>JASEVX010000003.1:96312925-96469027 GCA_031761405.1 Serripes groenlandicus
TCTCTCTCTCTCTCTCTCTCTCTCTCTCTCTCTCTCTCTCTCTCTCTCTATCTCTCTCTCTCTCTCTCTCTCTCTCTCTCTCTCTCGCTCTCTCTCTATTCATCTCTCTCTCCCAATATATTTCTCTCTCCCTCTCTACGTCTCTCTCTCTCTCTCTCTCTCTCTCTCTCTCTCTCTCTCTCTCTCTCTCTCTCTCTCTCTCTCTCTCTCTCTCCCTCTCTCTCTCTCTCTCCTCTCTCTCTCTCTCTCTCTCTCTCTCTCTCTCTCATTCTATCTCTCTCTCTTTTTCACTCTCTCTATCTCTCTCACTATTTCACACACTATATTAACTGTATATTTCTATATGTTCAATTTCCATTAATTTTCATCACCGTAGATACGAATTCCAATAAAGAGCCGGGTTATATCAATAATTAGGAAGACAGGAAAACTGACAAGCTATATAACTAGGCCTATATAACATGCACTTATCTCCGGGATGCCCGCTAATAATAACACAGTGCGCCTGAAGGCTAATAACAAGGTACCGGACGGCACCGGGTTTATCATACCGTAGATTAGCAGAGAGGTAATATTGTTCGGGAGAATGTGGATTTGCTATTTTTTCCATTTGAACTATTTTCATTTTATTTTTTATTTTCGTATCTCTCCCTAATTATTTTTAGTCGTTATATTAATTAGTCTTAGTCGTTATATCACAGCAGCTTAATTTATGCAATCAGTTTCCTCTATCGACATTCATCTAAAAGATAACTTAACAAAAAGCTTAAAGCTGATATTGAACTGTTAACGAGCCATATACGTCTCCAAATATCATTTATGTATTTAATCTGTTTTAACCCGTTTGCGTTTGTTTGCATGTATTAGTAGAAAAGATCCAGTGTTAAAATGAACCATAAATTACGATTCTGAACTGAAAATATCGGGAGAAGTGGAGGAATATGTTGAAACTATATACTCGATCCATGGAAATTCCAATGACAGCAAAGACACCCACAGAAAAAAATACATCCCCAGAAAAATCCGTTGGAATGGTAGTAAATGTATAGATGTCAAATTGTAAGTTAATAAAATACGCATGAGCCGCGTCAGGCAAAATGGGGTATTGTGGCCTCTCCGGTTTTTGTTATCACTTCAGATAGAACGGCCATTTCCTTATAAGTCTGTTGAAGATCGGTTTTGTTCTTGAACTTGTCGGTCATTTTCAACTGAAACCGTCGGCAAGTCCGCTGACAATATCTAAACTGGTGTGAGGATTCACCGAACCCATAAGGAATGTCCTGCCTTAAAAATTGATTTACGCAATACTGGTAGCGCTACACTTCCTTAACAGGGCACATGAAACGTGCTAAGAGAAAAACCAGCAGTAGGGCGTTTACAAGTGTCGATCAAAATGAATATGCGAATGTGTATCTAGTGTTTTGAATCTAATTTAGTCGCTAATGTTCTACGATCGCGTTTCCTTAAGCACAACTCGTTTACACGAGCCGGTAAGTCGAAAGAAGAACCATTGTATGTAGATATATACAATAGACAGACAGGTGAACAATCAGGCACAGGCACAGGCTCGAATGCATTTACTATCCGTCCGTCCGTCCGCCTATCCCTATTACAGCTATCATTAAAACCACTGTCAATCAGCGCTAGAAACGTACCGGTTGAACAATAAAGCACTTAGTATGAACAAGAACAGTCTACTTCCTACCAGACTCAAACCATAAGACCAGGGGCGTAGCTCCCTTTAGGCACTGGAGGCACGTGCCTACACGTGTTTTCTCAAAATGCCCCAAAATGCAGCTGCGGCCATAGACATTTGCGTAATGTATCGACCAGATCAGCCTGCGCTGCCCGCGCAGATCCGGCCGACACATTCCGTCTTAGGGGGATATATGGATAGAGTAGTGATTCCTGAAACAGAAAATCCACAGGAGGCGAAAAGTGTCTATCCGGGTAGGCCTGTGTGACATGCTTAGGCTCATCCGGGTCGATACTTTACGCAGAGTCCACAATGATGATTTTCTCACGAGACGGCCTACACATTGATTATTGCAAAGCTAGGCCCCTGTAAGACGTGTTTTCCCGTGGCTTGATATAGATATAAAAGTCATGCTTCATGGATATACACGCAAGGGTGTCTTGGGAAGCTAGAATTTTAGCCCAAATGTGCAACTTTATTATACGTCCATGTCATACCAATAACGAAGAGGTAACACACTCGATCATCTCCAGACGGGACTATAAGCAGTAAGGCGTGTTTTCCCCTGGCTTGATAGAGATATAAAAGTCATGCTTCATGGATATACACGCAAGTGTTAATTGAGAAGCTAGAATTGTAGCCCAAATGTGCAACTTTATTATACGTCCATGCCATACCAATAACGAATAGGTAACACACTCGATCATCTCCAGACGGGATTATAAGCAATAAGGCGTGTTTTCCCCTGGCTTGATAGAGATATAAAAGTCATGCTTCATGGATGTACACGCAAGTGTTAATTGAGAAGCTAGAATTGTAGCCCAAATGTGCAACTTTATTATACGTCCATGCCATACCAATAACGAATAGGTAACACATTCGATCATCTCCAGACGGGACTATAAGCAATAAGGCGTGTTTTCCCCTGGCTTGATAGAGATATAAAAGTCATGCTTCATGGATGTACACGCAAGTGTTAATTGAGAAGCTAGAATTGTAGCCCAAATGTGCAACTTTATTATACGTCCATGCCATACCAATAACGAATAGGTAACACACTCGATCATCTCCAGACGGGACTATAAGCAGTAAGGCGTGTTTTCCCCTGGCTTGATAGAGATATAAAAGTCATGATACATGGATCTATACACGCAAGGGTTTATTACATTTCCCGGATGATTAATGGACTAATTACATGTTGGAACCTTATTCACTTCCTACTACACTACACGGAAGGATATCGCGGTCGTGAGCTCTCTTCGGTTATCCCAAGAAAGTATCGTTATTATATATTTCCGCTTTCTCAATACGTCCCTATGCATACTAGACGAGGGGTGATCCTGAATTAACCGGACTGTGTTTATAATTTCAGTATAGTATGACCGATATTAAAGGTACTGAACTCAAGATTATTGATAGTATAGTCAAAGTTTTAAAACTGTTCAAAAGTTGTTTTGAAATATAAAAATCATAATACTGAGAGTAGTAATTTCATTTTCCCGTACATTAAACATCTGAATATTGATCGTTTGTGCTTCATTTTTACTGTATAGACATACCCAGTAAGCCAAATTTTTTACATTTTCATGACTTTCAATTGATAGTTTTTCAACATTTACTGCCAAAAGAGTTTTGAACTATTTATTACTTACTTTGTTGTCACTATTAGCAATATTTGCAGAACTTTCCACATTTCAAATTTGTTATCTACATCTGGAGTTTAGCACCTTTATTGACGAACACAAAACGCGATGGGGATTATTTCGTACACGTGACCTGGACATTTTATGACGTCTTCACGAAAAGCAATGATAATACATCATAGATTAACAACCTGTCCATATCGAACAGGCGAGGAGCGTGGCATTACAGAAGATTTAATTTCATACCCATATACAATAGAAAAGAGACAGCTATATACAGTCCGGTTATTTCAGGATCATCCCGCGCATGTGTATAGTTTATAAATATAGTTTATGACTATTATCCTGATAATTTGACACGTCAAGATGACGTTTGGTGCGGATCTCCGAATATCGAGTACCAAAGCTCTCATATTCTCAGAAGAGTCGAGCTAAAAACCCGTCCAGCCATATAAACGATATTATGGGATTCGCATCAAACTCCGCTATGGTACGTTAATAATTTACGACATATTACACATTTAAATTACGGTTTATCATTGAAAAGATTTGTGAACAATGTAGCAAATGGAAAAATGGCTCATAATGAGCAATTTCTCCATTTGCCACATTGTTTTCAAAAGTGAAAGGGTTAAACATTGAAACTTGACTTAGGCATCCACCCAATGGAGAGTCAACGTGTGGCTGCTAAACACAGATGGCTGCTTAACCCATCATATCTGCAGCAGACAACTTTGAAAACATAGTGACAAAAACCTGAAAAATCTCCATGAAAGATAGTTTAATTGTTAAATAAAGTTGAAAACATTGTGGCCAAAGGAGAAATTGCTCATCATGAGCCGTCTGCTGCAGATGCGTCAAAATGCGTCTGAAAGTGGGAAATGGTTAATACAAGTCAAATCAAGAAGACAATGCTGGTTTGGTTCATCTTTAAGTGACTGCTTAGTTCAAGTTGGCTGCTAAAGTGAGGTGGCAGCTAACACAGGTTTGACTGTAAAGTGTAAGCGCTAGAGAGCAGCACTTGGCGGAAGCACAAAGTGGATATATGTTGTTTTAATGGGAGTGTTGTTGTCATTATTACTAAGTCAATTATTGGTTCCATGATTATACGACATAAATTAAAGTTTATCAATTCTGAAAAAAGCTGTGAAAAATGCAATAACAATTATCATTTTTATGAATTATTTAAATAAAGTATCGTCTGGTTGGTCAAATATTTCGACACCATATCAACAATCCTCCACACTGCATAGTTTGTGCAATATACCAATACTCATTATTATAAATCATTTAAATAATTTGAATAAAGAATGGCAGGGTTGGTCAAATATTTCGACACCATATATAAACAATCCTCAACACAGTATGTTCTGTGAATTATATGTCGCTTTGAGGTTACTAATGAATTCCAGATGTCCTATAAACAAGAGCCAAGTCAGGGGGAAAACGAGTGTTTTTCTGCGTCCTATCTGACCGCGTAATCAGTTTTATCGTTTTATTAGGTTTTCAAAATTATTTCAATTTTATCACGGAGATAGTTCATTTATTTATCTTCCCTGGGTTAGCAAACCAGTTCAAGGATAGGAAATATACCTTGCCAAAGGGCACTCCGCCATGACCGCCACGCATGAATTAAAGGGCTATGAAAATGGAATCATAAGGGCTACAATTATAAATTTCAATCCGAAGTTTAATCTATGACTCAACTAAAATGTTGGCAGACGGTTAGACTGTGTATATACCACAGGCACGCGCAACAAAATCTCATTTCGCACGGTTTATTCATACAAGAAGTAAGTTTAATTGTTTATATTAAGATGAACCGTTCCCAACACTCCATCTTTCGTTTCATATTGACATGATATCACTTTGCATTTTTGTTTGCTACGTACATGCATACATATGTAGATATACTATGCAGGGGAAATGTCAAGGCAAGTGAATTGGGTTATTTAAAGGCTCTTTTCACTGAGTAAGGGGGATCAAAATTGGCTCTGTCAATGCGACGTTTTAATGCATTTTTTGTCCATATACATGTAAGCTTAAGTAGATATACTATACAGAGAACATTTCAAAACCAGTTTAATAGGTTTATTCAATGTTCTTCCCACCAGAGTGGCTTGATGTGGGAAATTAAATTTAGACAGAATTGGCTCCGTCAATGCGATGCGTTACTGCAACCCATCACTCCCCAAAGCAGTAAGTAGAAATCAAATGAAATTGGCCAAGTAAACAGAGGCATTAATGCATTCCGTTTTATCATTATGTAAAACAGGTATACAGACGAAATTGGTAGGGCTATACTTCTAGTATTTCGTCAGCAGTTACATGGATGGGTTATTTACTTGTGAGCGAACGGTGAAGACACCGATCTGACTGTGCCAATACACGGGCTCGCCTAAAGCTTCATGTGTCTAAGACGCAACTAAAACCCTACTTATCTGCTGCGTCTCAAAATGTAAACGTAGCCATGCACTCCGAGAAGGCGGTAGGTATTTGGCATGAAAAACCAATCAATATATGAGCCGTTCCACGAGAAAACCAACATTGTAGACTCTGCGTAAACTATCTACCCGGATAAGCCTAATCATGCCGCGCAGGCTAATCCGGGCACACACTTTCCGCCTACCGTGGATTTTCTGTTTCAGAAATCATTATTCTAAACCTCTATCCCCCTGGGACGAAATGATTCGGGAAACAGAAAATCCACTGGAGGCAAAAATTGTCTATCCAGGTTAGCCTGCGCTTCATGCTTATGCTGATCCGGATCGATACATTACGCAGATTCCATAACGTTGGATTTCACGTGGTACGGTTCATATCATTCAATTAATCAGACAACAATCTAACTATTATTTGGTGTGTGTGTGTGGGGGGGTTATGCATTTGCCAAGTGGGCCTAACCTTTTACATTGAAATGCCCTGTCTGCAATTTATTGTCGATACGTAATAACGATCTTTTTTATTCTACTTTTGGAAATGGATATATCTCATTAAGCCCAATCACCTCTTTTTCCACAATAATTTCAATTTAATCAGAACCTAGAATCTACACCCTCATTATCGGGTTTCAGTATTGGATTGATTGATTGATTGAATGGAGTTTAACGCCGTTTTTAACAATTTCTCAGTTATATCACGGCGGCCAGTTCACCTACTCATGCATTTCCTGGTTTTCGCACACCAGTACTCCACACAACAATCTTCCCAAGCAACTGGCTACTTTTCAACATAGACTTAGCCCATTGGTGGAAGACGAATGACGCATGTCGCATTGACTTTTGTCAATCGTCGGAAAGAAAGTTGGCCGAGCCGGGATTCGAACTCACAACCCCTGGATTGACATCCCGCGTCGCTACCGACTGAGCTACCGGGGCTCGGCTTCAGTATTGGAAGACTCGGGAATCAGATAACGCATTAAACCCTTTCCAACATACCACTTATCTGCTACAGATGACATGACCTTGAAAACATCAAGGTTATATATGGAACATATACATAAATGAATTAATGACTTTAGTTTTAGTTTCAGTTTAATCCTATTTAATTTCACATCGATTGCAAAAGAAGCATTAAGCTTATATTAATCACGCTAGATTTCTGCAGCATGGAGACATAGCCAGTACCATTAATAACTAGTGCATAGAGAGGAAAACATTGTGACAAAAGGGCAATGGTCCGTATTACCGGTCGTCTTCTGCAGGTGCTATCACCATTTATACGCGTTTGTGTTTTGCTTTTCTCAAATAACTATTCTCTTTCTTATAGACCTTTTCTTTGACAAATAGTCTGCTATTTGAATGTGTTAAGATGCGTCGAAAATGGGTCTGTGTGTAGTGTAGGAATGCAGCACACGATGTACGAGCTGCGAACAGGGTCCCTGTAATGGGGGTGTCGCATGAGCCATTCCAGACATGAAGACGCTTTCTGAGGCCTCTGCAGCAGATGACGTTTGAAACCATCGTGAAAAAAAAAGAATAAGCAATTTCTCCTATTGCCAACATGTTTTCAACTCAATGTTATGATAATTGTTTTCATTTATAGACATTTACTAAATTGTTCATCAGACGTTTTCAATGTCGTCTACTGCAGACTTTTTGTATGTTGGAAAATTACGTCTGATGCAGATGCGTCAACATGTATCTGCAATTTGGAAAGGGCTAAGCTGGTGTTGCAAGGCTACGGTAGAGTAACTGTTAATTCTATCAAAGATAATGCATTGATTGATTGTTTGGTGTTTTACGCCGCTTTCACCACAATTTTCTAGTTATATCATGGCGTTTCGTGGGAAAGTTACCAGTACGTTTGGTCCGTTTATCCTTATACAGCCAGTCTGTCGTAAAATCAAACCTGCAACCTTTAGCGCCAAGCAGAGTAGCAATTACTACCCTTTTTAAAGTATTTGTTATTACCCGGCCGGGTATTTAACCCGCGACCTCCCACAATCGAGGCGAACACTCGACCACTACACAACCGAGGTGGTCTATCAACGAAAAGTAATACTTCTTGATATGAGCCGTGTCCCGCGAGAGACTCTGCGTAAAGTATCGACCCGGATCTGCCTAAGCAAGTCGCGCAGGCTAACCCGGTCAGACAATTTTCGCCTCGTGTGGATTTTCTGTTTCAGGAAACATTACTACATACCTCTATCCCTCTGAGCCAGAATGTGTCGGCCCGGATTAGCCTGCGTGGAATGCGCATTCTGATCTGGGTCGATGATATAACGCAGAGTCCATAATGTTGGTTTTCCCGCGGGACGGCTTATATAATGAAAGACGATATCACTCTGATATATATATATATATAATTTATACCGGAATATGAAAAAAATATTAAGTAAAAACACTAGTTATATAACGTAGCATTGTTATTACACTAGTTATATACCGAAAAATATAGAATGACGTTATTTCACGCTGGCGACGTCATTTACTGACGACGTCATTTATGATATAAATATGTTTATATCATAAATGACGTCGCCAGCGTGAAATAACGTCATTCTATATTTTGGAAATAGATCTCATTATGAGTGATATACCGGCTCGTATATCACGATTGGGAGTTCAGGTGTGTAGTAATTAATCACGAAGGCCGAATGGCCTGAGTGATTAATTTAAACACACCTGAACGACACATCGTGATATAAGAGCCGGTATATCACTCAAAATGAGATCTATTTCAATTCTAGCACTTTTTTATAACTTAAAGGGATACGAATTAAGGGTGAACTATGTTTTGACATGACGTTGTTTTCCTTGATAAAATAAAGTGTAGGCTATTCTATCTTTACTCCCCATTGTATTTGTTTTGGTAATATTCGACTTTTTTAACTAACAAAACATTTTGAAATCAGTTATATTAACAGTCTATGAACATTTTATTCTTATTATAACTTTTTCAATTGTTCTTAAACTCATCATGAGCAATTTGTTACTGTCTCATTCTAACACAAGGTTTTCGACTGCGCTAAAAATGTTGGTAAAACACGTGAATGGCGTAATGAACGTCACCGTTACAATTCAAATTTCCAAACGGCATTTACAACAAAAGCTCGTAACTTCATTCATAAATGTCAAGCCCGATGTAGTAACGCATGCGCTCTGAGAAACGTTGTATGAAAAAAACTCGGGAGGGAATTTCAACAGCCAAAAATAGTTCCGGAAATTTAGAGTGATATACTGCATTTAGATCACGCTCAAATCCTTCTTTGTGTATAGAAGCGAAATTGTCAATAGTGTTAGAATTTTCGGTATATAACTAGTGTAATAACAATGCTACGTAACGTCATAATAAAAAGCATTGAAACTGACCGCGCTATATAGCGACGTTATATATATTTTGCGCTAATAATCGTCGAATTGGAATTTATGATATAAATAGAATATAACATTCGTGTTCATTCAATACAAAATTTTATTAAACTCGTTTAATAAAATTTCGTATTGAATGACCACTCATGTAATATCCTCTATATAAATCATTTGTTAAATAGTTATACTTTCTTTCCCAAGCGCGTCAGCTGTAAAATGTTCGATTTTATAACAAAGCAGTTGACTCTTTCTTTATGCAGACACACAGTTTGAAAACATTCTGAAGCAGGGAGAACTTGCTCATAGTTAGCAATGTCTCCTTTTGCCACAATGCTTTCAACGCTTTATATTGTCCATACTTTCTTTTAAAGTTATTTTAAAATTTAAATTTCAGAAAAGGGTAATCTGTTTATTGTTTCCATATCACGTGACTTAAACAATAAAAGCATTTTGAAAACGGATAAAATATTTAGTAAGTACGTGTTATATTACCAACACATACTATATATTCCAGTGTATTTGTTTGAACTTTATTTTAATGCCAAAACGGAACTCGGATAAAGAAGACTTATGTTCGCCTCCGAAGGAGTCGACCTTTGAGATCCAGCTAGGAAAAGGAGAGTTGCTAAGATCTGTTTTCCTTAAGCTTCAATTCTGCATTAACTACTAAGTGGCGAACAGTTTGTATCTTGATCGGACTGCGATGGTCATCGCTGGTGAGAAGGTCCTGAACATCAGTTTTTGTATGGAGTGGCTGCATTTCAAAGATCGAGATCAGCATACGCGTTCATTGAGTATGGGTATGCAGTGGATTAGATAAGAGGGAGTGAACAAGTCTTTTCCCCACAAAATTTCAGTTATTACTAAAAAAATCATATGTTGTGGGTACACGAAGGAATCGTCTCATTGAGACGATTCTTTTGAGTACCCACAACATAGGGTTTAAATGTCAAATAAGGATTTTAGAACATGAACAACTGCCCATTATTTAGAGCTCTGGGTATGAAATAAATAGTTCAGGAGCGGTGCAAACACGAGCCGATTCTTAATGTGGAGATACTGGGCGGACAGAAAAGGCGGGAAAATAGCATGTGCGTTCATTCAGCACTTTTCTGTTCATGTTTTATTAGCATAACCATGTACCAGGTGTGATAGTCTTATCTTTTTAAGAAACCTTTGTGGAATTTGTTTTTATGATTGTAAAATAAGCAATATAAATTAGCAACTTTTGGAAAAGGAAAAGAATGGATGGCTACTTTAACAGTTTCTCCTTTTCCAAGAATATTTTAAAACGTGTCTGTTTAAAAGGCCCCAGAAGGAGTCTGTTCCAGAACAGGCTTGAGAGGATGCAGCATGATCGTAAATGGTGAACATTTTATACATGTGGAAAATTAGCAACATAATTGTTCAATCGATGAGATAACATCATCGGAAAAATGAAAGAATGGCGGCTAATTTTACAGTTTCTCCTTTTCCAAGAATGTTTTTTTTTTCAAACGTGGTCTCTTTCAAACCGGCTCAGAAGTTATCTGCTGTTTCAAGTTAAGATTTAAGAGGACGAAAGATAACCTTTTCAAAAATGTTCAGTATGTTTTTAAGCAATCAAATGGCAGGTAAAGTAGGACTTTACTTCTTTACATTTAACTCTTTCGGCGCCGAATTGTTTAAAGTAGACTCTTCCATGTTCAAACTCGGACGACTCTATTCTCATCTTATAGGATTTTTGGAATATTTTTATAACTCACAGCCAAACAATGCAGATTTCAGGCGAGACAGCTCGTTAACGAGCTGACTCACCTGAATCTGTATTGTTTGCAAAAAGCTCAATATTGCCTTTGGCGCTAAAAGAGTTAAGTACCAGCTTCGAAAGTTGCTAATATTACGTTTAAATTCTTCTGCGTTGAACATATTGCAGGCAATAGTAATTTTATTTCGAACAGAGCGGGTAATGCTTGTATACGGAGATGTTTAAAACATTTCAGAAAATGATGTAGAAAAGTGTGAAAAATGCTCAGAACGAGCGATCTCACCTTTTCCAACATGTTCTGGAATGCGCCAACATTGGTTTGCTTCGTTCAGGAAATACGAATTTTATCTCGAGAACTCGGAAGTACATTTGTTCTTTCAATATGTTAAGAATCGTAAATAAACGTTAACCCTTACCCACGAACAGCAACTCTTCTGTAGACGACTTGACAATATCTGGGCAAACATATGGGAAATCTAGATGAAAACAGTGTCGGAAGTGGAGAAATTGCTCATACCTTTGCAACAATAAGTCGTCTGCTGCATAGGCGTCAGAAAGGCATTTGTTTGTTGGAAACGGGTTAAAAATCAGGGGCGTAGCTCCCTTTAGGCACTGTAGGCACGTGCCTACACATTTTTTCTAAAAATGCCCCAAAATGCAGCTGCGGCGATACACATCTGCGTAATTTATCGACCAGATCAGCCTGCGCTGTCCGCGCATACTGATCCGGCCGACACATTCCGTCTAAGGGGGGATAGATAGAGTAGTGATTCCTGAAACAGAAAATCCACAGGAGGCGAAAAGTGTATATCCGGGTACGCCTGTGTGGCATGCTTAGGCTGATCCGGGTCGATACTTTACGCAGACTCCACAATGTTGATTTTCTCACGAGACGGCCTACACATTGATTATTGCCAAGCTACGCCCCTGAAAATGCATGAATAAGGTAACGAACTTACTTTGCGTCTGTGGTTTCTGACGTTTTTTCTAATCCAAGTTCTCGGCAAGAGTTCTCCAGTTGTTTTAGAATTATACCGTTTTAAACGTATCCTTTAAGCGAGTACACTATCGACACTGTTTAATTAAACATATAGTTCTTGTTTTTCCCGTGAATGGTCAATATGTCCTTTGAACGAAAGTATTTCAAAGTTAAAGTGAATATTTAAAATCCTAATCTTACAGTCGGCCACAATGTGTGTATTTAACGTATTTCTGTTCTCTTGAACAAACGTGTTTTGAAAGTTTTGTTTAACTTTCTGCCCGTATCCTTTCAACGTTATTTCAGTCGTAAGGTTAATACGATTCACAGTCTCATTTAAATATCGTTTGAAATTCTTTTTTTAAATACTGTTTAAAGAATAAAAGCAAAAATCAATAGTGTCTTCGACACTCTCTGAAAAACAATTTAGTATAACTTAATATGATTTTAATACATTGAGATTTATTTAATGTTTAATTAAATATTTACAATGCAATTACTTTCGAATTTTAATTTCAAAGAAATTTTATACAAAAATCACGACTTTTATATTATTTTTCCAATCTACGATTACTTATCGGGAATTAAATTCTTAAACACAAAATCACTTAAGAGATGTTATTCAATGGGTACCACATGTTAATAAACACCATCATCAAAAAACTAATATTATTACAAAAAAACACGCGGATAAGTGTATTATTTACAAGCGAGTATTTCGAACGGTGCGGATGTTTTCACCGAGAAAATAAACGGGTTCCGCCGACAGTCTACAACCACATCCAAACATCGAGTGAGAGAGAAAAACAAATCGATCGACCAAGAATGGAATTGGTGCCTGCGGCAAACATACTTGGAGCTTGTAGAGTATCCATATTCATATACAGGATATGTAACAACATGGGGATATATTTCTAGCCTTTCGCTTGAACAGGTGTGGTTTAACCCTTTCCCCTCGTATAGACGCTTTCTGACGCCTCTGCAGCAGACGACTTTTTGAAAACATAGTGACAAAAGAAGATATTGCACAAAATGTGCAATTTCTCCTTTTGCCACAATGTTTTCCACTTTTAGTCATAGGTTATCCATTCAATTATGGAGATTTTCTATGTTTTGACAAAATACGTTCAAAGTCGTCTGCTGCAGAATTGTCGTATGATGGAAAGGGATATACAGGCATGCGCGTATTCAGGCATACGCACGTACGCCAATTCGAACACTTCGTCTGAAAATTGAGATTAAAAACGTTCAAATATGCAATAAAAACTGAAGTCTAATGGGGGGTTAGGGCTATGAATATCAGCCTGCCACTTCGTGCAGTTTGGTTAGACGGGCACTATAAGGATAAGCTTCACATCAGCACTGACAATTTACACAGGAAACGCCGTAAAGAGACTGAAATACTGTTTTGGGCAATGTATCATTTTCCAAAACAGTTGTAAAGGTCATCTGTTTTTTGCGTCGAAAGAGTTATATATGAAGGATATATATACATGTTGAAATGTTTATTAAACTGTCGCCGTTAGTTACAGGTTTGATACAAAGATTTACGTCTGAAAATAAGCCAACATGCATGTACATTTTTCATATATATAGTTTAGTTTATTTATTCAACGAACCATGTGGCAACAAAATACACGTTACACAATACAAACATTAAACATACAAGAAATAACACGTGAAACTTGGCAGTTTGTCATCTGTTTAAAACAAACATATCAGATCTAGTAGCACATGCACGCTATCAGAGCACTAGATGAGGGGCATATTTCATGTTCTTCAATCAGTATCAGAACTCCGAACTATTTGGTGTGCTTTCTCAAAAGACTAAGGTCTGAAAGAATATGGAGCGTCTTCGTTCCACACGCCTACTTAATATCATCGCGCATGAACCATGCGTCCGTGATCTAAGTGCATACTGCAAGATACGTATTGTATCCTGTGATTAAACGGATTGTTTCTCTCCTGCAATGTTCGATTTCAAACCACATTAACCAACAGGGAAGACCAAGATATGTCTATACATAACGGTCCAGTCAATATTTGCTCTATTACGCCTGGTATTCAATTATTAAATCATTGGAAGAGAGCAGAGCCCCGGTGGCTCAATCGGTAGCGTCGCGGGCTGTCAATATAAGGGTTGTGAGTTAGAACTCCAGCAAAAGTCACTCGCGTCATTCGTTTTCCACCAATGGGCTTACAGTCTATGGTGAAAACCAGCCGGTTGCTTGGAAAGTAGGGTGTGAGAAAGCCAGGAAACGCATGAGTAGGTGAACTGGCCGCCGTGATATAACTGCAAAATGGTTGCAAACGGCGTTAAACTCTTAACAATCAATATATCATAAAATGTATTCCATGTAATCACAAATAAATGTGGGGTATATTCAGGTTATCCTATAAAAATAACCGAGAACTCGGATGTCTTCAAGTTACTGCTTTTAACGTGCACCTGTCCGAGCGTTCAGCGTGTTGGCGTGTTAGGGCAATCTCAATACACCCCAGATCCCTCTGTGTTAAAATCATGATTACATAATCGTTTAATTTGTTTTGTTTATTTAATCTACTTGTGATTATGCCTAGTTGGTGCTTTCTGATGCTGTTATAATGCACCAGATGTAATGTTGGATTGTAAAAATAATCCCGGGGGACCATGATTTGTTGTATGCGGGAAAGGGCTTAGCGATTCCGAATGGTAATATAATCTCGACATTACATCAAAATATATTGGTTTATGTTTATTCCATACGTCTACTTACTGATGACATGATGAGAAAGTGTGTGTGTGGGGAGGGGGGGGGGGGGGGGTGTAAACAAGTTGCCGAGCCCCGGCAGCTCAGTCTGTACCGACGCGGACTGTCAATCCGGGGGTTGTGAGTTCGAACCCGAGCTCTGCCAAAATTATTTCCGACGTTTGACAGAAGTCACTGTGACAAGCGTCTTTCGTCTTCCACCAATGGGCAAACAGCCAGTTTGTTGGAAATGACTGGTCTGAGTAATATGAAATGCGGTTAACTCCAATAAATAAATCAATCAATTAGTCAATCAATCAATCAATCAATCAATCAATCAATCAATAAAACAAATCAACAATTTTAATTGATAAAATCCCCATTTGAAACAGTCACTGTTCATGGACTGTTATTATTCAATAATCTATAAAGATCGCGTTATTCCATTTACACATACACACACTTTCTGATGCCTCTGCAACAGATGACACTTGAAAAAACATCATAGACAAAGGAGCAATATTTGTTTTAACTTTATTCAAGAATAGCAGTTTCATGTATAAAGCTTTTCCATAGTCGTCTGCTGCAGATTTATTGTTATTTGGAAAGAGTTAAAACACAATTGATCATAAGTGTGTCGTTTGATGCGTATTTTTGTGGATTGAATATTGAATAAGAAGTTATATTTTATGATGTCACACTCGTGCATACAGGCTAACTGACGTACAAAAGGATAAATAACGTAGTTAGTCGGAGACATAAACATGATATATTTGTGTTATGATTGAGTGTAGATAGTTTTAATGTAGTAATGGCAAATGCTTATAACTATAATCAAGTTTGTTTAGAACTTGTATTGAATGCCTTTACGTATATATAAGTTAATACAATCATGAACGCCGTACTCTGTTGGATTTGAAATTAATATCGGTCGTAAAGTATGATAACTGTATTAATGCGGATTATTTATTTCTCAGCTAACGGTGCATGCTTTCTCGGATAATAAGATTATATTGCACGTTGGTTGCAATTTCATTACTATGTATATCCCTTTCTGATTGATTCGGATTTAACGCCGTTTTCAGTCATAGCGTGGCGCCAGGATCATCTACTTGTGTGTTCCCGGCTTTCTCAAACCCGTTCTCCACACTACAGTCTGTCCAAGCAACTGGCTGCTTTCCCCCATACATTGTTATCCCATCGGTGGAACACAGGGGACGCTTGGCACAGTGACTTTTGTTAAACGACGGAAAGAATGTTGGCCGAGCTGGGTTTTGAACTTACAACCCCTGGAAAGAGCCAACGTCGCTACTGACTGAGCAACTGGGGCTCAGCTATCCCTTTATAAAACATCACCTTCTGACGCAACATGCAACAGTCAACTTTGTAATTGAATTTCTCGAAGTCCTTTATGATATCAAAAGTCGTTTTGATACAATGGCATCAAAATACGTATTTATGAGAGTAAGGGTTATTAAAGGGTACAGATGCTTTGCTATCAAGTCAATTTTCTTGGATTTCAGTAAATGGTAATTAATATTGTCGGTTGAAATCCGCTCAAATAAACCAGCCCATTTTTCTCTATTCATTTTCTGGAATTATTTGAAACGCATCAATCACGGCTGACAATTTATTCCGGAAAATGGCCATGTTATGTGCGTTATATCTTAAATGCACTACATCATAAGACAGAACTGTGATAGCTCTTGTAGTGCTATTTCGAGGTTTGAACTACTTTACGACTAATGCGTTTAAAGTTATTTCTCTCTATCTCAAAAAGTAATTCGCGAATGTTGTGTCTGAAACATTAAGAAGAACTACGTTCGTCCGGCTTTATTTTATATTGATTTGAATATGTTAGACTAGGAAAATATAACCCTTTTTCACTTATAACAATTCAGCAGCAGACAATTTGAAAACATTTCGTCAAATCTCTATAAAAAATGAAAGAGCAATCATTAAATAAATTTGAAATCATTGTGTCAAAGGGAGAAATTGTTAATTTTGAGTTGCGGCACGCGGGCACTTTAGCCTCTGCTAATGTTAGTTTAACCCTTTCCCTCATACGACAATTCTGCAGCAGACGACTTTGAACGTATTTTGTCAAAACATAGAAAATCTCCATAATTGAATGGATAACCTATGACAAAAAGTGGAAAACATTGTGGCAAAAGGAGAAATTGCATGTATTTGTGCAATTTCTTCTTTTGTCACTATGTTTTCAAAAAGCCGCCTGCTGCAGAGGCGTCAGAATTTTGTTTAAAGTTGTGTATAGCAGGCTCATAGATACATGTAATAGGAGATAATGGAAACAAATGTGTTTTGCTTTTATGAACGAGAAGCATTTTAACACTCTCTCAAACCAACAATTCTACAGCATATACTATCTAGTCAAATATATAGGAGAAATTCTATAAAAGGTATAAAAGAATGTATAACTATTGCATTGAGTTAAACACATTGTGGCGAATTGAAATATTGCTAATCTCGAGCAATATCTCATTTTGCTACAATGGTTTCAACAGTTGTCTACTGCAGAGGCGTCAGAAAGCGTCTGTATGTGGGAAAGGGTTTAACCATTTCCTTCATATAGACGCTTTCTGACACCTCTGCAGCAGACGGCTTTTTGAAAACATAGTGACAAAAGAAGAAATTGCTTGTTTTGAGCAATTTCTCCTTTTGCCACAATGTTTTTCCACTTTTAGTCATAGGTTATCAATTCAATTATAGAGAATTTCCATTTTTTGACAAAATATGGTCAAAGTCGTCTGCTTCAGAATTGTCGTATGAGGGAAACGGTTTAAGAAACTAAAAGCTTCATTTGTCTTAATCCTCGATCTTGGAGGATTTCGACGCATCTGCAGCAGACGGCTTTTTGAAAACATAATGACAAAAGAAGAAATTTCTCAAAACGAGCAATTTCTCCTTTTGCCACAATGTTTTCCACTTTTAGTCATAGGTAAATCCAATTATAGAGATTTTCCATTTTTGACAAAATATGTTCAAAGTCGTCTGCTGCAGAAATTCTCATATGAAGGAAGGGGTTTAAGAAACTAAAAGCTTCATTTGTCTTAATCCTCGATCTCGGAGGATTTCGACATCTCTGCAGCAGACGGCTTTTTGAAAACATAATGACAAAAGAAGAAATTGCTCAAAACGAGCAATTTCTCCTTTTGCCACAATGTTTTCCACTTTTAGTCATAGGTTATCAATTCAATTATAGAGATTTTCCATTGTTTGACAAAATATGTTCAAAGTCGCCTGCTGCAGAATTGTCGTATGAAGGAAAGGGTTTCAAGAAACTAAAAGCTTCATTTGTCTTAATCCTCGATCTCGGAGGATTTCGAGTACTTCCCTGGTGAGATATGTAACAACTCTGGAATAAGCCACGTCACGAGAAGACCAGCGAATTTCAAAATATGATTGATCGTCTGTGAGGCGCCCGGTCCGGATCTTCCCTGAACGCAATGTATTCGTTTGTTTTAGTGTGCGTTTACGCCGTATGCAACATTAGTTCAGTTATATAACGTCGACATTTCAGTAAGCCATTGTCCCTGAGTAAACAAACCAGTATTAGACCATGCAATTTGCCTTGCCCATGGGCACTCCACCATGATCTCCGCGACTTAGAATCAAACCTGAGACACCCCGTGCTAAATCCCCGACGCTTATCACTCGGCCCCGGTGGTTTCCCACAATTTAATCGTAGAAGCAACCCGGAAACCTGTACCAAACTGTCATGACCAAACATCCATATTACGCGTTTGCAATATGAGGCGCGTCGCACGAAAACTGACACTTGGGACATATCAAACAGATCAGCCAGTTCTAACATGCAGTCCGATCAGGATCTTCCATGTTCGCTATCTAGTCATGCATTGGTTTTTCATGGTATTTTACTCCGCTTTCATCATTCTTTTTAATTATATCACGGCGTTCCATTGGTATGTTACCAGTCCTACTGGTCCACTTATCCTTAAAACAGCGAGACAGTCGTAATGCTATCTCAACACTCGCTAAGGAGGAAAAGACGTCTCCACCATTTTAAAAGTATGTGTTATGACCCGGTCGGGAATCGAACCAGCGACCTCCTGCTTACGAGGCGGACGCTTCAAGTGACGATAGACATTAAATAAAACGGATAACAAATTGGAACTTCAATTGATCTGCTGAAAGAGGTACCAAACAACTCTTCGTTTCAAAAGTCAGCTGTCATTTCTCTGTATACTGACTGACGTGAGTTGATCTGCTCCTAAATGATGGTTGGTCAAAGTATTTATTATATTGAATCATAATCACCTTAGCCTACTTTCGAAAACGTAACTAAGATATCTGGAGATACCAAATTATGGGAATTCTATCCGTGGGTAACGTCAGATATGCCAATGCTCATATAAACGGTTTCCATCAATTTTTCTAACGCTAAACAGACACACATACATTACTTGTATTCGTTGTGGCTTACGCATCAAATATTTCAATGCAATTCTGAGATATATAAATAAAACAAAAAGGATAAAGTACCCCCCAAATGTAATATCGATGTTCTCCAGTTGCCACATTATTTTCGAAAAAGTTGGTTGAAGATATGCCAAAATATGCGCCTGCACGTTGGAAAGGGTTAACATTATTGCACCTTATACCGGAAAAATGTTTGCAGTCATCTCAACACAAAGACAATGATTGCAACGGGGCTTCCTCATTTAGCAAAGGGTCGGAATAAAATGATAGCGCGAAATGCCAGACAATTTATTATGACGTCATAATGAGTAAATGATCCACAAGGAAAAACGAAAAGGCTTGAAAATTACCCGAAAGTAGAGTAATAAGCTGTCTACAACATTACGTAATGTAATCGCCGAGTCGGAAATTGGTGTCTACTTTAATATCATGAGCAGATTCAGGAGGGCTGGCAGAGAGAGAATATTATCCTTGGAAAAGTGGGATCGATTTTTTTAGTTATCGTACGATATGATATGTAAATAAAAAGGTTTCAGAAAATGTTTTTAAATTTTGCAAAACTACTTCTTGTTTTTACTGAGAAGGGCCGCGTCTGTGGATGGTTTAACCCGTTCCCTTCATATAGACGCTTTCTGACGCCTCTGCAGCAGACGGCTTTTTGAAAACATAGTGACAAAAGAAGAAATTGCACAAAAAAACCTTCAAAATCGTCTGTTGCAGAATTGACATATGAGTAAAAGGGTTAACTTTTAGAGTTATGTTGAATTAATTAGATATTTTGGTGTTTTACGCCGCTTTCAACATGTCTTAGTTACATCACGGCGTTTCCTGGGTAAGTTACCCGTGATACGGGTATTATTATCCTGCCACCGATGGGTCAGTCGTAATGCCATATTCCCACAACCTTGAGCGCAAAGTAGCAAAGCCGTTACCACCCATTTTTGTTCAGTCATTGGTTTAACCCGATGCGGAATGAATTGTTTTGTTGTGGGTGTTTAGGCCGTTTTCAACATTGTTTCTGTTATATCAAGGCACAGTTCATTTATTCGTGATCCCTGGGCAAACACACCCGTCCTAGTCCAAGGAATATGCCATATTCGACGTGGAATCGAAGCCTGGTTCCCCACTGGTCCCCCACTGGTCCCCCACTGGTCCCCCACTGGTCCCCCACTGGTCCCCCACTGGTCCCCTACTGGTCCACTCCCAAGGCCGACCCTCTAACCACTACACCGAGGAGACGGTGGTCGACATTAATGATTGATAGATTCGGGTTTACGCCGTTTTCAACATATTTCAGTCATATCATGGCGGACTGTTCACGCGTGTTCTGGATTTCTCATACCAGTACTACACATAAAAGACTTTTCAAAGCAATTGGGCTGCTTTTCCACATAGACTGTTAGCCTATTGGTGGAAGTTAGATGACTTTTGTCACAGTGACGTTTGTCAATTGTCGGAACGAATGTTGGCCTTACAACATGAAGGTTCGAACTTACAACCGAGATGTGACAGCCCTCGCCGCTACCGACTAAACTGACGGGGCTCGGCTGCTTGCACTTATAAGAAAGAATCCTATTGATTTGTTATCTCCCTTCGTACATGTACGTGTACACGTTTGGTGCAAAAACCAACGTCTATGTTTAGTTTATACGGAAACAAGCGCGACACGTGTAGTTAAAGATCGCTTTATGAATCACTGAAATTGTCTCTTAATAAACAATGCGCGAATATATCAGAAGATTATTAAAAAACTTCTGTCAATAATTGGCGAAAAGTGGAGAGCCAGAGCAATATGTGCGCAAACGCATGCAAAGCTTAATAACACATATGAACTGGTCGCAATATATCTATGGTTGAGTATTGCTGGTAACTAATTACAACCATTCTTGGACGACACACCATTACGACTGATGCATCAATGTCAGGATTAACATTACCGGTATACCTGTTAATTTAACCACGAAATTGTAAATTGGGGTTTAACGCCGTTTTCAACAAGTTTCCAGTCACATTACGGCGGGCAGTTCACCTACTCATGTGTTTGCTGGTTTGCTCACACCAGTACTCCACACCACCGTTCTTTACAAGTAACTGGCTACTTTTCTTCATAGAATGTTAGCCCATTTGGTGAAAGACGAAGGACGCTTTAGACTTTTGTCAAACGCCGGAAATAATCATGGCCGAGCTGGGCTTCTTACTCACAACCCCTGGATTGGCAGGTCCGACTACCGACTGAGCTGTCAGGGCGTGGCCCATTCGAACAACCACAATCCAAGAGAGGGTGTACTAACTATATTGTGGTTTATGTCCCGTGCAAGTTTTATGATTTGTAGAAAGTATCGATTATGAATCAATAATATGTTCACGGTGTAAAACATTTAAATAAGATATGAATCGTGAAATGATTGACTTGAATTATATATCGTTAGATATAGAACTATTCATCAATCATCCAATACCAAGAGAATACATTAGTTTGAGGAAATAACTCTATATCAACCCACACTTTTTGAGCCTCGCTACAAAAACCAACGAGTGTGCCGATCCCAGCACACGTCATTTACGATGGAGAGCTTGCTTGTTTTGGGGTTTACGCTGTTTTCAACGGATAAGGTCATATCGCGGCGGACAGGAAAGATGATATTGATCCCACACCTAATATTTACATCGAGATATAGAGAATACTAGGTTGGTGCCGTGGATTGAGAAAGTTTATCTGGCAAGGCGGAGTAATTTATCGGGTGAGCCGAAGGCGAATCCGATAAATTACGGTGCCGAGCCAGATAAACTTTCTCAATCCATGGCACCAACCTATATTATTCTATTTATCCTGTCGCATTTATTTTTTTATTTTTATGGCAGCTTTAAAACTATGTAACTTACTGAATTACATCCCTTTGATTGTGACGTCATGTTTTATAAATAAACAGCAGCCATTTGTGATTGATGCGCGGAAAGAAATAGTTCTCAAAATGCTAAGATAATACAACACAAAAAACAGCTATCTTCATGAATGTTATATTCACAAATGAGAAATATTTACTAAAGAAATATTTAAGTTGGAATTTACAACGACGCTTGCTAAAACAAATAGTCCCGGCTAGCAGGTGCCCGCCAGCCTATCACGTGACCAACTGACGTAGATCAATAGAAATATACGGCACCCTGTTATCGGGTCGAAATTGCTAGACGTGACAGGATAAAAAGATATATAAGGTATGAAACCAATACTGACCCAACCTGCTGCAGCTCAAGTGTTGCATTGACGCCAATCGTACAGACCCATTTACCTAACTAGTATGGTTTAAGCAAGGGTAAGACTGTGGCTGCCATTTTTACTGAGCATCCACAGCCACAGGGGCATCATGGTGGAGTGCCCTTGAGAAAGTTACACTCCCTAGCTTGGTTAGTCATTCAAGGATCGTGGATACGCGTGCTGTCGTCACGATATGTTTCTTAAATACTGTTGAAACGCATAAGTAAACAATTAAATCGAAAACTAGACTTATTTTAACGTAATAAGTACCGCCTCTATGGTGATGGGGTAGTACGTCCGTCTCGGGTGCACGAGGTCTATGTTTCGATTCCGGGCCGTGTCATACAACATACCTTGAGACAATTGGTAGTAATGGCTGCCCTCCTTGGCGCTCATGGTTGCCTGGGTTAGCATAACGACTGACTGGCTGGTGTCATGATAGAGGGACCAGTAGTACTGGTTATTTACTCAGGAAATGTCGTGATATAACTATTAAAACTAACATACGATCACATTACATTAGCGAGCAGTATTTAACTCATAAGTGCTCAATGTCACCCTTTGTCTGGCATTTGCCGACGTGTTTCTTGCATTGTCATCAATGTCTTTACATCACATCTCACATTAAACCTCTGGGTCCATTGCAACCGAACTTTTCAGGGAAGTTTCACTTTAAAAAGATTTCTCAAATAATAAAATTATATTCATAACTTTGGTTTCCCCGACCTCAGACAGGGGGCTGTCATTTCAGAACCTCTCCTTCGAAATTGCAAGATCTGTCAGAATTGTAAGTGACCTTCTAAAGATAATATTCATAATGATACTCAGGACCTTGTGCAGAACAAAACAGAACAACAGACAACATGCTAAGTTTGACACACAGCAGAAAATATATTATTTGCAATAAGTCGCCGTTCTGTTGTCAAACGTATTCTATTCCAGCGGCTTCAAAAGGTAGTCGGTGTCATTGAACTGGTTATTTCAGTCCTTGCGATATTTCATCCTTTATTTTCTCGCCTGGAAAGATATTATTCTGGGAAACACATAAAACTTCATATTTCTCATTGATCATGATTAATAAGGTTAGCCGAGCTAATTAAAACTTAATAAATAACGAAAGTTCATGACACTTGTAATTACTACAACACATATTGTTAATGTAGTTCAATTAATAATGTCCGTCTCCAGTCTTTATTTATTTCACATTATGGGCCACGGCATAGAACAGCATGCCTTCTCTCGAAAGTTCAAAATTTAATCTTCAACCAACTTTATTTGTATTTTGAAAATATACGAGGGGTGCTTAAAAGCTTTTATCACATGACAATGCTTGTATCCCATGTAATATACCCATTACGTATTTCTTTATATACAACGTGT
Organism: Serripes groenlandicus; assembly: GCA_031761405.1. Taxonomy (NCBI): domain Eukaryota; kingdom Metazoa; phylum Mollusca; class Bivalvia; order Cardiida; family Cardiidae; genus Serripes; species Serripes groenlandicus. Next base: position 96,336,630 of record JASEVX010000003.1, read on the forward strand.
GTAATATAACATGACCTAATACTAGGAAAAAATGACGTCACGTCATCATTTTGACGTCATACGTTAGTCACTTTGGCGCCAAAACCTGTAGATTTCATCTAGAAATATTGTAAACGTTAAGTACTTTTTTATCGAAATACATTTAATTCGTCTTCAACCAATAGGGTAAAATGTATCTATGAAAAAGTGGCAGATTATCTGGGAATAATGCTGTTTGTGTACTGGTGTGGGAAAATCAGGACGAACACGTTAGGTATCCGCCGATTTGGAACCGAGCATCCGGGGTTCGATCCCCAGTCGTGACGGTCATGGTAAAGTAACCTTGGGAAAGGGACATTTCTTAGCCTAGTACTGGTTTGTTTACACAGGGATTATGAGTACATGAACTGTTTCCGTGATATAACTGATTAGTTATATTTCAATTTTAATTATTTCATCATTTACAGTGAGTAAATTATTAAGCGCCCAAAATGACCTTAGTTGTCGATGGGCCTTAAAACACCATTCATTCATTCAGTGACATAACTGAACTTAAATTGAAAACGGCGTAAAACCCCATAAACCGAAAAGAAATTATCGCTGCGATATACAAAAAATAACGCTGAAACTCAAATAAACTCTTATCTATCTCAACTAAATCCACCGTTTCTTGTGTCAAAATGTATTCTTTATTAAAGGCCAGTCCATTTTTTTAAGTTTTCCATTTTGCAGTTTAGTCAAATCGAAAATAAGTTAAAACTCCATAGAATGCAAAAAGACATAGGAAGACTTACAAGTCTTGACAATAATCGTCATTGATTGATTTTTATTCTGATCAAATTTAATGCAATTTGTGCGTATCAATATGTAGATATAAGATCAATATTGAGCCGTGTTTGAGGCGAGTTTGGGGACTATTTGTTATTGCGCCCAGTTAAAGGGTCTGATGAGCATGTACGTATATGCACGGTTTTGTTTGAGCTTCAACTGTCCGTCCACACGGAGAAGTTTATTTCAACTACAATTGCAATAGGCCACATGGCCTGTGAGAAAAACAAAATAAACATTTCAAATGGCATAGCAAGTGGAGCACATTTACCAATTTACAAGTACATACTTCCGTAAAATGTAAAATGTCCCGTCATAGACTGAGAAGGTGTTATTTATACGTACTATCATGTCGTTACAACGTTGTATATATATACACGCTGACCATGCAATATAATATAACATAACACAATAAAATATAATATGATATAACATACTATGATATAATACAGTACAACATAAACTAATATAATTTAACATAATATAACATAATACATGTAATGTAGCCTTAGACGCAGATATTCTTACAAAACACGTTTAAAGCCAACGTTTCTTTTAGTTATGCCAACATCGGAGATGTATTAAGGCCTAAAATCGCATTGCGTGGCTCATTTGGTTTAGTACGTCACAGACGCAGCTTTCACAATAGCAAAGATACACGGTACCAATAACATCGATCGAAACATCTGTATTAAACCGTTAACTCTTTCGGCGTCAACGGCAATATAGATGCTTGTGCAAACGATACCGATTCAGGTGTGTCAGCTCGTAACGAGCTGTCTCACATTCAACCAGCATTGTTTGCCTTGTAGTTCTCAAAATATTCCAAAACTCGTATTACATTAAAAAAAAATGGAGTCACCCGATTATAAACATGGAAGAGTCTTCTTTAGGAAATTGGGCGCTGAAAGGATTAAAGGAAAGACGAACTGCAGCCATGGTTTCGTGAGCATTATCCATAACGCAGACAGAACACACCAAGTTTTAATTAACCAGGCGAACGTTGAAGAAATCTAAACAAAAATAAACCGGGAAAATAGTATTGAGTTAACTCTTTCAGCGCCAAAGGCAATATTGAGCTTTTTGCAAACAATACAGATTCAGGTGAGTCAGCTCGTAACGAGCTGTCTCACCTGAAATCTGCATTGTTTGGCTGTGAGTTATAACAATATTTCAAAAATCCTATAACATGAAAATAGAGTCGTCCGAGTTCGAACATGGAAGAGTCTACTTTAAACAATTCGGCGCTGAAAGAGTTGTTAATCATACGTCGTCCATTGACCTGGCAGGTCTTTGACAGTTGACTGGAGTCAGTCTGTACAGTTCAATTATATTCACTGTATTAACTCTTTCAGCACCGAATTGTTTAAAGTAGACTCTTCCATGTTCAAAATCGGTCGTCTCAATGTGTCATGTAGCAAGAGTTTTAGAATATTTTGATAATCAAAAGGCAAAAAATGCTGATTTCAGATGAGACAGCTCGTTACGAGCTGTCTCATCTGAAATCAGCATTGTTTGCTTAAACCTCAATATTGACATTGGCGCTGTAAGAGTTAATGTGCATATACTATCTGACTGGCACCTATTTCTAGCCGACAGAAGACACCTTCATTTCTTATTGATAGGTCTGGTTCGATTAGCGCTATGTATTGTTATATCAAATGAAAACGGATAGACTGTTTCAAAGCTAGTCTGGACGACAGGTGTTCCCTTGCGGATAACAAACCAGTTCGTATGTACTTTTCCACAAGTAAATGGGCTTTCATTGCTTAACCCTTTTCTACATAAAGACGTTTTCTGACGTATCTGCAGCAGACGCATTTTGACAACACTAGGGCAAACAGGGAGACTACCTATAATGATCAATTTTCTTCTTGTGTTAAATGCATTTAGCTGTATTCAATAACTGTTCTTTCATTTATACGTAGATTAAACTTTTCCCTATTTTCGAGTAAAAGTTTTCAACGTCCTTCGCTGCATATTTATTGTATATCGGAGAGGGTATAATAACATGCTACTAATATTTTAGTGATAAGCTGAGGAAGGAGAATAACTATCTTTAGCGCGTAAAATTTGTATTACCAGGTGCAGAGAGTATTCTCCTTACCACAATGTTAAGGTCACATGCTACGCAATTCAAGATATATTTTCATATTTATTTGACGCATTGATACATGGTCACACTCTTCGCGAATCAGACGTATATTCATATTAACTTGACACATTGATACATGGTCACACGCTTCGCGAATCAGACGTATATTCATATTAACTTGACGTAAAGATACATGGTCACACTCTTCGCGAATCAGACGTATATTCATATTTACTTGACGTATTGATACATGGTCACACGCTTCGCGAATCAGACGTATATTCATATTAACTTGACGTAAAGATACATGGTCACACGCTTCGCGAATCAGACGTATATTCATATTAACTTGACGTAAAGATACATGGTCACACTCTTCGCGAATCAGACGTATATTCATATTAACTTGACGTAAAGATACATGGTCACACTCTTCGCGAATCAGACGTATATTCATATTAACTTGACGTAAATATACATGGTCACACTCTTCGCGAATCAGACGTATATTCATATTAACTTGACGTAAAGATACATGGTCACACGCTTCGCGAATCAGACGTATATTCATATTAACTTGACGTAAAGATACATGGTCACACGCTTCGCGAATCAGACGTATATTCATATTAACTTGACACATTGATACATGGTCACACGCTTCGCGAATCAGACGTATATTCATATTAACTTGACATAAAGATACATGGTCACACGCTTCGCGAATCAGACGTATATTCATATTAACTTGACACATTGATACATGGTCACACGCTTCGCAAATCAGACGTATATTCATATTAACTTGACGCATTGATGCATGGTCACACTCTTCGCGAATTAGACGTATATTCATATGTATTTGACGCATTGATACATGGTCACACGCTTCGCGAATCAGACGTATATTCATATTAACTTGACGCATTGATACATGGTCACACGCTTCGCGAATCAGACGTATATTCATATTAACTTGACACATTGATACATGGTCACACGCTTCGCAAATCAGACGTATATTCATATTAACTTGACGCATTGATGCATGGTCACACTCTTCGCGAATTAGACGTATATTCATATGTATTTGACGCATTGATACATGGTCACACGCTTCGCGAATCAGACGTATATTCATATTAACTTGACGCATTGATACATGGTCACACGCTTCGCAAATCAGACGTATATTCATATTTACTTGACGCATTGATACATGGTCACACGCTTCGCGAATCAGACGTATATTCATATTTACTTGGTGCATTGATACATGGTCACACGCTTCGCGAATTAGACGTATATTTGTATTAACTGACGCAAAGATACATGGTCACACGCTTCGCGAATCAGACGTATATTCATATTAACTTGACGCATTGATACATGGTCACACGCTTCGCGAATTAGATGTATATTTATATTTAATTGACGCAAAGATACATGGTCACACGCTTCGCGAATCAGACGTATATTCATATTTACTTGGTGCATTGATACATGGTCAGACGCTTCGCGAATTAGACGTATATTTGTTTTATCTTGACACATTGGTACATGGTCAGACGCTTCGCGAATTAGACGTATATTTGTATTAACTTGGTGCATTGATACATGGTCACACGCTTCGCGAATCAGACGCATATTTGTATTAACTTGACGCAAAGATACATGGTCACACGCTTCGCGAATCAGACGTATATTTGTATTAACTTGACACATTGATACATGGTCACACGCTTCGCAATTAACTTGGTGCATTTATACATGTTCACACGCTTCGCGAATCAGACGTATATTTGTATTAACTTGACGCAAAGATACATGGTCACACGCTTCGCGAATCAGACGTATATTTGTATTAACTTGACACATTGATACATGGTCACACGCTTCGCGATTAACTTGGTGCATTTATACATGTTCACACGCTTCGCGAATCAGACGTATATTTGTATTAACTTGACGCAAAGATAAAAGGTCACACGCTTCACGAATCAGACGTATATTTGTATTAACTTGGTGCATTGATACATGGTCACACCCTTCGCGAATCAAACGTATATTCATATTAACTTGATGCAAAGATACATGGTCACACGCTTCGCGAATCAGACGTATATTTGTATTAACTTGACGCATTGATACATGGTCACACGCTTCGCGAATCAGATGTATATTGATATGTACTTGACACATTGATACATGGTCACACGCTTCGCGAATCAGGCGTATATTTGTATTAACTTGGTGCATTGATACATGGTCACACCCTTCGCGAATCAAACGTATATTCATATTAACTTGATGCAAAGATACATGGTCACACGCTTCGCGAATCAGACGTATATTCATATTTACTTGACACATTGATACATAGTCACACGCTTCGCGAATCAGATGTATATTCATATTTACTTGGTGCATTGATACATGGTCACACGCTTCGCGAATCAGATGTATATTGATATGTACTTGACACATTGATACATGGTCACACGCTTCGCGAATCAGGCGTATATTTATATTTACTTGGTGCATTGGTACATGGTCAGACGCTTCGCAAATTAGACGTATATTTGTATTAACTTGGTGCATTGATACACGCGAATCAGACGTATATTTGTATTAACTTGACACATTGATACATGGTCACACACTTCGCGATTAACTTGGTGCATTTATACATGTTCACACGCTTCGCGAATCAGACGTATATTTGTATTAACTTGACGCAAAGATACATGGTCACACGCTTCACGAATCAGACGTATATTTGTATTAACTTGGTGCATTGATACATGGTCACACCCTTCGCGAATCAAACGTATATTCATATTAACTTGATGCAAAGATACATGGTCACACGCTTCGCGAATCAGACGTATATTCATATTTACTTGACACATTGATACATGGTCACACGCTTCGCGAATCAGATGTATATTCATATTTACTTGGTGCATTGATACATGGTCACACGCTTCGCGAATCAGATGTATATTGATATTTACTTGACACATTGATACATGGTCACACGCTTCGCGAATCAGACGTATATTTGTATTAACTTGACGCATTGATACATGGTCACACGCTTCGCGAATCAGACGTATATTTGTATTAACTTGACGCATTGATACATGGTCACACGCTTCGCGAATAAGATGTATATTCATATTTACTTGACGCATTGATACATGGTCACACGCTTCGCGAATCAGATGTATATTGATATTTACTTGACACATTGATACATGGTCACACGCTATGTACTTCAGGGAAATTTTCAGATTAACTTGTCTTTTCGATACATGTCGAATCAGAGGTATTTACACGTAAGTAAAATAAGCGAAACACAAACGCCAGACTACAAACAAAAGTAGAACAAATTACTGTCATACAACCATGTATGATGAGATTGATGTGTTAAAAGGTTAAATGTGCAAAATAAAGGAAACACTGTCAAGGATAGTAAAACATACAGGATTAGTAGAGTTCACACAAGAAATAATAGAAGAACTTAAACAGTGCCAAAACTACCCAGCCATGAAGGACAACACCCAAACATGTAATATCACAAAGGCCATCAAAACAATAAATGCAAAGTAACAACACAGATAAATCAAACAGTAAACCACAAGTACTGGCTTTATGCGATTAAAGTAATAAACACACCTCGGTTTTCTGGAGATAAGATGAATGCGAAAGTGCTAGATGCAAAGACATAACAAATAGCATTTTGGCTAACATAAAAGAGAAACATGCTAAATATGACATGATCATCATTCACAGCGGATTAAACAATGTATCAGATGCATTATAGAGCATTTAGAAAAAGGCTCTGACATCAAGAGTAAAAACAGAATCAAAGATATCATTCGTAACCATCTGACGCAAGAAACATGATCAAATGTCAACAACAAGGATTCAGAAAGCCAAATTACTTCTACAGAGAATTTGCACTCGGAACAACTACAGCATTATTGACAATACTCCAACCGTCTCATTAGAGGATGAAAAAGACAACACAATTCTTTAATTCCTTCTGAACCACAAAGGTGCACCAGGTCGAGTTTAAAAACCTTAAAGCTTCAATCTACAATTGCTTTCACTGCAACCAATTTTTCTGATGCCACATTAGAGCATTGTTTTGAACTAATCAATAGCCCTTGAACAATTTATATAGAGGGTCATTTTACCAAACTATCTTGACATACGACAGGCAGTTTAAGAGGTAAATTGTTATTATACTCCCATTTTGATGCCGCCTGGCATCATTGATCTTAAACCGCTCTGGAAAAGGCGACATAATTAATGTTTTTAAGCCAAATTATCTTGAAACAAGACCCCCAATTTCGATGCTGCCTGGCAACATTGTTTTTTAATTAATAAATATGAATTGAATAAGTTTATGGATGGTCACAAAAGCAAAATTAATGCAACAGTGTTATAACTTTGAAATTATACCAGCAACTTCCTCCTTTTCTTATGCCACCTGAGGATAATATTTTTCAACCAATCAATATGATTTGAATATTTGTACGGAACTTTCCTGCCAAATTATACAGAAATAAGAGAATACCATAACATTGTGTCACTTTACCTATTTCTGATGGGGCAGTTTCCAGAATTCAACACAGAATTTATCCCTTTGAACATTTTGAAAGTGAACACCAAAAACATATTTCTGTGCAGTTCAGTTAAAATCGGTTGAATAGTTATAAAGCAGCTGTTGTTTAAATAAATGATTGCTGATGGATATTGCATGATGGATGGAGAATTTTCACAAAAACTCAGATTGAGCATGTTGTGCTCAGATTTTCTAAAAACAAATATAAATTTCAGTTAATTGATTAAATTGTAGTATGTATTAAGCTACAGCGTCATTGTGTCCCCACTGAGATTGGAACACAAAGCTCCTGGCTAGACCAGGTGTTTTACTATAAGGTCTCAACAAGAAGCTAAACTCATTTAATTTACGATTAAGATTGTCCTCAAAGAAAGTCATAAATGGTAGTTAAAAATGCCTTTAAAATGGTGTTTTTCTTAACATTGAATTGTTATCTTACAACACTATAATATGCTAGACTTATGCAACCATGTCCTTTATACCACATCTCATCAAATACAATTACAAGGGGGAAAAGCCATGTTTTTCAAAGATTGAAATAATTTAATCAATAATTGAAGAGAATCACCAAAGGAACACAGTAATTTCAAATAGTTTACCTTTCCATTGTCAAGAGGACAACCATTAAGGAACATTCTTATTAGGGTTAATTTCAATGGACCAAGTGGTTTAGAAGGAGACATTGTGTAACCCTTTCCCACTTGTAGATGACCTTTGAAATCACATTGGCAAAGAGAGATAATGCTCAAGAATGAATATTTCATTATTTTGCAAAATTGTTATAAACTCTATTCCATAGATTAGTTTAGTTTGTATCCAAAGATAATACACTTTATGGCAACATAATATAAACAAATTATTTATGTCTGCTAGTAAAAAACGACCAGATTCCATCATGCAACACTTTTGAGTGGACATGCACAGTATATATCACCCATTTAAATCCATAAAAACTGTTCATAATTGAACGTTATGATTTCATGCTAACCAAGTTTAACTGCCAATTTATCAAAGAATAATCTTAAAAGACATCATCAATTTAAATATCTGTTCAGAGACACCTATATAATATATGTATTTACTTAAGTTATTTTAAATTTAAAAACAAACATACTTACAAACAAGTGAAAACTATAGCATACAATTCTTTTCATTTAACTCTTCCTGTGCCAAAGGTAATTTTAAGATATTTCCAAACAATGCAGATTCAGTTTAGATAGCTCGTAATTACCTGTCTCACTTTATTCTGCATTGTTTATCTTAATAATAATATTGTTAAAAATATCCTGTCAGTGTGCAGAAAGCATCGTTCCAGATTTAGACTGCTAGCGGACTGCTCTGTTAATTATAATGAATTTGATAATACAACAAAGGAACATCATTCATCTATTCACACCTATATACACTGTTAAATAAACAGGCAGTCAAAAAGATGCTTTACCATGAATTGATGACACTATGCAGAGACAAAACACGTCAGAATGCTCTTACCTAATCAACATAAGGCCTATAACTTAAAAAAAAAAAAAAACTAATGTGTTTCACATAAAACGTTACCTTGGTGGAAGAGGTCAATGAATATTTTCCGGAATAAGTGTCCTTAATTATTCGTAGATACATATAACAGACACAGAAAACTATATGTGCTTGTTGATATGACACTGTGTAATGCCAATCTAAACACGGTATAATTGGATATCTGTGTATTGGCAGATTATGTTTGTTATATAAGTTTATTACCCCTTCGTTGCTTGTACTTGGCAAACACAGAGCATAAGATATGTGGACTGACCCAATTAAATGATTATGGCAAGCATACATATGAAACAGACTGTGCTTGCAAGTTCTCTGGGTTTTCATTGTTTTTTGCTGTTTTTCTTTTTAGATTCCTCCAGTTCGGAGCAATATTAATGGTCTTAACCTGTAGCCTGTAGTCACAGTAGAAGCGATATTTTTCATAGGAATTGCCTGAATTATTTCGATATTTGGACCGTCACCCTTGATCAGGCTTTGCCGTTTTAATACATATGACATACTGATCATATCTACGATTGAAAATAATGCAAATATGGCACATAGAGCATGAATTATAAAGTTCTCACTGAGATCTGTTGTCTGTTTCCTGGACATTTCTAATGGCTATGTCGTGTTGACGCACGCTTTGGGCAATTTATGCTCAGGTGAGCTAAAAATCCAATAAAAGCACTCAATAATAAGATCTTAAACAGCTTACCTTGAAGATTTAACAGGCGGTTTGACAAATGACGTCACATGGGGGTTATGACCTGTCAAAAGAAACTCCTTGTACTACTCAGCTAAAAACACAACGCAGTAAGAGGGAATATCACCACAGCCATGTTAAATGCAATGACAATTTGAATAGTGCACTGCCAAATAACATAACAAAGATGACAAACCTGCTCTTCTTGACCTGTCCTTCAAAAATCCACCATTAACCATTTGCCACATATGGATCACAATCAGCCATTTTGAATGAATGTTAGAATAGTTCATTTCATATTTACACACGCATCTAAATATGATCAGGGACTGCGTCCCCAAACCCCTTAAATGTCAATGAATTTCAATCTTAAAAACCAAGTCTAGTTGCACACATAAGAAACTTACATGCACATGCCAGCTTGCAACACAAACATGACTTCAGCGGACTTGCATATATAGATCTTTGTCATAGATTTAACATGTGAATAAACCTACAGTAGACAAAATGAAGATAATTTGCCACGGGTCAACGTCAGCCCTTTTGAATGAATGTTAGAATAGTTTATTTCATATTGCCAGACGCATCTAACTTCTGATCAGGGGATGCGCCCCCTAACCCCTGCAATTTCAATCTGAAAGCACAAGTTTACTTGCACACATAAAAAACAACCACTTTGTCAAAATGATCTGTTATGTACATGCAGTACATCATTTTGTATATAGTTGCTTTTCAATGTAGTACCACGCGTACTTTGATTATGTTATGAATTACGTTGATAAAACACAATTTTTTGAATTTTAACTGTTGTATTATTATGCAAGTTTAAGTTTCATGTTTTATGTATATTAAAAGGTTAATTTTATATATAAAGTGGCATATATGAAAGTGTGGTATCCAAAGTGGTTTTGTTCGATTTTTTATCTTTAAATGAGTTTTAAATATGTTTCAGGCGTAGCCCTTATAGAACGTTTTAAAAGACTAGTATAAGTAGTGCAACAGAGATCATAAAGACATATGTTGCATTTCCTGCATGTCTTTGAACATGAACACTTTGATCCAGAAATACACATTACAAAACGGGAAAGGCAGAGTTCAGAATGCTCATAGTGACCCATATGAGCTCAATGCGCTGTCTTCGCATTGTAAACGGTGGACCAATTCACCCATAATGTATAAGTGATGAATCAATGTCACTTAATTTGACATCTGAAGGATCAAAGATCAGACGAGTTCATGTTGTAGAGGAAGTAGGTAAATGTTGAATTCGGAACGCCTCGGTGCAGTTAAATATATATATATAACTATTGATTAATTAATAATAAGTAAGAGATCTTAGCTCAGTCGGTTGAAGCTGTAAGATTTACATGTTTAGACCTATGCGTCATGGGTTCGAGCCCACTATAATTTACTTTTTCTTTTTAGCTTTTACCATTTTGTGTAAGTATATATATCTTTTTTAAAGTTTCCTTGTTTTAGTTCTTTCTTTTATTTCTAGATTTTATTATTTTCTTTATTTTTAATATTCATTATAACCATATTACATAAAGATCATCAAAACAATATATCATTATCATGAACATAATCATCATCATCATCATCATCATTATCATCATCACTATAATGCGACTTCGACTGCATGGCTGTTTAGTCTTTAATACGTCGTTCTACATGTGTATGCCACATTTATACCTACGCATGTATATTTAAAATCACGAAAATTAAGGACATTGTGTGATTTACAATTACGTAGACAAAACATATAATAAATAGATGTAATCCATTACGACTCGAACTCAGGACTTTAGCATTACGCATAAACCGCCTTCGAACTGGTGGTATGTCAGGATTTTACTTATAATCAAAACTGGTGCATACTTTTATGCTCATTATGTTGGATAATATATCAGTCCATGACCTTTCGTCATTGCTCACTGCTCGAATTGGATATATAGTAATGCAATTTTTAATATTCATCCATTAACCTTGAGCTGTAAATAGCTGTACATGAAAGTGTCTGTTTTGTTCCATTAACATATCAAAACAACATTTTTGGATGATCTAGTCCGAGTCTGTGCAGAGATAATTTCTTCTGTGATATAATGATTTTTGTTGATTGTTGATCTTATTAATAATTACGCAGGGGGTATTGCTTTATGTTAAGATAATGAAAGAACACATAGGAATTTAAACCATTTTTTCCCTTTTCTTGTGTGGTCACAGTTACATGATATTTCCATGAATCTAGTATATATACGGTACCCATGGTGCATTGCTTGTTTATGTTTTATGTATGCACCTTTTCAGATCAACTGGACATGACGGTGATATATTGGGAACACAATCTGCCATTGTCCAATGTTAACTTTTGGCTTCAAACAACAATATTGTTCCTTGCATGTTCCCCATATAGCTTATCCAAAATATTATATTCACTACAAATCTGCCATTGCAAAACGCAGGGAAAACCTTTGAAACTGTTCTTGTCAGAAACTACTGGCCCTGTTTTGAAACATTTTCACAGTTTGCTTAATCTGTTGGGATTCATTAAAACATGGCTTTCAGGACTGTTTCGATATATCACTATTGTTCCTTGGATGATCCCCTTTCAAATGTATGCCAAGAAGTGGATACAATATTCTAATAGTATACCCTATTTATTGGTGTCACTACATCCCCAAAACGTACAGTGTGAATTGAAGTCACCAACTATCTTAAAAGGCTTCGAGAGCTGATTGATAATCCCTACGAGCTGGTCTATATAAAGAGGCTGACTTGGCGAAAGATATAACGAAAATAACATTATTAATTTGCTCAATGAGATTCTTACCGCTGTTGCCTGCAAAGTTGTAGTAAGTGATGTTAACAACTACTGCTGCCCAATAGCAAGCTCGATCACTTGCACCGGGTCTTTTATGGTAACATGAATGGTATTTAAGAGAAAGACTATCATTATATTTTGGATCCACGATAATTGCACTGGATGATGAATTCATTTCAAATATGTTCGGATGATTGGTTTACACAGTTTGTTTTTTAGCTAATGAAGTTTCCAAAGAATAATTATTCTGCTTCCAGTCATCCTTCGTATTTTTCCAGGTACTAGAAGGACCAGTTTTCTATGTCTCCATTTAAACCAACTGCTGAAAGCGATTTTAAGTAGTTGTAGTACTTCACTATGTCTATTTTCTAACTGAACTCTGATTTACCTAGGATCGGGGGGCTTATTTTGTGCTCTTTTCTTACAAACCGTATTTGTAGGTGCAATAGTTGAGGCTTTATCAAGAGCAGTTTTTGGTCTTGGAGAGTTCTTATCAGTTGTCGATTTGTTTTGTTTTGAAGAAGATGCAGTATTTCAAGAGGTGTTCTTTTTAATTGTCGGTAATGATGGCTTGTCTGAAGTAGAGTGCTGTTTATCTGAAATTATCAAATTGTAATTGTTGGCTGATATCTGATTTTTTGTTTTTAGATAAAACTTCCAAAAGGCTTTTGCATATCGTACATGAAAACAGTTGGTCTTGTTTTATTTGCGTAACTGTTGTCTCATTGAAAGCTTGTTTTAATGGTTTGATCTTGGTTAACAATTATTTTAGCTTCCACAAAACTAACATTTTGGTTATATTTTACATTAAGTATTTCAGTTTGTGTTAGCCAAAAAAGAACATTCTTTCGAACTTGCACCATGGTTTAGGCTATAGTTTGCACATTTAACTGGATTGGTACAGATAGACAGCTGATGACCATTTCCACTAAATGTACAATTACTATTAAATGTTTCCTCATGGTTTCCGATTTTTTGACAACGAAAACAGTGCAAGGGATTAGGTACGTTTCAATTAACCTTGACTACTTGGTAACCAATTTTTATTTCTTTTGGCAAATATGTCGTATCAAAAGTAAACATGTAAGAGTTGGTCAATTTCAACACTTTCTCTGAAAATATTTATGCGTTTAACATCTGTAACACCCAGTCCCCCTTTAGAATATGCGATTATTTAGTCAGTTGTTTCACTATTCAAGCTCTCTGCATCTTATTACACCCTTCGATGAATTCAGAAAAGGGTGACCATAGATTTTGACAGGGATTTGAAAATAAACTTTATGATTCAATAGATTTTCAGATTGTTGCTGACTGGATATATTTCGACAAGTGATGTACCATTTTTTAACTTTTAACCAACTTTGGAATTCCAAAGAAACACGATAGTTGTTTCTCAATAACGATTGGAGAGGGCTTGTAAGCATTGGATTTCTACGCAACTGATAGAACGGGGGCAACGTCGTGTAGTAAAGTGATACATGTAAGAAGACGCCATAGGAAATTTATAGCCACATATAACCTACCAAAACGAATGGGGAAATTTAATATTTCAAATAAGTTGCAGATTGCAGATATTAAAGAAATACCGACGTCGGAACATTTCGATCCAGAATTATATGTAAACCCAATAGACGGCAATGTTATCAAGGGGGTGAGTCTTTCTTTCAATCTCCGGATTTATGATGAAACCATTGTAGTAATAGTTTGCGACAGAGATATGTTTTCAGATCATTTGGAAACGCAGGTTCGGATCACTGGCCGAGTTCAACAGGAACGGAAATAATATTTCACATTGTATTGGCATTTCCGTTAGTTTGATATTTCCCATAGTATATTGTCTGGTCAACAACAATTTAAAGGTCAAACTAGACGAAAGTTGAAAGGTGAACGATTGTACCTGTACACACAAGCCGTGAAACCCGAGTCAGCTTCCAGTTTACCAAATCACCGAATGACAAAGATCAATAACGTTCTTGCTTGACCTACATGTAAAAAAATGTTCCAAAATTATATATAGTTTGCAACAGAGAAATCTTTTCAGATCATTTACAAACGCAGGGACGGATCACTGGCCGAGATCAACTGGAACGGAAACAATATTTCACATAGTATGGGTATTTCCGTAAATTAAAAATATTTATATGGACTGGGTCCAATTCCATTAACCTTAACTAGTGCTAAGTATAACTTCCATATTTAGGAGCATATTTACTAATTTTTGTTTCGCTAATGATTTGTTAAACATAAATGGTGGAATGTATTTTAGTGAATGACTAAGTTGACAGAAACAGTTTGAATGTCAAACAAGACGACACTTGAAAGGTGAACGATTGCATCGTACATGAACTTACCAGTCGATTCAAGCCGTGTGACACCCGAGCCAGCTTCCAGTTTACCTAGCCTAGCATCGTTACTAGAAACCGCGGTATAATATATGTGTTCATTAGAACCATCGTAAAGCTGATGAAGATGCCCCTGTGTCCTGTCCTGACATGCATCTAAAATACCTAGCAGAGATAGGACGGAGCCTCCACCCAGCAAGATTACAACAAATAGACACAATAGTTTTCCAACATTTTGATACGTCAGACGAAACCAGTGAATGTAGGGTATTGAGAAACTATCTTCAAGAAAAAGGATGGACGAACGGACAAGCCTTTGAAACAAGTGATAAAGGCGACATTGATTATAAATTCCAATGAAGAAAAAGACAAAGCGTAAACTTAAATGAAAAATACGTTGCTTCAAAAAGTGCTTCGAGCTATGTGAATTGACAATCTATGAATCCGTTTTATTGGAACATTTTTTAACAAACAGAATTCTTTTAAATGTATGTCGTTCATTCATATTTCAAAAACCGATTTACGATAAATGTGTATGCAAAAGAGGACGCATTCATTGAAGGAAAAGTGTACGATCTCAGTTTTCATTTAACTGAAAGCAACACTTCACCTTGTATATTTTTTAGTATTACGGACATCGGTTAATTTGACGGTTGAGTTTAATTATTTTATATTCACATTGCTGATATTAATATCTATTTCTACAACCTACTGTTTATATCTTTGACGTGTACGGTCATTGTTTGCTTTGCAATTTGTTTTCTTTGAGTGCCGGAATACTCGATCGGAAAAGTATGCGACTACCCGAGGACTAATATCGATACTCACTACCAGCCCTAATGTATAATCATGTCCCCCATCACTATATTCATGTTGGCTTTAGGTTCACAAATGAGTGACGAATAAAGAATTGGACTTGGCGTAAAGTATAAACATATCAAAATGTATTCATGGAATAAAGAAACAGAATTTATGTTTTAAATGCCCTGTTTAAATTTGGGTGAGTATATTGGTTTTTGAAATAACAATTCTTTTTATTTTCTCCTTCACAGGATCAGACTTACTGTTTCGTGTGAATGACAAAGATCAATACCGTTCTTGCCTGATCTGTTCCAAAAATATATATAAAAAAAAATGTTATTGACTTCTTTCACATGAATTTATCAGGGTGGGAGGTAACTGTATCTTGCTTTTCAATTAAAACCTTACAGAACACGGCCATATAGACTTAACTGCACGTGTTTTTACAACCAAGAGTTAAATCTATGCGGGCATAACATCCTTACCCACATAACAAAATCTAAATCAGACGACGTCCAACGCATCTCCTGGAAAATATGTTCTATCATAGGGGCCTGGCATGCCATTACATTGATTGATTGATTAGGGTTTAACGCCGTTTTAAAAAAGATCAGTCATATTACATGCGTTTCCTGGTTTTCCCACACCAGGACACCACACAACCTCCTTTCCAAGCAACTGGCTGATTTTCCACATAGACTGTAAAACAGCCCATTGGTGAAAGACGAATGACGCATGTCACAGTGACTTTTGTCAAACGTCGGAAAGAATGTTTGCCGAGCTGGGATTCGAACTCACAACCCCTGGATTGACAGCCCCGCTACCGACTGAGCTACCGGGGCTCGGCGGAATGCTAATTAAATAAATAAAAAAGCAGGCGTGTGTCCGACTAGTCAAATTTCACCGATGATTTAAAGTATGGTGTTCGTAAACCGATCAATTGCGGATAACATACTTGTGACCAGTGATTAGGGATACCATTTAGCTACATGCTGACACGTACCGCCTTATGTAATATTCGTTTTTTATTTTGTATCAGACCAAAATGCAAACATGGGTCAAATCTGTCTGACGACGAAGTGTTAATAAAATGGATTTTCATTGTTGTTGTTTTATTATTAGCGTACCAGGGCCCCCTATGAGTGAGAGTACAGTATAACATATTATGGGACATTTTCTCCTTTCACCTCAATGTTTTCGAATGTCGACTTCTGCAAAAGTGTCAAAATGAGCATGCATGTGGGAAAGTGTATAGCTAAAAGGGTAAGTTGGTACAGTCTCACCCTACCAGACAGATATCAACAACAATCAAATAAGATCAAAGCCTGTACCAGTTTACAACATGTCACTATAATACCGCTCTGTCGTGAGTAATTATTCGGAACCTGGAAGGGGTTTTATATAGAACCGTAAGACCTGTATTGACAGGTTGAGTGCATTGTTGGTTGATTGCACGTTTCATTAATTCCTGGTGAGCTTTGATCACTGTTCGAGGTGAAAATTACATCACGAAATTATTTTCCCAGTGTGAACTAAATTTACAATGCGCATTTGTACTTTCATTTAACGTTCATTTTATGTATACGGCGACATTGAAAATAGATGGATAGATCAAAAACATTTCAAACATGAGCCCATTTTTCTATAGGGTTAAGTACTCTGGACTATGCAATATTTGAACAGAAGGTACTCCGCTAGTCATCTTAAACTCGGCTGCTGTACATTCCACACATCGGCAGCAGAAACCTTTGAACGCATTATGGAGGCTATATGATTTCTTTCCAATTATTGTCAACTCCGTCCCAAAACGATATTGTCTCACAAAGCGTTGATTTCCTCTCTTGTTTTATGAATGCATTTCACTAAATAAATAACGGGACAGGTCAACTATTAAATATGAAAACTAAAAGCCCCTATCCATCTTTGAGAAAATACCGAAAAGAAATCATACATCTAGCATGCATACCTTTTCATTTGGAAGGGATGCAGTATTCGAATTTAATTCTCACTACTAAAATATGCCAAACCAACAAATGATAAAGACTAGTAAAAAGGCTCTGAATATACACGAAAAGAAAAACCTTGCAATAGTTAAGTTACGCTGCACACCGCAAAATGTAAGCCACTCAATTAAGTTAAACTTTATTGACGCCGCGTGGAAGCGCATTGTCAGTATGGGATAGGTTTTAATTTTGTATCATGGGGTGACGTAATCGAAAAGGGAGCAACCAACCTTATTATTGTTAAAAAAAACCTCTAGTATATGTTTGAAATAAAAAACAACCTTTATGAATAAATAAATTGTATAAAATGATTTAAGAAACAGCAAGATACAACATACGTATTATGTATTCTACCGTTGTGACAAAACTGTAGACACATTTAATGGGTATTTAATAACTTTCCCCCCAACGTTCTAGGCTACGCTTTTTTTTAATAGTTTTTGTTTACGACCCGATTCATCAAAGCTCAGAAAAAAGTTTCTGGCGATGTTTTTGCCTATTTACAATATTGAGATTTTTAAATAAATGGGTAATCTTTAAAAAATCAATGATGATTCATTTTAATTACTACATATTACAGTATAATTATAGAAACTGTAAAAACAACGTTAACCCAACTATGCAATAGGCAGGGCCGTAACGTGACCCATTCTATTATTTGTCTATGCAGCATGTCATCGCTTGGCGAGTTTGGTCATTCTTATTTACTATACAAGGTGTCATCGGTTCCCATAGAGTAATTAAGTTGTCTCTGCTTCCTTCCGTTATGAATATTTCGCTGTTTTCACGATTTCATCCGATTTCTAAAATTTATTGGATTCGTACCCGGTTTTTTATGTTTTGCGTTCGAGGTGAACGATTCGTACCAACTGGGTTTCGCTCTTTGCTCTCGGGGAACTGACTATTTTCTTTTGTTTAAACGATTAAAGTAAACTTACAAACAAACAAAACAGACTTAATAATTCTTGCTATATGTTGACTATACATGTGAACTTTCATAATGCTCAATCTTGATCATAACTATATTAATTATTTTTAAATTATTGTTGATATACTCCTGTTTTTGCTATCATACTTCTGCTAAACTGGAAGGAGAATAGACTTCACCCTCTCCTTCCAAAGCTTGTGTCACACTTAACTTATAACTAGAGACAATACACCTTAATATGTGTTAATATGTAAGCACCTATGTTTTGTTTTATCTAATTGATCTAGTTAAAGGATTTTAAACAGTTTATTGGTAAAAGAAACCTTGAGAAACTTCAGCTTGTATGACACATTATAGTTGAAGTGAATGTTAAGCAAACTGTAAACCAAATGGTTTCAGTTTCACGACTAAACTTCATATGCTGAATATCACATATATTGTAGCATATAAAACGTTTAATCCCTACGTCAATATTGACCCTTTCTGCTCTTGGTAACCTTTTTATATAGGCTATGGTAGCCAGGTGAGCAATATAGGTACATCTTGGCAAAATAAAGGGACATTTGGCCTTCTTGTTCGAAATATTTACATCCTGTCTGTTTACACAGGTTATTTAAATGTACTGAACTGCATCTGCTTTCTTTAAGTCATTCTTCAAAATCATGCCGCGTCTTTGATGCTTTGCATCAAAATTCGTCTTGTATCCGTTGGGCTTCATCTTAATAATTTCTGTATGATTTTGGGATATTTTATGAAGTTTGTGAAGTTATTTAAAAGAAGGTAAATAACTCAAACGGATGTATCTTCTCAAATCAGGGCATCTAATTATGTATGAAGTCATAATCATATTTCATAATTTAGATCAACTTAAAATGTGTGTCAGCAGGTATGTGAACGTCATTGGCCATTTGGTGATTTGCCTATTTATATAGCAAGAATTAGAAGAACTTCAGAGACGTTAATTCATTTGCACAATGAATATTGTTCAGTCCGTCTGGATAACTAGCGAATCAGATTACCTATTCGTGGAAGACAATGGTGCAATGGTAGAGCCTCGGCCTCTCTTACCAAAGGTCCCGGGTTCTGCACTTTTCCCAAAAACGGAACGAGTATTAGTAAAGTCTCCAGGAATCAGACCTCGAGCGTGATTAATATAAGCTGAAAGCTTGTTTCGCAATCGATGAAAAATAAATAAGTTTAAAATAAAACCTAACAATGAGTAAAAAAATGTAATAGCTTGATCAAAAAGGAATTTAAGACAATCAACCATGGAAACATCCGTACATGGATCTTAATATTTTGAACAGATACATAATACAGAGCTCCAGATAACGGGTATTTTTCATGTTCTAAAATCCTTATTTGACATTTAAAACCTATGTTGTGGGTACTCAAAAGAATCGTCTCAGTGAGACAATTCTTTTAAATACCAACAACATAGGATTTGGTTAAATAATAAGAATGAATGAATGAATGTATATTGTTTTACGGCGCATCGACAGCTAAGGTCATTTAGCGCGCAATTAGATTTAATTATTCATGATCCCTGGGTAAACAAACCAGTACTAGGCTAGAAAATGTGCCTTGCCCAAGGGCACTCCACCATGACCGTAGTGTCGCGACTGGGGATCGAACCCGGGACACCAGGTTTCGAAATCCACGACGCTAACCACTCGACCACAGCGGATTCCTTAAATAATAAGAGAAATGTTGGGGGAAAAAGACCAGTTTACTCCCTTTTATCTAGTCCTCTGCATGTACCTTACGCTCTATTACTGACACCAATGCCCCATGTGCAACAACTCATATTTCAATTACGTGCAACTTTGGACCTAGCAAATTCATCTCTTATTAAAGTATGTTATACAGTCGTAAAGCTCACAACTGTTTAAATATTCACATATTGTTTACTCGTTTACACCGTTAACGCCTCTTCTTTCGGTGGAGGATGTATTCGTTATTTCATTTTATTATTCCATTAAATGTCAATCAAATGATATTATCGTCATTTTGAATTCTCTTTGAGAATTTCGATTGCTTTTGTACGTTGATAGAGTTATTATCGTGTCTATTATAGTTGCAGATTCTCTCAATTTGTATAATCCAGATAGAGAAGTAAATAGTTTGAACCCTATTAACATTTTGAAAAACGTGTTTGTCTGAAATTGCAAAACTTTGCATTTTGTTTTAAGACAGGATATTTCTTATACCCTCGAAACCGAGGATTTGTCTATCTGGTAGTGGCATACGCTTTGACATTGGTCTTAATCTTCGATGTGTTTGTTTGTTTTATTGGGGTTTAACGCATTCTTCAACATTATTGAAGTTATATCACGGTGGGAATTCACTTATTCATGATCCCTGAGTAAACAAATGTGCAATACCCAAGGGCCAACATGAACGCCTTGACGCCGAATTCCCGACGCCTAGCACTCGACCACGGCGAATTCCTCATAATCATTGACACAATCTTTGACAAAACCTTGTGAATGTTAAAACTTGTTATATATTGTGATCTTGGCATCGACATAGTTTAATACAAAGTTATTGTGCGGCCCGCGAGCATTGGTGTTTAACGAACACATATTGATTTTGTTAATTTATTTGTTTTCTTTGCTATAATATACAACGGTACACCGATGTCATGAAATGTCAAACATGGCCGTTACAATTTGTATTTGCATCGTACTGGTACATATTAGGCGACTGGTTTGGAATGGTAATACTTACCGTTACAGTTTTTAAGAGTCTAAGCAAGACGGTCATACAGTGACAATAAACAAACAATAACAAATAAATATTGCAAATTGTAAAAACACTTTAAAGCACATGCTAAACTATAACTTGTTACTTGTCCATGATACGTGAATTAAATAACATACATACTAATACATTTTGTCATCAACATCCACCTGTCTTAAGCAGCCAGTGTTATGATTTCCCTAGGGCGACTGCTGATCATTATTTGTTTGGGTACTTCACATGAAATGCATCAACGAATGCACTGCATTTTCATTTCATGATATCGTGATATGCCTTCAAAGGCGAAATACAATGAACAATATTTACAAACAATGTATTGACAATAAAGAAAAGCTATTCCTCCAGGCGTTATTGCGTCGAAAAATACATAAATTCATTAATCCGTCTAATATCACTAAAAGCCGAACAAGTAGCTGTTCGGTGATTCAAAATGTTTACCTGCTCTACTCAATATAATTGATCCACAGCATGGATAAACATTCGATATAATGACTTCTTTTAGAATGTAATGGCGACGTTATTCCCGGTGTAGTGGTTAAAGAGCGCTATTGGAAGCGGGAGACTAGGGATTCTATTCCCGGTCAGGTCAATACTTTCAAAATGTTGGATTATCATGTTTTAGACCCGTTCAAAACAACTTTATTCTCCGAATCAGGCAGACACTTTTCCAAATGGGACTAGAATGGGCAAATGGGTTTGCACTCCAATCAAATTTTCACATAGTTTGCGTTCGTCTAAAGCTGCTTTTCGTTCACTTGTAAAACTCGTAGACTTGCACTGTGTCAAAATCTCTCATGGTAGAGGAATTCACTGATTACGGCGAATGTGCGTCAATATTGAGAATTAACAGTAACTGCACGTCTGTTGCGGGTTCTTAAATACATCTGACACCAGTAAAGTGTCTTACCAATCTTCCTAAGGTACGGTTTACAGTTTAACGTTACGAGATGTTTTGGAAAGCGTGTTTACTCCTTGGCTGCCGCGGTTGGAAATAATGTAGGACACATACATCGCTGACTGGTTCCCGCGTATACTCAATGCGTCTGCCGTACTGCCATCTAGCGACCGACCAGACTGGTTCGCGTAATCACCAAACTCCCCCGACTTTATTCGAAAGGTCCTGGATGTGGGATTCTCCTAGGTCGTAGTTCGTAGGTACTGCACCATTGAGTCCTGTCATTTCATACTTCGTTTATCTACCTGGAATGATAGCTACACAGTCGCGGCACGACGGTCATCGTGAAGTGCCCTTGGGCAAGAAACGTTTCCTAGCCTAGTAGTACTGGTTTGTTTACACAGGGATCATGATGTGAACTGACGCCGTGATATAACTGAAGCAATGTTTAAAAACAGTATTTATAGAAACCCATAATTGCTTCGAACCGGGCATAGCACCAGGTCCCCCGCAGCTTGCCAACTATCGGGTTTTGCAACGGATCCCCAACATGTCGTTGATACAGGCGTCGGGCATTCTTGGTCGTCAACTCCTGTAACCGTCTTCATGTGATACCTCTGGTCATCGCCACGACATCTGCTACCATTCCCAGTAGACTTGGAGTAAGTTGGTGTTTGGGAATTGTTCCAACCAGATCTTTACCACGTCGTCGGGTCCTTTGAAGCAGTGCAGATGAATATTCTTATGTGGGAGTAGGATTCCTTGGGCCTGCTTCAGTAGGTTATGTATTTGTCGGGTCTTCACCATCTTGTCTAGCCGACCTGGATTGCGAAGAAATAACCTTTGTAAAGTTGCATTTTCATGTTTTTACATTGCAAATTATTAAACAGGCGTGAATGAAATATACATAAATTGTTAACTAAGAATATATCATCATAGTTCGTTATTTAAATGCAAAGACTTAAAATATGGTAGTTATGGCTGCCCTCCTTGACGCTCAGTGTTGCATGGTTACAACTGACTGGCTGGAGTCAGGATAAATGGACCAGATGAGGTGTTCTAATGTTGAGACTTTCATTCTGATTCTGATTGCTGTCTTCATCCAGTTTTGACGGCTAAATCTCCGTTCGCAGTCAAGGGTTACTATTGGCTGCCATAGCAGTGGTTGGGAAAGACGCCTGCTTCTTTATTGCTCCATAACAAGTGACCCTAACCCCAGAAACCAAATTCACATTACTTTAAGGAGAATTGCAAACATAAATTGCAAACCTCTTGCCCTCGGCTGTATTGCCTTCAAAGTCAAATTATTTCAAATAATCAGAAACAGTTTTGCTTCTGAGAGGAGTCCAAACTAAGATTTGATACACTTCTTAGGGAGATCATGACCGAAGAATGCCCGGTACTGCTTAACCTAGCTGACACACTTGAAAGACCGTCAATGATGAACTTGTCAAAGATTCAGAACGTTGCTTGATGCCATCCCTAATAGTCCTCAACCACTACAACAACTTTAGTAAAGCAAGTCTGTGAGCAATACAATGGCTTCACAATATTGAAGGGCCAATACTTTTATGTTTAGTTACCACATCAGTTGTATTCCCAATCATAACCGCAGCAGCATCTGTGCTTACGCATCGCTACTGGGACACATCAATATGTTAAGCATCCAATAATTAGTGACCGACATTAAACTTCAAGTAAGTTGGCGCAATACAATTTCGCCAAATTAGATTTTCTAGCGCCACTTTCTTTTTCTCTTGTGCAAATGGCACCATTTGCGATGTCACTCATTGTCACATTTTTGTCCGGTCATTTTATTACTTATATTTCAACTTATTGAAAGCCACATATTGGTTCTTAGGAACTCTTTTGTCGTTAAAATGTTTGTTTTATGTTGGTGACATATTACTTTCTAAAACTACCATTAATGGTTCGAGATAATTATCAGAGTTTCATAGGAAAAGGCTATTTGGAGCAAAACCTAGTTACAAACAAATGATTTACCGAGAACCATTCGCATTAATAACCCCTAACTAGTAAATCAAGACGTAAACGTTACACTAGTCTATCTTTGCGTGACCTCTGGTTTGTCTCGCGAGACCACGTCCGACGAAGGTTATGATGAATAGTTTCCAGGACAACAATTTACCGTTTGATATCACTCTTTTCCATGTTCAAGAAATCTGCCGGAAATGATGTAAAAAACCTTATTGGCAATCTTTTGGGTATACAAATAAATGAAAGTCTAATTATGGAATAAAGTTGACAATAATGTGACCAAGAAGCCATTGCTGATGTTAAAGTAATTTCCCCCTTGTGTTACAATGTGTTTAAATGTCGTCTGCTTCAGATACGTCTTAATGAATCTGAAAAATGGAGGACCCGTATCCCTTGCGTAGTCTTCAATTTGTCCACACACTCTCGAAGTCTAGTCAGTCTCAATTGTCTATTAGCCTATTCCTTCCTTTATCGACCTTTGAGCCCCGGTAGCTCAGAATGAAGCGACGCAGGCTGTCATTCAAGGGGCAGTGGGTTCGAATCTCAGCTCGGCCAACATTCCTTCCGACGTTTGACAAAAGTCACTGTGACAAGCGTCATTCGTCATTGGCTAACAGACTGTGTGGAAAAGCAGCCAGTTGCTTGTAAAGTATGTTGTGTGGAATAGTGGTGTGAGAAACCCGTGGAACACATGAGTATGTGAAATGGCCGCCATAATATGACTGAAAAAATGTTAAAATCGGCGTTCAAACCACAATCAAACAATCGACCATTGACTTGATGGTCGCGAACAGTTACAATTCGTGTAACTGCGTGCGCATGTACAGGCTTTTCCGGAAGTACACTTGTGGCAAATACTGTCTGTCTTTTGGCGAGGGATGTGGGTTGCTCGAAAAGAAAGGGAGCGCTGTACATGTTAATAAGCAAAATTGGAAATGTTTTTGAAAAAAGCAAAGTAAAACATAAATATTTAGAATCTAGCAGCTCATTTAAGATATTGACCTATTTATAGACACATTTGGCTATAATGTGTTTCTGTATAATCGTTCTGCGGCTTATATGATTAGGGTTTTACGCAGTTTTCAACAATATTCAGTCATGTCAATGCGGGAGTTCACATGTGCCTTTCCTATGGGTACTCAGCCTTGACCGTCGAGAGCAAAGATTGAGCCCGGGACTACCGGTCTCCAATCCCCTACGCTAATCACTTGGGCACGTAGGATTTCGTGATCCTAAGAATTTCAAGTCTTAACCAAAATTATGTTTCAAAACGAATACTATGGAAGTTCAGGCAGATACCAATAAAGCCACTCAACACAAGAGGTAGAGCGTCCGCCTAGAGTGCGAGAGTCGGCGGGTTCAATCCCCGGCCAGGTCATACCAAAGACTTTAACAATGGTAGTAATGGCTGCTCTCCTTGGCGCACAGGGTTGTCGGGTTATAGCATTACGACTGATTGGCTGGTGTTTGGATAAACGAACCAGTAGTACCGGTAACTTACCCAGGAAACGCCGTGATGTAACCGGAAAATTATTGAAAGCGGCGTAAAACACCAAACAATCAACCAATAAAGACACTTCACACAATACACGGCCTTCGGGAATGAAGCGGATCAGCCTGCTTCTCAATTACCTGTTCGTCATATAGTCGTAAACTCATTAGTTAACACTTTCCCGCATATAAACGCTTTTTAACGCCTCTGCAGCAGACGTCTTTTGAAATCATAGTGGCAAAGGGAGAAATTGCTCATAATGAGCAATTTCTCCATTTGCAACAATGATTTCAACTCTATTCAACAATAATACTATCATTTATAGAATTATTTCTATATTTTGTACTTGAATTCTTTTTAAGTCGTCTGCTGCAGATATATTGTATGTGGGAAAGGGTGTTATCACCTTTAAGGAGTGGTATGACCTGATCAGGGTATTTCCTGTTCGTTTTTTTTTTTGTCGAACAGGAAGAAAATATTCTTCTTTAAAACAGTCGTCTCCACAAACCGACTTTACGAGTTGGCAATTTCATCGTTTTATTTCAAAGTTTGCTAGGAATCCGTCGTGGACAAGTGGTTATTGTTTTAGATTTGGAACGGTATGTCTCAGGTTCGATTCCCGCACGCGGCGGCCATGGTGGAGTGCCGTTAGACAATATGTATTCCCTAGCCTAGTACCGGTTCGCTTTCCAAGGGGTCAGGAATGGATGTGCTGCTGCTGGGATACAACTGAAATAATTTCGATAGCAGCGTAATGCCCGATAAAACAAGCAATTGATTGATTGTGTTTCGTGTTTTACGAGCTTGGTTCATTTATTTTGACACCAGCCAGTCACTCCTTATGCTAACACCGCACACCTGAGCGCAGAGGAGGGCAGCTATTACTACTAGTTTTAAAGTCTTTGGTTTGACCCGGCCGGGGATTGAACCCAAGACATCCCGCAAACGAGGCGGACGCTCTACCATTACACCACCAAAGCGGTGATAACATAAACGAAGAAAACTTCCGAAGATCGGGTTTCCAATGGCGTGGCTCGTCTCGTCTACTCTTGTACATTCGATCGCGAAAAACAGACAGGAATTTACATGAAGATGTATATTAAAGCAGTCTTAAACAGCAATAAGGGCTCGTTTATCTTCTTTATTCGATACATATACTATGTCTGCCTTGTCCCCGGTGAGCAATCACGGACAATTATTCCACATATAATTTGCATGTTAGATATACTTCAACTGAATATTAGTCATCTATAGCCATTTATAGAAAGAATATCCACCGAATGATTCGACGCATCGAGATTATTGCGGTACATTTTCTTTCAGCGCCGAATTGTTTAAAGTAGACTCTTCCATTTTCAAAATCGGGCGTCCTCATTTCTCATGTAATAAAAGTTTTGATTATTTTGATAACTAAAAGGCAAACAATGCTGATTTCAGGTGAGACAGCTCGTTACGAGCTGACTCACCTGAATCAGTATTGTTTGCAAAAACCTCAATATTGCCTTTGGCGCTGAAATAGTTACGTTAATTGAGATACGTACTTGTATATATAGAGATCCTTATATTTTGCGGGATATCAATTTTGTACAGACAAAATAATAGTGCACGAAGAAGAATTTTTGTTCATTGAGATTTACGTCGTTTATCAATATTATTTCAGTTATATCACGGCGAATATTCACTTTATGGTTATCCCTGCTTAAACCAACCAGTACAGGGCTTAGCAAGTGTGACAATTGAGGGCTGAAACTGGTCGATTTATATGGAAACAAAGAAGGAATTTATTTAGTGTATTGTAACCTGGAAACAGTAATGTAATGTGTGAATATGGCTGTTTTTACACTGGTCCCGATTATATTAATCCTTTCCCCACATACAACAATTATGCAGCAGACGATTTTGAAAACATAGTGACAAAAACCTGAAAAATCTCCATAAAAGATAGCTTAATTGTTTAATAAAGTTGAAAACATTGTGGCCAAACGGAAAATTGCTCATCATGAGCAATTTCTCCTTTAGTCACAATGTTTTCAAAAAGCCGTCTGCTACAGAGGTTTCAGAAATCGTCAATATGATGGAAAGTGTTAAACATGTCCCGACTATATTAACTGACCTGTGCAAAGATTCATTATTGCTATTAAGCGCAAAGCATTTTGATCTTGTAACTGTGTTGCATTTACTGCAACACTTGCGTTTTCATAATATTACAACCACAAATCGAATGAAAATGGACGAAGATTAAAATGATACTTCTTTACCCAAAGAAATGTCAGAATTACAATAATTTGATCGAGTATTAATCTTATATTACGGAATAATGTTTCGTTCGCGAATATTTGATTTATTGTTTGGGCTTATATACGGAGCCCCTAAAGTGACATTCAATATATTGTTTTAGTATGCAAATAAAACAGCTAATTTGCATATTAAACAAAAGTATCGGATTTTTATTTCGTTTTTACGAAATAATAATTCGATACTTTTTTTTAATATGCAAATAAGCCAAGTTATTGCGTATTAACGAAATAATCATTTCGTTTAAACGAAATACTTATTTCGTAAAAACGAAATAAAAATTCGATACTTTGTTTTAATATGCAAAGAAGCCCGCTTTATTTCGTATTTACGAAATACTTATTTCGTTTAAACGAAATAATTATTACCGACACTTTTTTTTAATATGCAAATTAGCCGTTTTATTTCGTATTTACGAAATAATACTTACTATTCGACATTTCTTTTTAATATGCAAATAAGCCGTTTAAGTAAATTAATAAATTAAAATAAATATCTCGAGTCTACCATCAGCCGAGCACCGGTAGCTCAGTCGGTAAGGACGCGGGCTGTCAATCTAGGGGTTGTGAGTTCGAACCCCAGCTCGGCAAACATTATTTACGATGTTGAACAAAAACCACTGCGACAAGCGTCATTCGTCTTTCACCAATGGGCTAACAGTCGATGTGGAAAAGCAGCCAGTTGCGTGGAAAGTATGTTGTTGATTGATTGGGGTTTAACGCCGTTTTTAACAATTTTTCAGTTATATCACGGTGGCCAGTTCACCTACTCATGCATTACCTGGTTTTCTCACACCAGTACTCCACACAGCAATCTTCCCAAGCAACTGGCTGTTTTTCCACATAGACTGAGCCCGAATGATGCATGTCGCATTGACTTTTGTCAATCGTCGGTAAGAAAGTTGGCCGAGCCGGGATTCGAACTAACAAACCCCTGGATTGACAGCCCGCATCGCTACCGACTGAGCTACCGGGGCTGGCAAAGTATGTTGTGTGGAGTACTGGTGTGAAAAAAAAACCAGGAAACATATGATTAGGTGAACTGGCTGTCGTGATATGACTGAAAAATTGATTGTTGAAAACGGCATTAAACACCAATCAATCAAAACCATCAGACAACCATATGGAAACTCGGTAACACATGCACTTATAAAGTTTATGAAATGTCATGTGTTATGGTAAATACGAAATAAAACTGCTAATTTGCATATTAAAAAAAAGTACCGAATTATTATTTCGTTTTAACGAAATAAAACAGCTAATTTGCATATTAAAAAAAAGTATCGTATTATTATTTCGTTTAAACGAAATATTTATTTCGTAAATACGAAATAAAACAGCTAATTTGCATATTAAAAAAAAGTATCGAATTATTATTTCGTTTTTACGAAATAATTATTTCGTTTAAACGAAATATTTATTTCGTAAATACGAAATAAAACAGCTAATTTGCATATAAAAAAAAGTATCGAATTATTATTTCTTTTAACGAAATAATTATTTCGTTTAAACGAAATATTTATTTCGTTAATACGAAATAAAACAGCTAATTTGCATATTAAAAAAAAGTATCGAATTTTTATTTCGTTTTTACGAAATAAGTATTTCGTTTAAACGAAATGATTATTTCGTTAATACGAAATAAATTGGCTTATTTGCATATTAAAAAAAAGTATCGAATTATTATTTCGTAAAAACGAAATAAAAATCCGATACTTTTTTTTAATATGCAAATTAGCTGTTTTATTTGCATACTAAAACAATATATTGAATGTCACTTTAGGGGCTCCGTACTTATACGCCGCTTTTTAGACATTTTTTTAATTTATATCACGACGTTTCCTGGATAAGTTACCAGTACTACTGCTCCATTTTTTCCTGACATCAGCCTGTAAGTCGTAGTGCTAACCCCATTGTAAAAGTCTTTGCTATGCCCCGGTCGGTAATCGAACCCGCGACCTCCCGCACCCGATGCGGACGCTCTACCGCTACACCAACGAGTCAGTAGTTCACAAATGAGTATTATACATCACGAAATCCGCTGTGGTCGAGTGGTTAGCGTCGGGGATTTCGAGACCGGGCGTCCCGGGTTCGATCCCCAGTCGCGGCACTACGGTCATGGTGGAGTGCCCTTGGGCAAGGCATATTTTCTAGCCTAGTACTGGTTTGTTTACCCAGGGATCATGAATAAGTGAATTGTTGCCGTGATATAACTGAAATAATGTTGAAAGCGGCGTAAAACCCCAATAAATAAATAAATAAATAAATTATACATCACGGAATACACTCTGGTACCATTCAGCACTATCAAACGTCAAAATGTAAAATTGATTCCTTGGAAGCAAACGACTTTGAATACACTTAGTCAAAATATAAAAACTCTCTATAAATGAAAGAACAATAATTGAATAACGTTCAGAACATTGTGGCAAAAGGAGAAAGTGCTCAATATGAGCAATTACTCCTTTTGCGACAATGTTTTCAAAAGTCGTCGGCTGCAGAGGTACCAGAAAACGTTTGTATTTGGGAAATGATTAACCTGCGTTTTTCAACATGCTCCAAACATACTACATCTGAGCCGTCTCACGAGAAAACCAACATTGTGGACTCTGCGTAAAATATCGACTCGGATCAGCCTAAGCATGCAGCGCAGGCCAACCCGGACAGACACTTTTCGCCTCCTGTGGATTTTCTGTTTCAAGAGTCATTTCTCCATACCTCTATCTCCCTGAGACGAAATGTGTCGCTCCGGATTAGCCTGCACGGACTGCGCAGGCTGATCTGGGTCGATACACTACGCAGAGTCCATAATGTTGGTTTTCTTGTGGAACGGCTCATCTCTCATTTTCTCCCCTATTTGGCCCTGTGTCGTTCGTTTAATACTTTTCTTATCTACTTAAGTTGGATTTAAAGTCAAGTCTAATCTTGCAATACACTGGAGGGAGAGATTTAAACGACAAAATATGTTATTAATCTAAAAGAATATTTTAGTAAGTAAAAAAACGGAATGTAAATTTGTATTGATGTCTTTCCTTACAGCATTTACCGCTCACCTTTTACGATGTTTTAAATGTCGCTAACTTTATTAGTTCGACTTTTCGAAGAATATGAGAGCTACACGCATACTTTTCACCCTGGCGCCGGCATCAGCGTCACACCTTGCATGCAAGTACTTATATACAACATGTATTGCATTAAAACTTTCTACAACCCTACCCAACTATCACACCTATCTAGAGTATCAAGTTAGATAACTCTATCCTGCATTTTATGCAAAGTTATGGCCCATTTTTAACTTAAAAATTCTTATTAAAGTTTTGCGTGCAACTAAATTAACAGTCCATATCTCAGTATTTACTTGATGCATTACATTGACACTTTCTACAATGCTTCCCAACTATCACACTTATGTAGATTATCAAGTAAGATAACTGTATCCTGCATTTTATGCAAGTTACGGCCTTTTTTTACTGAGAAATGCTGGTTAAAGTTTTGCATGCAACTACATTAAGAGACCATATCTTAGTAACTACTTGACACTTTATACAGCCCTTCCCAACTAGCACACTTTTGTAAACAATCAAGTACGATCAATCTATCCAGCGTATAATGCTAATAATAGGATATAATGACCCTTTTTTTACTTAGACATTATGGTTGAAGTTTTGCGTGCAACTACATTAAGAGTCCATATCACCGTAACGACTTGAAGCATTGTATTGAAATTGTATACAACCCTTCCCAATTTCGCAACTATATATACAACCAAGTAGGATTACTCTATCCTGCATATGATGCAAATTATTGCCCTTTTTTACTTAGAAATTATGGTTAAAGTTTTGCGTGCAACTACATTAAGAGTCCATATCTTAGTTTCCATTGAAACGTTATACAACCCTTCCCAACCATCACACTTATGTATATAATCAAGTTAGATAATTATATCCTGTATATAATGCAAATGATCACCCTTTAAGAAATGCTGGTTAATGTTTTGCATGCAACTACATTAGAGTCCATATCTCAGTAACTAATAAGTGGTGGAATTGTCGAGCGCGCTGTCCTCCGACAGCTCTTGTCTAAACACTAATAACATCTAAACACTTTGAAGTTCAATCCAGTTCTGACACTGAGCTGAAAACATTGTAGATTAAGGTTAAATGGATCGATTTGATTTACGACATCCTTTTAAATAAACCTTATCCGTTGCGATGTCTGTCTGCTTCACATACTTATTTTACATACGGTAAGAAGTTTATACATTACCCATCATCACTCTCGTATTAATCGACCCGGATCAGCCTAAGCATGTCGCGCAGGCTAACCATGACAGACACTTTTCACATCCTGTGGATATTTTGTTTCAGGAATCATTATATATCTCTCTATACCTCTATCCACCCTGAGACGGAATGTGTCAGCCCGGATTAGCCTGTGTGGACTGCGGGGGCTGATCTGAGTCCATACTGTTGTTTTTCTCGTGGGACGGCTCATATTAGGTTCAATTCGGGTGCCGTGAGTTTTACTTAGCATAGTTAGCTTGAACGTTGTATATATTTCGAAGATTTCGCGATTTTCGCTTATTTATATTTTTGGAATGCATGCAAACATTTCAATTAATTTTAATTTGCTTTGAATAATTATGACATGAAACAGATAAAATTCAAGATGTGCTGTCGTCAGATCATTCTGAACATTGTCATTGGACGTGTATAGAAATCCGCCGTGGCAGAGTGGTTAGCGTCGGGGATAGTATTACCGGGCGTCCAGTGTACGATCCCCAGACCTGGGGGTCATGGTGGAGTGCCCTTCAGCAATGCACAATTCCTAGACCGACTTGTAATGTTTTTGTTTTACCCAGGGAGCATGACTATGTGTACTGTCGCCGTGATATAACTGAATAAATATTGGAAACGGCTTAAACGCTCAATATAACATATTGACTGGCTGAAAAACACAGCGACCAGGCGGCAACAGAAATAAATGAGTAGAATTACAAAACATAATAATTCTTCTCCTCTGACTCTGCTGGTCTGATTCCAAGATAATTTGGTTAAAATATTACTAAGGCGACAATCTACA
This sequence comes from Serripes groenlandicus, assembly GCA_031761405.1. Classification (NCBI taxonomy): domain Eukaryota; kingdom Metazoa; phylum Mollusca; class Bivalvia; order Cardiida; family Cardiidae; genus Serripes; species Serripes groenlandicus. Next base: position 96,369,808 of record JASEVX010000003.1, read on the forward strand.
AAAAGCGCTCAAGCGACAATGATTGGTTGAAATACATGGCCGTTGGGTGGTATCAGAAAGGGGGCTTAGTGACACAAATGTCAAATTATTCTCTTCTGAATCTGCTCGTCTAAATGTTTTCATATGCAGTTATAATTCGCTTGAAAATATGGCTGCATTGAACTGGGGCTAGCTACACTCGTTACTTTTTGTGTAATTTGTGTCTAATTTGTCTTTCTGCAGCTTTTTTTGTGGAAAAGCCTTATTATAAATATCCAGTACTGTTTATTCTGTACGGTGTTCCGTTAGGGCCATCGTGCTATCGCGATCACGCGATGCCACGATAGCACGATGACACGATGGTGATGACACTGCATGACACGATGGTGATGGTACGATGACACGATGGTGATGGCAACGATGGCACGATGACGATGACGCGATGTAATGTCATCGGTGTCATTGCGTCATCGTCATCGTGCAATCGTGTCATCACAATCGTGTCCATCGCTACCATCACCATCGGTGTCATCGTGTCAACGTGTCATCACCATCGTGTCATCGTGCTATCGTGGCATTGCGTGTGTTTGTTGACAGCGCGATAGCACGATGGCCCTAATGGAACACCGTAGTTTCCACTCCCTTCCCAGTCTTTATCAAATTTTCTCCTATATGAGCGCCTTCACACATTGTTATTATACCATCAACTCGCGTTTACGTGTTGGATGTTAACCTATGTATATCGAACACCCTGCTAAATAATTTTCTTTCATTTAATTTGGTCCCACAACATAATATCAATTTAATTTGTCCCCCAACATATACCAATTTAATTTTTCCATCAATAGTTGATAACCTTTTCGTCCTAACAAAATGGCTTTTGACAAGCCGGATTGATTCTGCAGCTGACAATTCCAGAAAAACGCATTTGACTCATGACGTTATATACAGAGGTCCAGATTCACTACGATATTTTTCATTATTATCCAACCAAACCCTATGTTGTAGGTACTCAAAAGAATCGTCTCATTGAGACGATTCTTTTGAGTACCCACAACATAGGGTTAGTGGATAAAATTAGGATTTAAGACCAAGCTAAACGCTACTTATCTAGAGCTATGACATAGAAGTAAAGAGATCGCAATACATTACTCTACCGTGGTCAATTATCTTTAACTCGTTCACATTTACAGACGCATAATCAGCAGACGACTTTTGAAAACATCGTGACACAAGTAGTTATTGCGCATAATGCTGAACTCATTACTTGCACTTTTATTCATAGATTTATTCCATATTTTTGTCTTGATTTTATCAGTCATCTGCTGCACATTTGTTGTATGATAGAAAAGGTAAAAAGGGGCTATATGCCATTATTAACCAGTAAGATAGATCTAAATGAGATGAATAGATAATTCAAATAAGACGGATTTGCGACGATAAATAGGTTCATGGTTCATTCTTTTTGGACTTTAAGAATGTCTTTTAAGAACTGGTTACTCTGAACACTCGTGATTTTCGTCGCAGAAGTCTTTGTTTGGTTTACAAGGTGCTTTAGCCGCTTTTCCCGGCCCGGTCCGATATTCGGTGAATATGGTGCTATCGTCTTCCTGATCATGTAGAAGGGCCGAACCCCGATTTGAATATCGATATTGAATTTAGTGCCAGGTCGATCTTCGGTAACATGGTGCTATTGTCTTTCTGACCATGTAGCAGAGCGAATAACCGATTTGAATATCGATTTGAATCTAGAGCCATATCGATATTAGGTAAACGATGCTATCGTCTTCCTGCCCATGTAGTAGAGCGAATACCGATTTGAATGTCGATTTGAATATAGATCCAGGTCGATATTCGGGAAAATGGTGCTATATTTTTTCAGAACATGTAGTAGAGCGAATACCGATTTTAATATCGATTTGAATATAGACCCAGGTCGATATTCGGGAAAAAACTTTCAACGTCGTGTTAATCACATAGAAGCGTAAATACCGATTTGAATATCGATTTAAATATAGATCCAGGTCGGTATTCGGGAAAATTGTGATTTCGTCTCTTTGATCATGACCTGGAATACCGAGCTCGAACACATCGATATCTCGAACGTTTCGATAATTCGAACATCTCCATATCTCGAACACCTCGATAACTCGAATATTTCGACCACTCGAATATTTCGATAACTCGAACATACCCATAACTCGAATATTTCGATATCTCGATAACTCGATATTTCGTGCAATATCTCGAACATCTCGATAACTCGAATATATTGATAACTCGAATATTTCGATAACTCGAATATTTCGATAACTCGAACATCTCCATATCTCGATAACTCGAACATCTCGATAACTAGAATATTTTGATAACTCGAACATTTCTATAACTCGAATATATTGATAACTCGAATAAATTGATAACTTGAATAAATTGATAACTCGAATATATAAATATCTCGAACATACCGATATCTCGATCAAATCGATAACTCTAACGTATCAATATCTTGAAGACGATATCACCATTTTCACGAATATCGACCTGGCTCCATATTCCAATCGATATTCAAATCGGTATTCGCTCTTCTTCATGGTCAGAAAGACAATAGCACCATGTTCCGAATATCGACCTGGCTCTATATTCAAATCGGTATTCGCTCTACTACATGGTCAGAAAGACAATAGCACCATTTCACCGAATATCGACCTGGCACTAAATTCAAATCTATATTCAAATCGGGGTTCGCCCTTCTACATGATTATGAAGACGATAGCACTATTTTCACGAATATCGATCTGGCTCTATATCCAAATCGATATTGAAATCGGTATTCGCTCTACTACATATTCATAAAAAAGATAGCACTATTTTCTCGAATATCGATCTGGCTCCATATTCAAATCGATATTCAAATCGGTATTCGCTCTTCTACATTGTCAGAAAGACCATAGCACCATTTTACCGAATATCGACCTGGCTCTAAATTCAAATCGACATTCAAATCTGGGTTCGCCCTTCTACATGATCAGGAAGACGATAGTACCATTTTCACAAATATCGATCTGGCTCTATATTCAAATCGATATTCAAATCGGTATTCGCTCTACTACATGTTCAGTAAAAAGATAGCACCATTTTATCGAATATCGATCTGGCTCCATATTCAAATCGATATTCAAATCGGTATTGGCTCTACTACATGGTCAGAAAGACCATAGCACCATTTTACCGAATATCGACCTGGCTCTAAATTCAAATCGACATTCAAATCGGGGTTCGCTCTTCTACATGATCAGGAAGACGATAGCACCATTTTCACGAATATCGACCTGGCTCTATATTCAAATCGGTATTCGCTCTACTACATGTTCATAAAAAAGATAGCACCATTTTCTCGAATATCGATCTGGCTCCATATTCAAATCGATATTCAAATCGGTATTCGCTCTTCTACATTGTCAGAAAGACCATAGCACCATTTTACCGAATATCGACCTGGCTCTATATTCAAATCGATATTCAAATCGGTATTCGCTCTACTACATAGTCAGAAAAAAGAAAGCACAATTTTCTCGAATATCGATCTGGCTCCATATTCAAATCGATATTCAAATCGGTATTCGTCATACTAAACAATGACGGATACGTATATGTCAATGCGTAACAGAATTCACGAATCTGGTGCTGGCTCTATATTCGTTTGAGCTCTACATTCATATCGGTATTGAATATCGATTACCGAATATCGAACTTCGTGCCAACTTCACATGGTAGTAATGGCTTTCCCTCCTTAGCGCTCTGGGTTTGTTGCATGCGTATTACGACTAACTCGCTTGTGTCAGAATAAATGGACAAGTAGTACTGGAAATTTACCCAGGAAACGCCGTGATACAACTGAAAATATAAAAGGCGTTGATCATTAAATTACCAAATGCATTGATACCGTGCAAAAAAATGTCTTCATAGATCAGAAAGAATGTATTAAAATCAAGAACAAGAGAAAGTTGATGCAACGCATCAATGTCGCCGGAAAATGCATAACACTTACATTATAGTAGTTGAAAAAACAGTTATCAACTAAAGGGCATATTGGAACATCAGGGGTGGGGTCAAGTGAAAATATATCATAACTTGCATTTTTTTTTTGTCAACGAAGTGAATGTCCTTCATTGAAATATAATTAAAGCCTTTCATTGGTTATGATCAATCTCCATTCTAAGGTAGGTTGACCATATACACAGCTAACTAATTATTGATCATAAACAGGAAATGAGTAATCTTGCCAATCATTAGTCTACTCATGTTTTAAAAGTATATAATGATCAGCGCCCATGTGTCAATGATGCATAACAATATGCAGATCGCAAGCAAAATGCGTGTAGGGAATGTAATAACACATTTAAAATTATCAAGGACGAAATAATGTTGTACGAAAGACCCGATTCGTTTCTTCTTCGCATAGTTGTCGTTCTTTACACTCTCTTTATAGGCAGAGAGTGTGTTTTAAAATGATATAATGATGATCGCCCTTGTGTTAATGATGCATAACAATATGCAGATCGCAAACAAAAAAATGCCTGTAGGGAATCTAATGACAAATTTAAAATTGTCAAGGACGAAATCATTTTGTACGAAAGACCCGATTCGTTTCTTCTTCGCATAATTGTCGTTTTTTACACTCTATTTATAGGAAGAGAGTGTTCATTCAAAGTAATTTTTATATTAAAATCCAGTTTTATCTCAGTTTGTTCTTTTCGTCATTTGATTCGAACCAAATAAACATTTTAAATAACCTATAATTAACTATTTGTAAGTGATTGTAAAGAACGGCTCTCTGCAAAGGAGATTTATATACGCAGTCGGTATTCGGTAGTCACTTGATCAACATATTTAGCTTAGAAACAGTTCATAATTTAGATATTCATGGATTAACATTATTAAATGAATTCTACAAAAAATCAAGACATCTCTTTGAACAATAAAAAAAATCATCAGTAAGTAAAAATTGCTACTAAAAGGAGAATTCGACGTGATTTTTATCTCGATATTGACACATAACAGTCTGCAAAAAGTCTAGCAGGGACTCATTTGTCTTCGTAAATAAACATAAATGCGAGTCAAAATAAAGAAACTGCAAATACTAAAAACATCGGATTATTTATTTCATTTTAGATGTGTCATAACTAAGTGTTTTTAAACAATCACAATTGTAATATGTTCAAGACATTTAAAAAAAATAATCTAATAATGACTCTCCTCCCAAGTCATTTCCGAAAAGCTATTACAAATAGAAGTCGCGGGCTTCTGCCCGGCGACTAATGATGACACCGGACGTTTAAAAGTAGTAGAATGAGTTAGTCATTGAACGAGATATTTTAAGTCATCAGGATATTAAAACCTGTTTAAGAACATTCATGAATGAGATGATTGCTCGCCAAATAGTTCCTTTTGGACGGCGAGGGGTAAACACAATCAAATCATTCATTCATGATTGAAATACCTCGTTAGGTGTTAGAAGATGCTCGTTAGTGAAATAACAAAAACAAATTTTCCTTTTATTTGTAGGAAACAACATTGCTGTCAATAAACCCTTATCCTGCCTATGCATGACCTAAAACAAACATTACCGTTTGTCGTAATACACGCCAAAGGCAATGAAAGGCTTTCGCAAACAATGCAGATCCACAGGGGACAGCTCGTTACTCTCCTGAAATATGCATTGTTTGACAGGTTGACTTTAAATTCTTCCAAATTTCTAATGGACTACAAATGGAGTGGTCCCAATTTTCCACATGGAAGAGTTAATTTTGTAAAATTCAGCAGTGAAAGGGTTTAGCATCATTTCAGTGGGATAAGGGTAAATGAAATAGACACGTTGTCATTGGTATAAATAAGCCGAAGAGACAGAATAACCACGACAAATAACAAAAAATAGTCCATGTAAACCTTGGAGAAAAATTACTTGAATCGTTCATGGCATAACTTTTGTCTGTAATTTGATGCCAACATTAGAGTATGTATAACCATTCATTTATCAAACTATTATGACGCCTGATTCTGTTATCGGACCGACGTAGTTAGGGCTCTCGCAGACTTTGTAATGAAGACTATTGACCAGGCGCCATCATGGTGTGTCCCATATCAAATGGGGCCAGGTCATGTAATAAACGACAGTCGAAAATTGATAAATAATGATAAATGTGAACACATTGCATTCTTCAATAGTTAATCAGATTGTTGTCAAATCCGTTCTTCGGGGGGATTTAATAGTGTTTTTACAACTAGATTGCGTGAAGGGAAGACACTGATCTGACTGCTCGGATGTACAGGCTGATCTGGATCTTCGCTGGTATTAAATGTCCCGAATGACGGTTTTCGTCTGACGCAGCACGAATATTGACCTCCGATTGTCCAGTTCAAAGTAGCTGATGTGTCCTTTTTGATTAAAGTAAATGCTTGGCCAATTTATTCCCGCTGTTCGGGAAATATGCCTGAATTAATCCTTTCGCTTCGGAACTAGACGGGGACCTTTGCGTAACGTTTGTGGAGATCAAACTTTATACACCTGAAATATGATTTTCATCTTCACAAATATGTGCTGACTAAAGCACTTAAGATTGAATATATATAATCAAAATTAAAATAATAATTAATTGACAGATTCGTTAACTAGTTATTTTATTTTGTTTTGTAAATCAACAACGGAAGGGTTTATCTTGGCACTATTCTGAGAGAATTTCCTGTAACGATCTATTTATTTGTTTGGATTTAATGAATTCTGTAGAGCCCGCCATGCATACCGCTGCTCCTTTGATAAGCCGCGATGATTAATGTACGAGAAAGGCATTTGCATGCTTCTACCAGTTGGTATTTTGTGATAAGCTCTGGTAAAATTGATAAGTCCATAATGATGCAGATTTGTATATGCAGATTATAATTGGGCCGCATCCGACAAATAGGGTACTATGGCATCTCCTTGTTGGCATAGGTGGCAAATAACAGTTGCAGTCCGGATATTCGGATTTTGGCCAAGGTAAACAAAAATATGATTTAATAGTTGGTACATATTTGGGTAAATAGATGATTTTAATGTTCATAAATGTGAAAAGGAAGCACTCTGCATGGATTTGAATGTTGCGGTTGAACCCACTTCTCCTTCTGGTGCATATGTTTGGGGACAGGCATGTGACAACACTGCTTGTGGAGCTTGGCGTTAATTTAGAAGTAAATTTGAATACCAGCTTTCGCGTCCTAGATTGCTTGAAAAGGAGCTGGAAACATGCTATATCTGACTGCATCCACAGATTTCTTATCGTTTTGAAAATGTAAGCAGCTATTCGATTATACACTAACTCCCTGCGTTTTTTGTTGGGTGAAAAGGGTAAAATGGCTTTTTATGACCTTCTTTTTTCACCCTGTTTCAGACCACTTTTGTTGCCAATTTGTACCATGGAAATGACTGAGAGTCTGAATTCCAATCATTTGAAATAATTCCGGCTCTCCTCGCTACAGAAAAATCCTTTAAATAATACCAATATGAATATTATGAGAATTATTGAGAAAATAAAGGTTGAGGTGTCCCCAGGAAACAGAAAATCAGATTTTCGAATGTGTTTTTTTCTATCGACTATTGTATTTTACACCGCTTTCAACAATTGTTCAGTTATATCTCATGTTTCCTACGTAAAATTCAGTACTTCTGGTCCATTTATCACTACACCTAGGAGTCATTCGTAATGCTTACTAACCCGACACCCCTGTGCGCCAAGGAGTCATTCGTAATGCTTACTAACCCGACACTCCTGTGCGCCAAGGAGTCATTCGTAATGCTTACTAACCCGACACTGCTGTGCGCCGAGGAGTCATTCTTAATGCTTACTAACCCGACACTCCTGTGCGCCAAGGAGGCATTCGTAATGCTTACTAACCCGACAGTCCTGTGCGCCAAGGAGTCATTCGTAATGCTTACTAACCCGACACTCCTGTGCGCCAAGGAGTCATTCGTAATGCTTACTAACCCGACACTGCTGTGTGCCAAGGAGTCATTCGTAATGCTTACTAACCCGACACCCTGTGCGCCAAGGAGTCATTCTTAATGCTTATTTACCCGAAACTCCTGTGCGCCAAGGAGTCATTCGTAATGATTACTAACCCGATACTCCTGTGCGCCAAGGAGGGAAAGCCATGACTATCATTTTAAATGTCTTTGGTACGACTCGGTCGGGGATCGAAACCGCGACCTCCCGTACCAAAGGCGGGCGTTCTACCATAACGCTAAAGTTGCGGCTAGAACATACATATGTGGTTCTCATAGCTGCAGACGGACATCGAAGGCTTTGGCGCGACTGCGTATTTACGGACTTCACCTGAATTATCGCTGTACGCAGAAACAATAATACCCCTAATTGCTAGCATTGACTCATAATCTTTGATTTGGTTGATATTGACATTAATAAAATAGTGCTACGAGTATGGGACCATCTCGGTGGTGGTGTGCTAGATCGTCCGCCTCTTTTGTGGGAGGTTGCGGGTTCGAGCCCCGGTCCAGTCATATCAAATACTTTAAAAACGGTATTAATTGCTGCCCTCCGTTGCTCTCAGGGTTGCGGGGTTAGTTTTACGACTGACTGACTGGCTGCAATCAATTGTAAACATGATATTATAAGGGTCACATCACACGAGACTCTAGCTTCAGGATTGCGTGACCATCGTAGATACAGATCAGTCTATCCCTCCCAGTCAGACATGTAGTACAAGCATCACGGAGGCCTATAGAGAACGGATGCGAACCAAAAACCGACTATATAAGTTTCCATTTTTTATTAGAGTTTCCATTATCTGCAAAACATTCTTTGGTCGTTTTTTTGTGTGACGTAGCTTATATTTCAGAATCGTCTGCTATTAACATTAAATGTATATGGGGAAACCTGTTGGATTTGCGTAATTAGAAATATAACTTAAATGCAGGGTTTACCTTTCCCTCATATAGACGCTTTCTGACGGCTCTGTCGCAGACGGCTTTTTGAAAATATAGTGACAAAAGAAGAAATTGCTCAAAACGAGCAATTTCTCCTTTTGACATAATGTTTTCCACTTTTAGTCATAGGTTATCCATTCAATCATAGAGATTTTCCATTTTTTGACAAAATATGTTCAAAGTCGTCTGCTGCATAATTGTCGTATCAGGGAAAGGGTTAAAAACAACTCGATGTTGGTTCCTCTCAGTTTTATTTACAAAAGCCGTCTGTTAAAAAATCGTCCGTAAGGGATAAACGTTATACTTTCTTACACTGGCGGCTTGTTAACACGGTTTTTAGGTGGCTGATGAAAGATCTTTATGGATGTTGACAGCTTTTGGATGTAGATAGAAATGCTATATATTTCTCTAATCTGTTGTTGACCTTCTGTACCCATGTAAATTATTGATTTAACAAACGGAAACTATCATTACTTCGGCAACTGCCACGAATAAAGGGTGGATGCACGAATTCACATTATTTGATATTAGAGCTGTGCTCTATGTAACTAAGCATTACATTCCATACACATATAGAAAACGATTCAATTCGACACATTAATGTATGTGAACCTTAATGTATGTGATTTTAATGTATGTCAGAGGCTTCGTTTAGGCTTCTGTGATTTGGCGAAATGTGTAAATTTATATCAGATTCCTAGGATGCGGCGATGGGTAATTTGGACCTACACTGGTCGCTAGATGTCCCGGAGGTTTGGTTTGGAGAGATTTCCTATATATACAGAGCCACTCATTTCTAAAATATAGAGAAGGACCTTGATTGTAAAGATACCTTATGACATACCAGTATTTAACCTTTTCCCACATACAACGATTCTTCTTATGTAAACGTTGAAGCAAAATGAGAAATTGCTCATCATGAGCATTTTTTTCTTTTGCCACAATGTTTTCAAAAGTCGTCTGCTGCAGGTAAAAGCTTAATTGTTTTAATTGACACTACTACTTAAAGTCCCTTCATCACTAGACGCTATATAAATCGTATGATCATTTCAAAAAGTGTTTCTGAATCAATGCCTCAAAAATTCATTGAACTGCATCAACCAACCAACCAACCAGCGAAGATCCAGATCAGCATGAGCCTCCTAGCAGTGTCGTCAGGACCTTCTCGCGGTGCGTTACCTAGTCATCCAATCATCCAGAAAGTGTAGTGAAAACTACTTTCACCAAAGTCTGATTATAAAAAATAAAGTACACGTTTGCGATTTTAATCATAACAGCCATAATAGCAGCCATTAGTAGTGTTTTAAATTTCCTATAGTAATCTGCAGCAGACAGCTTTTTGAAAACATAGTGACAAAAGAAGAAATTGCTCAAAACGAGCAATTTCTCCTTTTGCCACAATGTTTTCCACTTTTAGTCATAGGTAATCCATTCAATTATAGAGATTTTCTATTTTTTGACAAAATACGTTCAAAGTCGTCTGCTGCAGAATTGTCATATAAGTGAAAAGGGTTAAAGGCTCCCCCTCGAATGTCGTTTTTTCGTAAGGGTAGATGATTTGTATAGTATCCCTTATCAATGTACCACGTTGAATGAAATCATGCTCGTTCGCATCTGTCAGCAATTTGATAAGTAGATGAACGAGGCCATTACACGATATCTCTGATCCGTATTTAGTCTACTCGTAATTCGCGTACAGCTCTGTCCAGGTAATTTGTCAGTTCTGACAACGCTTATCGGTAATTGTTGAAAGGAAGAAAAAAACTTAATTAACCCTTTCCCGCATACGACAATTCTGCAGCAGACGACTTTGAACGTATTTTGTCAAAATCTCTATAATTGAATGGATAACCTATGACAAAAAAGTGGAAAACATTGTGGCAAAAGGAGAAATTGCACGTTTTGTGCAATTTCTTCTTTTGTCACTTTGTTTTTCAAAAAGCCGTCTGCTGCAGAGGCGTCAGAAAAAGTCTATATGAGGGAAAGGGTTAAAACAGTGGGCTTTTTCGATCCCCGACCGGGTTATACCAAAGAGCAAAAACTTTAAAAATGGTACTAATGGCTGCTTTCCTTGGCGCTCAGGGCTGCGGGTTAGTATTACGACTTACTGACTGGTGTCAGGATAAATTAACCAGTAGTACTGGTAACTTACCCAGGAAACGGCGATATATAACTGAAAAGAAATGTGTTGAAAGTGGCGTTACATACCAAACAAGATAAAGATAAAACACCATTTGATATATACGGAATACATAGTATTCATCAAATTTCACTCCGCTATTACCAATATTACGATTACTGTAAAGTCCTTAGCCAAAATGCTTTATGAACAGTTTCAAATTATTTAAAATAACAGTTTCAAAAGTAATTTATTTGAGGTCCATTAGTGTTTATACGAATGAGATGCTGTAATGTTGAGACTTTCATTTTGATTCTGTCAGGAAAATTGGACCAGTAGTACTGGTAACTTACCCAGATATCAGGGGCGTAGCTTCCTTAAGGCACTGTAGGCACGTGCCTACACATTTTCTCTCAAAATGCCCCCAACATGCAGCTGCGCCGATAGACATCTGCGTAATGTATCGACAAGATCAGCCTGCGCTGTCCGCGCAGACTGATCCGCCGGACACATTCCGTCTTAAGGGGATAGATGTATAGAGGAGTAGTTATTCCTGAAACAGAAAATCCACAGGAGGCGAAAAGTATCTATCCGGATAGGCCTGTGTGGCATGCTTAGGCTGATCCGGGTCGATACTTTACGCAGAGTCCACAATGTTGAATGTTGATAAAACACCATACAATCAATTTTCCTTTGCTTTACAATCCCATTTCATAAACCTTTGGACTGAGGAATTTCAGATAAATAGGTATCGGAATAAAAATGAAAAACATGTTTAGCCCCGCGTGCCTTATCTCTAAGATATATATACGTGTGAAAGAGACATCTGCGTAATGTATCGACCAGATCAGCCTGCGCTGTCCGCGCAGACTGATCCGGCCGACACATTCCGTCATAGGGGGGGTAGATGTATAGAGGAGTAGTTATTCCTGAAACAGAAAATCCACAGGAGGCGAAAAGTGTCTATCCGGGTAGGCCTGTGTGGCATGCTTAGGCCGATCCGGGTCCGCAGAGTCCACAATGTTGATTTTCTCACGAGACGGCCTACACATTGATTATTGCAAAGCTACGCCCCTGGATATAACTGAAAAATTGTTGAAATCGGCGTAAAACACAATTTTCCTTTGCTTTACAATCCCATTTCATAAACTTTTGGAATTTCAGATAAATAGGTATCGGAATTAAAATGAAAAAGATGTTATCCCCGCGTGCCTTATCTTGAAGATATATATACGTGTGAAAGAAGAACGATAACCCCTGCTATGCTCATAGGCATGCGCGTGATAAGATCAAAGAACATCACGCATCACATCGAATGTATTTACATTTCTCGGAAGACGGTATTTATTCAATAAACATCGCTCTGCTTGTGGTTGATTAATTAGGTGCCCCCAATGTATTTAGTGTCGATAAAAGTGCACATCGATTGTCAATGTTCAATTCAATTCAATTTTATTCGGGGAAAATCAACATTTACACTCCTTTTGGCCAATATAAAATTTAACAGTGAACAAATATGGCAACAGAAACAAGAAAACATACACAACATACCTACAATATTTACGTATAAACATTTTGATAAGACTGATGATTCATTTTATGATCATATATTACAACCTGATATAATATTTACTGGCAGTATATCATGTTGGAATAGCATTCTGTATTGTTTCATTATGAAGATTAAATGCATCTCGTAAATACTTGGCAATTTTAAATATCATTTTGTTCTGATAAGAAGACAGCATATTGACGAAAAGTTGAACATTCGGCTATAATAATTTTTCCAAAATAATTAGTTCGTAGAGAAGAATAAAAGGGACAGCAAAGTAAACAATGATATTCCGATTCCACTTGGTTACTATTACATACATTACAAATACGATTACATCTCTCAATACTAGAATATCTCCCCATTTCAATATTTTATGAATGTGAGCATAATCTAAAAGATCTTAATTGTTTTTCTAAGAGTATCATTTCGAATAACATGATTGTATTTTTCAAAACCAAATATTGTTTTAAATTTCCTATAATAATCCAATGTCGAAGAAGTATGCAGGGAAGTATCCCAACTTTGAATAAATTGGATAAATTGGTCTCCCAATCGCTGTTTAAAATAAAGGTAGATAATTTTTAACTTAGACATTTTTAATGATAAGTAGAACAGTTGAATTTAAGGACTGGCTTGTTCCCATCGTCATCTTTCCACAACCGATTTGTATGGCGTTTTAAGGCTGCTCTCAATAATGTGTCAGTAATATATAGGCGGTTAGGTTACCAGTTCTTCAGGTCCATTAATCCTGACATCAGCGTGACAGAAGTATTGCTAAACCCAAGGACAAAAGCCATGTTGCTACCATTTCAACCTTTTCCCTCATATAGACGCTTTCTGACGCCTTTGCAGCAAACAGCTTTTTGAAAACATAGTGACAAAAGAAGAAATTGCTCAAAACGAGCACTTTCTCCTTTTGCCACAATGTTTTCCACTTTTAGTCATAGGTTATCCATTCAATTATCGAGATTTTCTATGTTTTGACAAAATATGTTCAAAGTCGTCTGCTGCAGAATTGTCGTATGAGGGAAAGGGTTAAAGTCGTTGGTATGAACCATACCGTCGAGGTGGACGCTTAACCACTACACAACTGAGGTGGTCGTCCAGAAACGAAATTCAATGTAAAATGGAACGTTTTTCAAAAGGACATGCATTAATAAACATGTTTTGAAATATGGAACACAAAAATAAAGTTATCATGTTAAAGTTAATATATTTTGGATCTTAAATAACGTATTAATTGAGTTATGTTATGATTTCAAGTTTTCCTGTTAGATTTACGAAATTGCACAACTTTAAACTGTTATCCTATAACACTACAAAAGTGCATGCTTTTCTTACAAGTTCATCTCTTAATTGCGCATTTTACACGTTGCAACGCAGACTGTGATTTGCATGTATGTGCTATGACACAGCGAACGATAAAACAAATATAGCCTTAATATGAATACACATGTAAGTATGTGTTTGTTTGAATCGTATTTTGCTTCGCTTTTAATATTACATGTATTTTGCAATTGCTCCACGGCGTTTCCTGAGTTAATTACTATTGCTACCGGTAGAATGGACTCAAGAAATCCGCCGTGGCCGAGTGGCGAGTGGCGAGACGCAAGCCGCAAGTGCATCAGTCTAAGACGCTGTGGTGTAATTGCCATCATGTACCACACATCGACAGTACCTTGTGAAACTCAAGAGTTTTTCCTTTATACCACCTTGAATCGTCAAGGATGTCGTACAGGGGCCGTACGGCGAACGTAACGCCCTTCGAGCCCCGTGTGGATATCGCTAGTTTTCCGCCGATGTCCGTAGTTTCGTACGGACGTCGTACGTTGACCGTGCGACTCCCCTGTGATAGTTGTGCGACCACCGACAAGTTCTTTATGGCCTAGCCATGTTCAAATCCTCACGGACATCGTGAGATACTCGTACGAAGCTCTATCGGGGCCCTTGCGAGCTGCTCCCGACTTCGACAATTACTAAGAGCTCGATGAAAAATATCGTCTGAAAACCTACTCGTACGTAGCTCGTAGCTAGATTGTGACATGTTCACTGAGTCACCAAATCCTCTTTCAAGTTCAAATAATCCGTACAATACTCGCATGAGTCAACGATGTCCGTACGGACTTTGAGCGATTATGCAGATTTTCGGTTGAAAACCTACTCGGATAGTGGATGTGACCAGGGCATTTCACAGGGAGCATGAATAAGTGATCTGTGATATAACTGAACTAATTTTGAAAACGGGGTAAAAAACCATTAAAACAAAACCAACAATTGCCTTACAGAAGTATAGTCAAATGTTGTGGTTGCATATCGGCTTAACCCTTATCCCGTTAAATTTTTCTCTGGACAAAATACGAAAAAATAAATGAATCGGGTTTTTCGTTCATCGGTAACACGCTGGGGAAAAAAATCAATAACCTATGAAACATTCGATTAGACATTCGCAAATTTCAAGATTTAGATCCTAAATTCGTCGTTAGTCATTGTTCATGCGTAGAAACGAATTGGTCAGTTACACATTAGACGTTCGATTAGACATAACTCTTGTAATTTTCGAATGTCTAATCGAATGTCGAACTTCTAACTAACGCATAAGAAATTCGTGTTATTGGGGCTCTAGATCTTCTTATTTGCGAATCTTTAATCGAATATTTAATGTCTAACTAACCAATTAGACATTCGTGGTTTGCATGTACAATGACCTGCGACGAATTTGGGTGCTAGATCTCGTAATTTGCTAATGTCTAATGTCTAATTAGACACTTTTGTTTTAATGTCTAATCGAAGACATTAGACATTCGAATTTTGTTGAAATTATAATGTCTAACGTCTAATGCTCTGCCAACTTCGCACACTTGGCCCCATTATGAAATAGTGGACATGCAAAAAACGCCGATTGAAAATTATCTTCGTCTAGTCCTTTTATTTTTAAATCAATAATAATGGAAATCATATATAGTGTTCGTTCATTACGTAGTTAACCCTTTCCCTCATAAAGACGCTTTCTGACGACTCTGCATCAAACGGCTTTTTGAAAACATAGCGAGCAATTTCTCCTTTTGCCACCATGTTTTCCACTTTTAGTCATAGGTTATCCATTCAATTATAGAGATTTTCTTTTTCTTTTGACAAAATATGTTCAAAGCCGTCTGCTGCAGAATTGTCGTATGAGGGAAAGGGTTAAGAAGAAAATGATTTGTATGACTACCACACCGGAGAAACCTTCCTCCATTGCCGACTGGTTAGCGTCCGGGGTTTTAGCACAAGGAGACCCGGGTTCGATTCCCAGTCGCGGCGGTCATGACAATGTTTATTTCTTAGACTTGTACTGGTTTGTTTACCCAGGGAGCATGAATACGTGAACTTGTTCAACTGAAATAATGTTAAAAAACGGCGTTAATCCCCAATAAAACAAACAAACCAAACTTGAGACTCAAACAGACACCAAATCAACTGACGCGGCTCTGTCATTTTCTCAACGTGATAACTCACGAAGTCCCCCCTATGCATTGCACGTTATTCCCCCACAATGCATTTCACGTTATTGCAATACGCTTTGGTGCGGAAAATGCAATGCGCGATTGTAACAAGCGATTTGTTGACAACAAAGAAATGCAATCACCCTGCGGCATAAATGTGTAAAAACCTGACCAAATTTGCTGTGCCCTATCAATAAAACCCATTGCTGATATTAAATTGCATGTCTCTATAGGAACGTTTTCGCAGTTATGCTGAATTTACAATCATCGGATATCTGTTTGCCGATAAATGTATTAAACGCTTTTAGTAGATTATATCTTGATCAATTCGCTATTTCACACTATATTTATTCAGCTATTTGTTCAACAACATGTATACCAGTTGTTACCGGGAAAGGAAATTAACTGAACATTAGTTTGATTAGATTACGAAAATTAAAAGTTATTTCCATACTTGCCATAGCCTGTCGTGGAAAGAAACACGTTTGGTGTTTACTAAGGGAACATATGATCCGCCCCGCGAGAAAACCAACAGTGTTGACACTGCATAAAGTATCGACCCGGATCAGCATAAGCATGCCGCACAGGCTAACCGTTGGCTGGACGGACACTTTTCGCCTCCTGTGGATTTTCTGTTTCAGGAATCATTACTCTATACCCCTATCACCCTGAGACGGGATGTGTCGGCCCGGATTATCTGGGTTGATACATTACGCAGATCGTAACTCAACCACTTTAAAAACATTCTGAATTGGCTGACCTGGGTCATAAATCGTAGCTCAACCACTTGGAAAACATTGGGAATTGGCTGGTCTGGGTCGTAGATCGTAGCTCAACCACTAGAAAAACATTGGGAATTGGCTGATCTGGGTCGTAGATCGTAGCTCAACCACTAGAAAAACATTGTGAATTGGCTGAGTTATCGAAATGTTCGAGTTATCGAAATATTCGAGTTATCGAAAGGTTCGAGTTATCAAGATGTTTGAAATATGGAGATATTCGAGTTATCGAAATGTTCGAGATATGGACGAAATGTTGGAATTATCGAGAAGTTCGAGAAGTCGAGTTATCGAAATGTTATTGAGATGTTCGAGATATGGACATGTTCGAGATATCGATGTTTTTGAGATCCAGATCAACCAATTCGCAATGTTTTTTCTAGTGGCTGAGCTACGATCTACGACCCAGGTAAGCCAACTACCTTTTTTTGGTTGAGCTACGATCTACGATCTACGATCTACGCGTTAACTTCACAATTCACGATGTTTTTTAAGTGATTGAGCTACGATCTACGACCCAGGTCAGCCAATTCACAATGCCTTTTCATTGGTTGAGCTACAATCTACGACCCATATCACCCAATTCGCAATGTTTTCTAAGTGGTTGAGCTACGATCTACGACCCAAGTCAGCCAACAACATTTTTTTGTTGAGCTACGATCTACGATCTACGCGCTAACTTCACACACCTGTAATCTAAACCGAATACAGGGGAAACGATATTTACTGTGGTCACCAAAGTGACGGAGACTTAAAGAATGATAAGATATGATCCTTTCATGACCCGCAACATATATCATGAAATTGGCATATCTTGCTGAACAGATGGTATTTAATTGAGACTGCTTCGCTAAGCAGTTCGATCTTAATCCTTTGTTACATATAGACGCATTCTGAGACAAATGAAGCAGACAACATTTGTCACAATTAGTTCAACTCTATTAAAAAACATCACATGTTCATGAACATGTTGAATATGTCACTTATTACTCATGCTTTAGTAATCAAAATCCCATTACATGTTCATGGTGGAACAAAGCAACTTTCGGTACCGTTATCCTGGAATATATACATTGACTCATGAAACTAACTATCCTGTATTGTATCTCCGTGCTTGGTTGGTTGGAGTTTAAAGCCGTTTTCAACGGTTATATCACGGCGGACAGTTCACCTTACTAAAAATGTCTGGCTCTCTCACAAGTTATCCACAAAACGTTTCAAGGCAAATGGCTACCTTTCAATGGGTCTCTATCAAAACCGTCAAATAATAAGAATCCTTTCATAATTATATTTGCCTCAATAGTGTATGTTGTTCAGCAGTCTTAGCCTGGCTGTCTGTCTGTCTGTCCCGTCTGTCTGTCTGTCTGTCTGTCCCGTCTGTCTGTCTGTCTCTGTTTCTCGCTTGCTCTCTCTCTCTCTCTCATTCTCTCTATCTCTCTCTCTCTCTCTCTCTCTCTTTCTCTCTCTCTCTCTCTCTCTCTCTCTCTCTCTCTCTCTCTCTCTCTCTCTCTCTCTCTCTCTCTATCCCACTCTCTCTCTCCAAGTCTTTCTCTCTCATACACTCTCTCTCTCCCACTCTCCCTCTCCAAGTCTTTCTCTCTCTCTCTCTCTCTCTCTCTCTCTCTCTCTCTCTCTCTCTCTCTCTCTCTCTCTCTCTCTCTCTCTCTCTCTCTCTCCCTCTCCAAGTCTTTCTCTCTCTCTCTCTCTCTCTCTCTCTCTCTCTCTCTCTCTCTCTCTCTCTCTCTCTCCTCTCCTCTCTCTCTCTCTCTCTCTCTCTCTCTCTCTCTCTCTCTGTCTCTCTTTCTCTCTGTCTGTCTCTCTCTCTCTCTCTCTCTGTCTCTCTCTCTCACGGGTTCGAATCTTTAATCGGAATGTCTTTTACATTCATGGCCTTGTATCATGATGCTCATTTTGTGTTATGCTAGCATGATCTCTTTTTTTTAAATCATTAAAGTACAGGTATACCGATTTATTATATGTATTTTATATTGTCTAGTTAATCTTATAAAATAAGATCTATATGCATGTATGATACGTTGTAACATTTAGAGCAAGAGTATACGTACATTTGACATTGCACTAGAATTGAGAACATTTTAAGATGAAAGGAATCTAATGATCGACTAAATGAAATTGTCTGAAAGGAAAAAGAGATGGTCGTATATATTAGTTAATTTCGAGGTCTTCGTTCTTAACCACTAGTCTACGACGACAGTGTTGTTTTGAGTACCTGCGTTTACGTATTAATAGGTTGCAGGCGAAGATTGATGAGTATACCTGTTAACTAATATGTATTTGTAATACATTTAAAATGTTAAGATCACAACATGATGACTTATGTAATTATGATGAGATACCACTCTGTGTCGATGATAACATAAAACATACTTTTAATAATATATATTTAGGTGCTACCTATTTACGAAAAAAACGCAAGATAATTATAAACAGAAATTAAAGAGCATACTTTGGCCATAAAAAAGGATTTATAAGTAATTGACTAGACAATAATAATGTTAATGTCATGTTTCTTGCATTATTAAAACATATTTGGAATTCGTATTGCTGTTGTATATTATTTGCATTATGGCAAAGAAGCAAATAGATCAGCCCTTTTCTGATGCCACCTGGCGACTGCCTTTTTCAACCAGTCAATATGACTGGAACAAATTATGTAAGGGGTCACATTTCTGCTAAACCCTTTCCCTATTAGAGACGGTTTCTGAGGCCTATGCAACAGACGATTTAGGAAAAGATTGTCGACACAAGAACAATTGCTTCTCATGAGAAAGTTATCCTTTTGCCACAACGTTTGATAAATAATTATACTTTGAAAGAGTGAGTCAATAGCTCATGTATAGGAATTTGGGGTCTTTCATGTTGATACCACTTTTTTGCGGAAAACGACGTCGCTCCATTGACGTTACGCCAAGATGAAGTAACGTCACGTCCTTCTTTGGCTACGATACAATCAAAATTTAGTTTCGGGCGTAGAAGGCTAATGCTGTCGTTTTTTTGACGAACGGGAAAACATATTTCTTACAGATTTCCATTTATTTTTAACTTTTCGTACAAATGTTAATTCCCACATAACACAGCACCTAAATGATCTTAAATATCGATTTTAAAAAAAAAATATTAAAAATCCGACAATAATTTTCCATCCGTATTTTTCTGCTCATTTTATACATACCCAAAATACCGATTTAAAAAAAAAAAAAAAAAGCCGACAATAATTTTCAACATGTGTTTTACGTCTGCTTTTTATACATATCCAAAATGGCGGCCCCCCATGGATTTTTCCAGTTTCATTTCAGAAAGCTTCATAGGTTATTGAAAAAAAAAAAAAAATAAGTTCACACCTGTTACCTAATATGTTAATAGGCAAAGCCTATGTCGTGTGAAAGCAAGAACAAATTAATTAAGCACTGTCTGTCCCCCAACAAGAAACAAATTAATAGGCAAATTGTAGAAAGTTACAAAAACAGAATTTGAAAAACATATTGAAAAAAACGAAACTTAGCATGCATTTAAGTTTAACTTGTACATAAATATCTGTTTTATTTTTTATTAGGTCAGGATTGTAACAGACTGTAAGATTTCCAAGGATGTTGATGGAAAACAAAACTAGAAGGCATTGAAGAATGTTCTGATTTATTTATAAAAATGCCAGTTATTTGTAAACTAGTAATACATATAATTGGAAACTAACTCTTGCCATGGTTGATTGAATGACTTGCGCTTAACATTACTTTCAATGGTACTTCAGTTCACCTAACATTTTCCCCTGGCTTTCTAGAATCCAAAATACTCCACACAACAATCTTCCAAGGCTAACTTTGCATGATCTGGCTGAATGTATAATCTTGAGACTGTCACTCAGACAATTTCAGATGAGAACACTATGCATACAGACTGAGAAAACTGTAATTTTTACAAATATTTTCAAAAGTCCCATGTATAATGATGTATGATGGAAAGGGTAAAGTTTAGCCCCTTGTCTGATGTAAATTACTTGATTTCTGTGACTAATCTGAATCCATTGTCGGAATGGTGTAATTGATCCAAAATGAACAATATGTTCCTATTCAACAACATTTTCACTTTGAACCCCTATCTCCCTTTCTGGTTTTTAATTTGTAAAAACCTGAAACAGCATCAGATTATTTGTTAATAAGTACCAGACTTACATGTAGTGTCAACAACTGATTATATATATACATGTATCTGAAATATGTTGTTTGAAAAAAAATGGATAATGAAAGATCTGATCAATATATTCAATATATATGTTATTGCTTGCATAAAACAATAAACAGTATGTTTATAGCAAATAAAGAAATCATAAAAAGTACAAACAGAGAATTTTCCAGAAGAATTTGCAATAATTTAACATTGTTAGTGATCATGTTAAAATTGCTCTTAAATAAAAGTATGATGTATACATTTCGTTAAAACTTTGATATTAGAATGGTTATCAAAGCTGGATCAAACCTTGAACATGTAAAGATTCTCACAGTTATCAATGTTGATAACCATTCCTTTTTTTAATTGTTATTGCTCAATTATAAAAGCTTTTGAAAAGGGTATAGGGAGTAAACTATTTTCACTAGAAGCCTGGATAAAAATGTAATAAGTGTTTAACAGGACAACTCCCCACAACATAATTGTTTCATTTATACATTGTTAAGTTTAGTTGCTTCTTTCAAAACATGTACCTGCTGAGATTTGATCTTAGAACTCTTGTTAGACCAGGTGTTTTACCATTAAACTATAGTATAGGTTTTTATTTTGAGCAGCAGTTCATGAAAATATGTGTAATTTTATTACCAGTAAATAATTGTTTTGTTACAATGAATGTATACCAATTTAAATTTTACCATTTCTATTGTATAGATTATACAATTTCACACAGAAAAATGGATTTCACAATAAATTACATAGAAAACAGATACATTTCTGTGGTATTTCAGTTATATCAGAGGACAGAACACTTATGTGAGGTCACTGGGTGACTAATATAACTGACATTAATTATGAACTGCCTTATAGCCTTTTTCTGTTGAAAAACAGATGAAGTTTTCTTTATTTTTCAACAAAAATGTTTATACAAGTTTATTTGAATAAAAAGTATTTTGAGTGTTTGTTGAATTTAAAAAGAGATTGATCCTCTTTATCTACAGATTTCAATGCTCAGTTTGTTTTTACCTTATTTGAGTTTAATATAGTTAGTGTACATTGCCCTGTTTTATAGACGGACCTAAATCGGTGACCGTAAAAGGCTTTTTATTTTGCATTTGCTCTTCAATTTGAAGAGTTCTATGACATCATTGGTTGTTGTGCTCCCAAGTATGAAAATAGTACTGTCAATAGATGTTGAATCTTTTGTAAATGTTGTTTGAATACATACATGCACATTATTTAAAATAACCTAGTGAAAATAATGTTTGAATTCTTAGTACCAAGTTTGTCCAATCTGATCAATAAAAACATTTTGGATAACAAATAATGAAACTAATAGAAATTCAGCCTGTTGAAAGAAAGGTAATGTGTTTTACTGATAGCCCCCATATGACATCATTTCTTTAAAACAATCATGACTCATTTGAGTTTGATCAATAAACAAATTTTGGTTAAAAAAAAGATGAATCTACTAGAAATGCAGACTGTTGAAAGAAAAGTAATGTGTTTTACTGATAATCCACATATGACATCATTTCTTTAAAATAATGGACTCATTTGAGTTTGATCAATAAACACATTTTGGATAAAAAAAAAAAGATGAATCTACTAGATATTCAGCCTGTTGAAAGAAAAGTAATGTGTTGTATTGATAGCCCACATATGACATCAATCCTTTAAAACAATGGATTCATTTGAGTTTGATCAATAAACAAATTTTGGATAAAAAAAAGATGAAACTACTAGAAATTCAGCCTGTTGAAAGAAAAGTTATGTGTTTTACTGATAGTCTACATATAACATCATTTCTTTAAAACAATAGACTCATTTGAAGGCATGAAAGTGTTTTCCTCTCTTTCAGGTTGGAGGATATAAATTATGGCTTCAGACATTTACTATGTATACCCAAAAACCAGGGTGAACTGATTCTGGTCATACTTTCATGATTTGACAAAGACTAGGTCATAGACATAAACTTTTAAACTGTACAAAGTAAAAAAATAATGTAAATTGAAGGCAAATAATTTGAAATTGACTAGTTTTGTTTGTTTGCTACATTTATTGCAATATATAGATAAACGTCTTAAAGTCAATACAACTAGACAGTCGAAGATATGATAGTTTAGCTATTTTCTTGAGTGGAGTCAACATTTGACAAGACGGCTGCGGCTTCAAATGACAGATACAGACAAAAACGATTCACACCATGTGACGAAAGCATTCCTACCATTCCTGTCGTTCCCAACAGATACTAACACATAATTTATTTGATATAATAAAAAGCTTACCTTGAAATGAAGCTATGCCGATACATAAACAGAATTGTTCGTCCTTTTCAGTTAAAATAATATCCGAGGCCAGTGTAACGAACGATAACTTCCGTTGAAATATTTACAATCATGTTCAAGTGTTTATTGCTTCTCTATATTGCAAAGATATAAAATCCATGAAATAATGATGACAGGTACAAAAGAATAGTCGACTTAGCCTTCATAAATTCCTTCCAGTGAATGAAATCCATTTGTGACGAGTCAAACTATCTTTTCCTACCATTCCTGTCGTTTTCCTTTTGTTATTTATTTATTACTTGCCTTACAATGATGTTACTTTCGTTGCAATGACGTCACATTTGGGTGTTTTAGAAATAGAAAACGAGTGCAATTACACGCAAATTATCACATAGCAGATTCCTTGTTTTCATTAAGTGTGTGAAGTTGGCAGAGCATTAGACGTTAGACATTAGACATTAAAAAAAAATATTCGAATGTCTAATTGGACATTAGACATTCGATTAGACATTCAAAATATTCGAATGTCTAATTAGACATTAGACATTCGATTAGACATTCAGAAAAAATAGCAAATTTTAAATATCGAATGTCTAATTAGACATTAAACATTCGATTAGACATTCGCAAGTTACAAGATCTATAACCCAAATTCGTCGTAGGTCATTGTACATGCAAAAAACGAATGTCTAATTGGTCAGTTAGACATTAGACATTCGATTAGACATTCGCAATTTAAGAGATTTAGGTACCAGATCAGTCGGAGGTCAATGTACAATAAAAAAAAACGAATGTCTAATTGGTCAGTTAGACATTAGACATTCGATTAGACATTCGCAAATTACTATACTTAGGTTCCAAATTCGTCAGAGATCAATGTACATTCAAAAAACGAATGTCTAATTGGTCAGTTAGACATTAGACATTCGATTAGACATTCGCAAATTAAGAGATTTAGGTACCAAATTAGTCGGAGGTCATTGTACATGCAAAAAACGAATGTCTAATTGGTCAGTTAGACATTAGACATTCGATTAGACATTCGCAAATTAAGAGATTTAGGTACCAAATTAGTCGGAGGTCATTGTACATGCAAAAAACGAATGTCTAATTGGTCAGTTAGACATTAGACATTCGATTAGACATTCGCAAATTAAGAGATTTAGGTACCAAATTAGTCGGAGGTCATTGTACATGCAAAAAACGAATGTCTAATTGGTCAATTAGACATTAGACATTCGATTAGACATTCAGAAAATACGATATTTTTTTTGTTTTGGACACTAGACCTTCGATAAGACATTCGCAAATGAAAAAAAAAAAAATTGAATGTCTAACCGAATGTCCAATGTCTAATTAGACATTCGACTTGTTGTTTTTTTTTTTTTTTTTAGACACTAGACATTCGATTAGACGCAAATAAACTAAAAAAAAAAATCGAATGTCTAATCGAATGTCTAATGTCTAATTAGACATTCGCTTTTTTTTTTTAAAAAAACACTTGACATTCGATTAGACATTCGCAAATAAAAAAAATAAAAAAAAAAGTCGAATGTCTAATCGAATGTCTAATTAGACATTCGACTTTTTTTCTTTCTTTTTTTTATACACTAGAGATTCTATTAGACGCAAATAAACAAACACAAAAATGAAAAAATCGAATGTCTAATCCAATGTCTAATGTCTAATTAGACATTCGACTTTTTTTTTTTTTTTTTTAAACACTTGACATTCGATTAGACGCAAATAAACAAACACAAAAATGAAAAAATCGAATGTCTAATCGAATGTCTAATGTCTAATTAGACATTCGATTTTTTTTTTTTTTTTTTTTTATACACTAGACATTCGATTAGACGCAAAAAAACAAACACAAAAATGAAAAAATCGAATGTCTAATCGAATGTCTAATGTCTAATTAGACATTCGACTTTTTTTTTTTTTTTTTTTAAACACTTGACATTCGATTAGACAATCGCAAATGAAAAAAAAAAAAAAAAAAAATCGAATGTCTAATTAGACATTGGACATTCGGTTAGACATTCGATTTTTTTTTTTTTTTTTTTTTTTCATTTGCGAATGTCTAGTGTCCAAAACAAAAAAAATATCGTATTTTCTGAATGTCTAATCGAATGTCTAATGTCTAACTGACCAATTAGACATTCGTTTTTTTGCATGTACAATGACCTACGACGATTTTGGGTTATAGATCTTGTAATTTGCGAATGTCTAATCGAATGTCTAATGTCTAATTAGACATTCGATATATAAAATTTGCGAAATTTTCTGAATGCCTGATCGAATGTCTAATGTCTAATTAGACATTCGAATATTTTTTTGAATGTCTAATCGAATGTCTAATGTCTAACTGACCAATTAGACATTCGTTTTTTGCATGTACAATGACCTACGACGAATTTGGGTTATAGATCTTGTAACTTGCGAATGTCTAATCGAATGTCTAATTAGACATTCGATATTTAAAATTTGCGATTTTTTCTGAATGTCTAATCGAATGTCTAATGTCTAATTAGACATTCGAATATTTTGAATGTCTAATCGAATGTCTAATGTCTAATTAGACATTTGAATATATTTTTTGAATGTCTAATGTCTAACGTCTAATGCTCTGCCAACTTCACACACTTGTTTTCATTCCTTAATCGAGAAGGAATGTAATTTAATTTTTCTCTCTAGTTCTAAGTATTTTTTGATTGTCAAAACATACGAATATCGTGTTTGTGGGTTTTACCGGTTACGAAATGAATAGGTTACGATAATTTGTCCGTCCAGTAAGACCGGAAGCAAAATGGCCGAAAAAAAGTGCTATGGGGTTGAGATTTGATATGTGAAAAACAGTAAGATTGTACTGAATTCTCGTTGTTTTGATCTAGTATGATGTGTTCGTACGGGTAACCTATAGGCGTGCTTCGCTCGAGCTTTCACACGTATAAGTACGGTGGCATAGAGGTGACATGTGTGTGTTTTTATTTTTATTTTAATACGTCGTGCGCACGACATAGTATCTCGTGCGCACGACTTAGTATCTCGTGAGCACGACTTAGTAACTCGTGCGCACGACATAGTATCTCGTGCGCACGACTTAAGTATCTCGTGCGCACGACTTAAGTATCTCGTGCGCACGACTTAATATCTCGTGCGCACGAGATAAATAAAAACATACACATGTCACCTCTGTGCCACCGTATATAAGCGAAAAAAACACGTATTACTGCGTAGTATTGAACTGGAAATTAACTTTGAATAAATATATATCTTGTAATGGCATCGATCTGTATGAAGCTCGGTAGTTCAGTTGGTAGAGCCCCCGTCTGTCAATGCAGGCGTTGTTGGTTCGAATCCCAGCTATGTCAACATTGTTTCTGACATTTGTCAAAAGTATATCATGGTGGAGTACGATGGTGGCTGACACTGAGTGATGGTAGCTATGACTTAGTGACGCTGACTGAGACTAAGTGATGGTGGCTGGGACTTTGTGATGGTAACTGAGTGAGAGTGTGTGAATGAATGAATGAATGTATATTGTTTTATGGCGCATCGACAGCTAAGGTCATTTAGCGCGCATTTAAATGTTATTATTCATGTTCCCTGGGTGAACAAACTAGTACTAGGCTAGAAAATGTGCCTTGCCCAAGGGCACTCCACCATGACCGAATTGCCGCGACTGGGGATCGAACCCGGGACACCCGGTTTCGAAATCCCCGACGCTAACCACTCTACCACGGCGGATTCCGAGAGTGTGTGAAACTTAGTGGTGGTTGTTTAGACTTAGTGATGGTGGCTGAGACTGAGCGAGGGTGGGTAAGACTGAGTGATGGTTTCTGAGACTTAGTGAGGGTGTCTGACATTTACTTGTGAGAGTGGTTGATACTTAGTATGGGTGGCTGGCACTGAGTGAGGCAGTGTGACACTAAGTGATGGTGACTGAGACTTAGTGTGGGTGTCTGAGACTTAGTGATGGTTGCTGAGACTAAATGAGAGAGGATGAGACACTAAACGGGAACAGAAAACCGCCCAGAGAGTGCTCGGCCGCGCAATGATTGAGTATGGAACTGACTGGGTGAGAATGACTGAGACTTAGTGATGGTGGCTGATAATAAAGGATGGTGGCTGATTGCGGGAAGCTGACACTTAGTGTGACTGAGACTGATGGTTACTGAGACTGGTGGAGTGAGTGAATATGGGTGACTGAGACTGGTGGAGTGATTGAAAAGAGGTGTGAC
Organism: Serripes groenlandicus; assembly: GCA_031761405.1. NCBI lineage: Eukaryota > Metazoa > Mollusca > Bivalvia > Cardiida > Cardiidae > Serripes > Serripes groenlandicus. The sequence goes on from JASEVX010000003.1 coordinate 96,397,416, forward strand.
TGAATGTGGCTGAGTAGAATGAGTGAAGAAGCGTGACTGAGCCTGTATGTAGATGGATCAGAGAGCAAGAGTGATTGAGGTGGTAGGGTTTGTAAGAGGAATGATGTGAATGAGACTGAATTAAAAGCTGTACTGCCGAATTATATAGCATATTGTCTAGAACCGGTAGCCGCAATGCGCGTAAGTCGAACAATAGCAACAAATGAGAGTGTTATTTTTTCGTTATTTGCGTTGTATATTTAATTATGAAATTTCCAATGAATCAAGTATAATTACAAACTTCAACATTTTTCAGGTTTACCCTGAGACGGCCATCTTGTCTCCAGAGAAACTACAGCAAACAGGGCAAACTCGTGGGTCTGACCGAAGCCGTTAAATTGACGACATTTCCCCATAGTATAGCGAGTTAGACTGAAGTCCGGTCAAACTATAGTAGCTATAGATTGTGATCGAACTCGCCCAAGGACATAGGACAATCAGGGCCCCGTTTTATCAAAGGTCCTAAGACCGGTCTTAGTTAACACCAATCCTAACATAAAAGTTAGGACCGTAAGCCGTTTTATCAAAGTCCTCGTAACTCAGACGTCCTAAATATTGGCCCGTTCTGGACGTAATTTTAACACTGGTCTGGAGCAGTGTTAAGTCTGATTTTTAGTCGTAAAACTGATTGCCGATTTGTTATTTCCCTCGCTTCGAGCAATTGTGTTGCCATTTACTCGATAGTTATGGATGGTTCATGAGAAATGTGGGACGATTTATTGTTGATAAATTGTAAGACAAAGTCTTTTATCCATTCACATCGCTCTTGGTCAACCAACAATAGGCGGATCCAAACATCTGATAACGCATCGTGCGCGTACTCGGTATTTGTTAAGACCGGGGAGTTAGGACCGTCGGTCTTATTTTCAGGCCTAAGAGCCGTCGTAAATATCGGTCCTAGAGACGGTCTTAAATCCGACCATATAGATAAAACGGGGCGCAAGGCTGTAACAGCGGCGAGATTTCAATTTCCGATACTGAGGATAGTTCTTTCAACGCATATAAAATACTGTTTATATAGCACATAACATATTAATTTAAAACAGCTTCTTCATCTTCATCCCTTCAGTATATTACGTTTGTTCTTCAGATTTAAACTAGGTGACAATTTTAATCAATTGTGTTTACGAATTCGATAAAAAGGTAAATATAGATCACAATTCTGGTAATCAAACAACATCACCTTTGAAGAAATGATTACGTCGATCAAGACAATGATATAGCGTAGACCAGCCAATGATTCTAGACAGACAGACAAGTCATCATATTCAGGTTACGCACGGGGAACATCAGGCGTAATGCACATATGCATTCAAACTTCTAGCTCTTCCCATCACCTCAATGCTCATGCGACATGAAACATTGTTGATTGATTGGGGTTTAACGCCGTTTTTAACAATTTCTCAGATATATCACGGCCGCCAGTTCACCTACTCATGCATTTCCTGGTTTTCTCACACAAGTACTCCACACAACAATCTTCCCAAGCAACTGGCTGTTTTTCCACATAAACTTAGCCCATTGGTGGAAGACGAATGACGCATGTCGCATTGACTTTTGTCAATCCTCAGAAAGAAAGTTGGCCGAGCCGGGATTCGGACTCACGACCCCTGGATTGACAGCCCGCGTCGCTACCGACTGAGCTACCGAGGCTCGGCATAAAACAACAAACTGCAGAGCATACAATGCAACAATGCCACCTGATAGAGCACCAAAGAAAGGATGCGTGACCAGTACATACACGTAAACAGAGAATGCTTTACAGCAAGACGATCGGCGTCCTTCATCGATGTGGACTAAATGACAATGTAGAAAGGCGTAAACACATAGAAGATTAAGAGAAAGCTTACCAGCAAGACGGGTGAATGGACGAAGTTGGCGTCCTTCATCGATGTGGACTAAATGACAATGTAGAAAGGCGTGAACGCATAGAAGATTAAGAGAAAGCTTACCAGCAAGACGGGTGAATAGACGAGATCGGCGTCCTTTATTGATGTGGACTAAATGACAATGTAGAAAGGCGTAAACGCATAGAAGATTAAGAGAAAGCTTATCAGCAAGACGGGTGAATGGACGAGATCGGCGTCCTTTATTGATGTGGACTAAATGACAATGTAGAAAGGCGTAAACGCATAGAAGATTAAGAGAAAGCTTACCAGCAAGACGGGTGAATATACGAAGTTAACGTCCTTCATCGATGTGGAATAAATGACAATGTAGAAAGGCGTGAATGCATAGAAGATTAAGAGAAAGCTTACCAGCAAGACGGGTGAATGGACGAATTTGGCGTCCTTCATCGATGTGGATTAAATGACAATGTAGAAAGGCGAAAACGCATAGGAGATTAAGAGAAAGCTTACCAGCAAGACGGGTGAATGGACGAGGTCGGCGTCCTTCATCGATGTGGACTAAATGACAATGTAGAAAGGCGTGAACGCATAGAAGATTAAGAGAAAGCTTACCTGCAAGACGGGTGAATGGACGAGGTCGGCGTCCTTTATCGATGTGGACTAAATGACAATGTAGAAAGGCGTGAACGCATAGAAGATTAAGAGAAAGCTTACCTGCAAGACGGGTGAATGGACGAGGTCGGCGTCCTTCATCGATGTGGACTAAATGACAATGTAGAAAGGCGTGAACACATATAATATTAAGAGTAGTAAACGATATATTTATCTTTGCACAAATGTCAGGCTCAGGTTAATTTTGTCAAGTTATACTTTTTTTCTATATTATAGTATTAATTGATTGGTAGATTATGTTGTTACGAGAATAGGGTATATGTACATAAACAACTTCTACAGTTTAGCAACGTTGGTAGAGTGCTTGGCTTTTCCACAAAGTTAAGCAAGGTACATCGTGGTTCGTGCCTGGATGGGTAACCCGCGATGGCTTTACTCTGCGAAGGATCCGGTGCACGTTACAATGTATTCCGTTTGCCAAGTGGTACTATGTAATGATATTGAAAGTATTGCAATAACATCCCATTATGGTTTTTGAGGAAATAAGTATTATAAATATTTATTGTGTTAATTAAACAAAATTAATGTCCAGCCGTTCGAAGCGATGACGTTTCTTAGAATAGTATCTAGACTGTAAACACTCGGAATAAACAATTTGGAAAACTACTTGATTAGTCAATAAAATAGAGATTAAGTACGTTAACACTCTCTGTCTCTCTCTCTCTCTCTCTCTCTCTCTCTCTCTCCGTGCAGACCCATCTGCAAGCAGACGAGTTAGATATGGCAAATTGCTTATGGTGAGCAAGTTTTCCTTTTTGTTGCAATCATTTTAACTTTATTCAATAACTGTATTTTATACTGCGGGAAAGGGTTAAATTACCCCGATTTATAGGAAAAAATATATTTCATTTAGAAGACTTTGATCAGAAACATTAAAAACCCAAGGCATGCAAGTTTAGATATGTATCTGCGTGATCAACAGGTGATGTTGTGAGGTGTAGGGAGTACTTCTTTATGTAACTAATATGAATACATGTATTGTATCATTAAATGTCCAATAACAAATCGATACTTTATCCAGGTGTGTTTTGTTTTTGAATTTCCTATTTCATATATTGTATTGCATTAAAACATACTTGTTTTTATAGCAAATACAAACAGATTTATAGAAGAGAATAACATAAATATTTAACCCACAAAGGTGTCCCTTTTTAAACCCTTCACCGCGAGTAAAAGATTTGTATGTTTCTTGCGCAAAGGGCATGCCTAGATCAGCCCGTATATCTATAGAGACTTATTTCCATCTGTACTTCGCTCTTATTACTTCACACTGTTCATCCAAATAGTCATGCAATGTAAAGATATAAAGTAAATGGTAACTCGAGGGATAAATATTTATAAAAGAGTTTCTTTGAATTCCGTTTTCTTCTGAACTATTTTTTAATGCTTGACTGCAAAGAACCACACCAACGTTTTGAGAGCCTACTGTTTACACTAAATGATAAACGTGTATGTTTTATGACGCTTAAAACAAACAGGGTTTCTAGTACATAGTCGACGAAAGAAAATAAGCACAGGACAACATGCATACGTGGTGGCGAGCATGTGAAAAGCAATTAGAAAAGCGTTATGTGTTGGGGATTGTTCATTCCGATAGCCAATCCTTTCAATTATCTTTAAAGACCAAAGTAGGTGTGTTAATTTACGATAAAAAATGAATTGTTGTTTGTGTTTGACAAAAATACGACTAAGAGAAGCTGCAATTACCGCCGCTCAAAGAAAACCACCTCCATGATCGTTGTGAAAAGTGTTTATAAAACAAACCACCTATATACGCATCCATAGAGTCTGTTCTAGGTGTGGACAGCCTCGGTGGTGTAGCGATAGAGCGTTTGCATCGAGTGTGTGAGGTCGCGGGCTCAATCCCCGGCCGGGTCATACCAACGACTTTAAAAATGGTAGTTACGGCTGCCCGCCTTGGCGCTCTGCTGGTTACTTACTCAGGAAACGCCGTGATATATCTGAAAAAGTGTTGAAAGTGGTGTAAAACACCAAAACAATCAATCAAATGTTCTAGGGGTACACTGATTGGTTGATTGGGGTTTAAACGCCGTTTGCACTTGTCACAGCCATATCAAAGTGGTCGGTTCATCTACGCATGTGTCCTTGGCTCGCGAACACTACACATCAGACTTTCCAAGCATCGTCTGGAAAAGACTTAACCCTTTCCCCCATACGACAATTCTGCAGCAGACGACTTTGAACATATTTTGTCAAAAAAAGGAAAATCTCTATAATTGAATGGATAACCTATGACTAAAAGTGGAAAAACATTGTGTCAAAAGGAGAAATTGCTCGTTTTGAGCAATTTCTTCTTTTGTCACTATGATTTCAAAAAAGCTGTCTGCTGCAGAGGCGTCGTCAGAAAGCGTCAATATGAGGGAAAGGGTTAAAAGGCGTCTGTGAATAATGATCGAACAGTGCAGAACCAGTTTAAGCATCAGGGGTCCGCGGGTTGATGTTGATAGACCACCGCTCGTGAATACCGGTGGCTGGCTTCCGCTGAGCACGTGTAGTGAAGTCATTCTTCAGATGACTCGGTAAGGAGGAATACTCTGATCATTTCCCAACAATAGTCACAGATAACCCATGCTGTGGGTACTCAAAAGAATCGTCTCACTTAGACGATTCTTTTGAAGACCCACAACATAGGGATTAAGGGTCAATTAAGGATTCATGAACTAGGTACCTTATCTAGACCTACGTGGATTCATGAACTATGTACCTTATCGAGACCAATGTGGATTCATGAACTATGTACCTTATCTAGACCCATGTGGATTCATGAACTATGTACCTTATCTAGACCAATGTGGATTCATGAACTATATATATACACCTTATCTAGACCAATGTGGATTCATGAACTATATATATACCTTATCTAGACCAATGTGGATTCATGAACTATAAACCTTATCTAGACCTATGTGGATTCATGAACTATGTACCTTATCTAGACCAATGTGGATTCATGAACTATGTACCTTATCTAGACCAATGTCGATTCATGAACTATGTACCTTATCTAGACCAATGTGGATTCAGGAACTATGTACCTTATCTAGACCAATGTGGATTCATGAACTATGTACCTTATCTAGACCAAAGTAGTGTCTTTTTTTTTTTTTTTTCTTTTTTTACTATATGTATATGCCTTCCTTTGTGCAATGTTCATTTTAAATTAATCTCACTTATTAGTTTTTTGATAGTTAATATCAATGTCCCTGCTTTTTGTCCGTCACGCGTTTTAGTCACTTATTTGCGAGTGAAACATTTATTTCTTCAAAGAAGTAAAATAACAAACGTGGCATTCTTCATAGGAATTCATATCATACACATAGTCATAAAGGTTGTGTTCGTGTGTAGGGTGTTTTTTAACAAGTGTCCATACCACGCCGTTTTACTACTAAGGAGGGGAAAGGGCCATTATTACCATTTTTTAAAAGTAATTGGTTTGACCAGACCGGGGATCGAAACCACGACCCTCGATATTTTAACGCATCTGCAGCGGACTACTTTTGAAAAACATTGCGACAAAAGGCGAAATTGCTCATGATGAGCAATTTCGCCTTTAGTCACAATGTTTTCAAGTCTATTTAAAAATCCAACTCTTATTTACGGTGATTGTTCACCTTTCTGTCCAGATGTGTTTAATTAAAGTCGTCTGCTGCAGATTTGATGTATGTGGGAATGCGTTAAACTGTTGAATAAACAGTTCTGTAGCACTGATATAGTTATTTTTGGAAGCGGAATGATTATCAATATATCACTCCAATAAAAAATCATCCGACAGCCTTTCTTCGCAGAGACGGGCTCCACATGACTGTTTAAACAAGAGAAATGACAGGATGTTTATGGTAAAGAGCGTGACGATTCGTCCATCCGAAAATTACTTCACTCAACGTGACTTTTCCGATCATGCTGGTATATTAATTTCAGCGTAAATTACTTTTCTGGTATTCAAATGAAATTGAATTGCAGACACAAACGCGGTATCGTAAAGGAGGGTGTGTTAACTCCGGCGTTTAGTCTTCTATTGAAGTTTTATTCTTGAATTTAAGTCATGTTTTAATTAATTGAACTAGTTCAATTGATCTTAAATGAGTACTTCTTTGGTCAGATTATGTAAATTATGTAAAGAGAGTACTTCGATTGTCAGATAATTACAGGGTTAACCGTTTCCCACATACAGACGCTTTCTGACGCCTCTGTAGCAGAATACTTTTTAAAACAGTGTTGTAGAATAAGACATTATTCGTAAGTTTAAGATAGTTTTTATAATTTTTAATAAACAATTTCAACGTCGTCTACTGCAGATTGTTTGTATGTTTCTAAGGGTTAACTATAATCTTCTCCAATCGCGCATCCAGAATGGCGATTTTCCTGCGACGCACACCATATGAGATCTGAGTTATAGTTGATTGATAAGGGGTGACAGATATATTGCCATAAAAAAAAACCCAGACCAGACACTGAGCGGATGAATAACTCCACCAATATTTATGGGTGCTGTGACTAAAGTTGGCTTTCATAACAAAAACTACTGACGAGAAAATCGCATTGGTAAATTGCGGAGGTCTGTGAAAACCAGCCGAGCCCCGGTAGCTCAGTCGGTAGCGACGCGGGCTGTCGATCCAGGGGTTGTGAGTTCGAATCCCGGTTCGGCCAACTTTCTTTCCGACGATTGACAAAAGTCAATGCGACATGCGTCATTCGCCTTCCACCAATGGGCTAAGTCTATGTGGAAAAGCAGCCAGTTGCTTGGGAAGATTATTGTGTGGAGTACTGGTTTGAGAAAACCAGAAAATGCATGAGTAGGTGAACTGGCCGCCGTGATATACTGAGAAATTGTTAAAAACTGCGTTAAACCCCAATCAATCAATCAATCAATCAATCAATGTGAAAACCAAACTGAAGGCATTTTAGTGGTTGAGATCTAGATCAGCCAGAACATCCGCGCAGTCTGGTCTGATCTAGTTATGCACTGATTACAAATTACTCACTAACGGTTTCAACAAATGTCTATAAAGAACTATCCATTTGGGATGCCTAGAATGAATGCACAAGCAGGTGTTTTTTCCACAAGCGTAATTATGAACCTAAGGTAAGATTGTCCTGGACTATCGCTCAGTCATATGACTGTAACCTGTAATACTGGTACATTTATTGTAACGAATCAACCATTCAATTTGCAACAAAGTATGTAAACAGCTACAGTGTAGGGGTAAATCTGAATACATACCTGATTTGTGCATGGTATAATATGTTCCAAGCTTCGGCACTATCTTAGTATTCTCATTTTCTCAGACGTCTAGTATAATACATACAGCAGAACCTGTGTGTAAGACCACCCATGGGAACACAACAACATTGTCTTTGTTTGCAGGGTCATTTGTGCAGAAAATTAGTTATTAAGAAACTAAAAAGTGTGGTTGCTCTAGACAAGGCAGTGCTATTACAAGATGGTCTTTAGCACAGGTTTGACTATATATATTATACCGCAATGCAATATTATGTTACAATAGGTTAGAAATGATAATTGTATAGCAACAGATGTGTAATGACTTCGGTGCAGTCTGATCAGGCACTTTTATGTTCGCATCCCGTGAACGATTATAACTAGAAAGTGCGAATGATTGATTGAAGATTAACGCCGTTGTCAACAAATATTCAGTCATATCACGGCGGCCAGTTCACCTACCCATGTATTTCCTTGCTTTCTCATACCATTCTCCACACAACAGACTTTCCAAGCAACTGGCTGCTTTTCCACATAGACTGTTAGCCCATTGATGGAAGACGAGAAAAGCTTGTCGCATTGACTTTTGGCCGAGAAATTGGCCGAGCAGGGGTTCAAACCCACAACCCCTGCATTGACAACCCGCGTCGCTATCGACTGAGCTACCGGGGCTCGGCAATTACGAGTACATGTAAGCAATTTAAAAGTGGTAACCATAAGAGTTCATTTGTGTGTGTTCTTCTTTAAATCTGAATGTATGTTTTTGTTTAGCCTGGCTTTAATGTTTTAACCCTTTCCCTCATATAGACGCTTTCTGACGCCTCTGCAGCAAACGGCTTTTTGTAAACATAGTGACAAAAGAAGAAATTGCTCAAAACGAGCAATTTTTCCTTCTGCCACAATGTTTTCCAATTTTAGTCATAGATTATCCATTCAATTATAGAGATTTTCCATCTTTTGACAAATTATGTTCAAAGTCGTCTGCTGCAGAATTGTTGTATGAGGGAAAGGGTTAATGATATGTTTACGAAAAAGGAATCGTTTCAAGTTGGTCAATGAACTATTGGTTAGAGCTCGGTTTGTGAGAAAGTTAAAATAAACAACTCTTCTCGATAGGTCACTAACCATTTATTCACGATTGTGTTTGTTGTCGAGAAAATATTCACGAAAGGAAGAAAACGAATCGGCACAAAAAAATGGCACATTATACATAATAGAAACTAGGGTCATTCAAGAATAGCAACGACAGTACAATGTATTATTCTTTCTGAAATACACAAATGTGTGTGTATATTTGTATGTGAATATGTATATGTATATATTTCTGTGTACCGTTTTAATGAAATGTCATTGTATTACCATTAATTCATCTTCTCTTATAACTCCGGTTCGGACTGGCATTGTTCTTTTATGTCGCATTGTAAATTTTATGTTATAAATGTTATTTTGTATGTACAATGGTGAGATATAAATAAAGATTCTAATTCAAATAAAACGTAGACTTGTTAACCCTACCTAAAGTTCAAATCGGGCCACTTCATTTTCCATGGGCCGAGCCCCGGTAGCTCAGTCGGTAGCGATGCGGGCTGTCAATCCAGGGGTTGTGAGTTCGAATCCCGGCTCAGCCAACTTTCTTTCCGACGATTGACAAAAGTCAATGCGACATGCGTCATTCGTCTTCCACCACTGGGCTAAGTCTATGTGGAAAAGCAGCCAGTTGCTTGGGAAGATTGTTGTGTGGAGTACTGGTGTGAGAAAACCAGGAAATGCATGAGTACATGTAGGTGAACTGGCCGCCGAGAGAAATTGTTAAAAACGGCGTTAAACCACAATAAATCAAATTAAATCAAATCATTTTCCATGACATGAGAGATTTGGAATATTTAGATAGACGGAAGGCAAACAATGCTGATTTTAGGTGAGACAGCTCGTTACGAGCTGACTCACCTGAATCTGTATTGTTTGCCAAAACAGCAATATCGCCATTGGCGCTGAAAGAGTTAAAGGAATTTGGTAATATAAATTAAGAATAACTAATACATGCCGTCCCGCGAGAAAACCAACTTTGTGGACTCTGCGTAAAGCATTGACTCCGGTCAGCCTAAGCATGCCGCGCTGGCTAACCCGGACAGACAATATCAGGAATATTTTACTTTATACCTCTATACCCCTGAGACGGAATGTGTCGGCCCGTATTAGCCTGCGCAGGCTGATATAGGTCTATACATAACGCAGAGCCGATAATGTTGTTGTTTTTTCGTGGAACGGCTCATATTATTCTTTTTAAGAAAATTGCAATAAAATGGACTTTATAAATCCATTGACTAGTTTGTAGTTTAATTTTTTTTTGCAGTTGACTGCTTGAACAAAACAGGTTGTTATGTAAATGTTTCAGGATTTTAACATTCGCACATGCACATTATGAAATGAAATGCGACACTGAATTCACCTATGTTATATTGGTAAAACGTTAAAACGATAAGCGAAACCGAACTAAACTTTCTAGTAATCAACCTTTTTTTTTACTAATTAACGGATTAAAATGGACGATTTCAACACTCATTGCTGTAGAATTTCTGTGTAAACAGGCTCTAAAATTACAGTGATACCACTTCCTTTTCGATATCGTTTTATGTTAAATGGAATAGTTCTACCTTTGTATTTCAGCTAAATGACAAGACAAAATTACAAAATTGAAAAATAACAAGAAAAATAAGAATTGAAAAACAAGAAAAAATATGAATGTTTTGCAAAACATGCAAGTATACCGTGTTTCCTTTTACAAAAAAAATAACGGTTTTTCGTGCAGGAAAGTAGCCATGCGTGTAATATAAACTAAAATTTACCATTTCACATGAAAAACCACGTTAAACGTTAAACGGAAAATTCTTCAAACACACTTTGGCTTTTCATATGATGAGTTTCTATATAACACTTCCCCACACTGATACAGCCCCTTTGTAAAGCCTCTGCAGCAGACGACTTTTGAAGACATTGTTGCAAAAGAAGAAATGACTCATGATGAGCCTTTCTATTTTTGTCATAATGTTTTCAACTTCATTCAATAATTTTCATTTGAAGAGAGTTTCCATATATTGTTATAAAATGTTTTCGAAATCGTCGTCGTCTGCAGATTTGTTGTATGTGGGAAAGGGTAAAGTGTCTATTGATCACATGGTTGGTTATACATGTATCGTACAAATCATATCGTCCAGCGGCGGAAATGACTTTATTGTGACCTGAAAAGATTATCGGATGTTCACACTGCTATAAATATATAGCTGTGTGATTGGTCTGACAGAAACATATGCTGTCTTTTATGGCAAATGACGTTTCATGCTGATGGATTAATTATAACAGACATTGCCTGCATGTTGCTCTAACATAACGGTTAGTCTGGAGTGACCTGCCCCTACCATGCCATTATAGGATCAATGGTGGCGCCACTTAAGCACAGTTAATGCTGCTCTAAATCATAGGAACGCCTGTTAGGCATCAACATAACGGTTAGTCTGGAGTGACCTGCCCCTATCATGACATAATATAATCAATGGTGGCGCCACTTAAGCACATTTAATGCTGCTCTAAATCATAGGAACGCCTGTTAGGCATCAACATAACGGTTAGTCTGGAGGGACCTGTCCCTATCATGACATTATAGAATCAATGGCTGCGCCACTTAAGCACATTTAATGCTGCTCTAAATCATAGGAACGCCTGTTAAGCATATCAACGCAACGGTTAGTCTGGAGTGACCTGCCCCTACCATACCATTATAGGGTCAATGGCGGCGCCACTTAAGCTAACGTCTATAGCGACAACCTTTCTCAGGACCAACCGGTTAACCTTTCGAACACCGAAAGTAGTTCGCTCAATTATTTATGTATCCAAACATCAAGTTGTAAGGGTCCACTGTAGAGTTTGACAAAATCAGTTGTATTTTTAGGCAACGAATTTAATACATATGCGATAGCTATATAAAAGGTGACAGTCTCGGGTGCGGAAGGTCGCGGGTTTGAGCCCCGGCCGGGTCAAATCAAAGACTTTGAAAATGGTAGTAATGGCTGCCTGGTGTCAGGATAAATGGACCGGTAGTACTGGTAATTAATCCAGAAAACGCCGGGATTTAACAGAACAATGGTTGAAAGCGGCTTAAAAACAACGAACAATATATAGGGCGGTGACCAATCTAGTGATCATTGTAGGTTCATGTCAGACGTTCTTATTTACTATACCTTTCCCACATACAACAAATCTGCAGCAGACGACTTTGAAAGCATCTACACAAGCTTTAGATGGTTTTGTTTTTATATATATACATAGACATATACATATGTATTTCTACTAAGTAGGCAATTGGCCTATAAAACATTATACAATGATATATTACAGTGAAAAGTATCAACGGATATTTCAAAGTCCACGTGTTCTAAATGTAGCCTTTCTGATTTCGAGAGGAAAGCATGCATTCAGCCCGGGCCTCTAACTCAGGACCTCTCGTTTTCAGGGCGAGTATTCTACCGACTGAGCTAACCAGTCCGCTAACATGTTATCATTCTAAATGTATACAAGATCGAATAGCGATATACATCTTAATTCATCCTCATATTTTGGCTTTGTAGTTTTTGATCACGGACGCGAACATCTTGCAATCTGCTCAATTAAATTAGCACGTTTTCCTTTTTACTAAAATTCAACAATGCACTCAATACCACATTGAGCCACGTCGATCGAAATTGGGTCTAATTACATATCAAATATAATAGCGTCCTTGCCGGGTCATTCCAAATACTATAGACATGGGGTAGTAAAGGCCTTTCCTCCTGTGCGCTCAGGGTTGTGGGGTAAGTATTAAAACCGATAAATGTACCAGTAGTACTGGTAACATCTAGGCAACTGCGTGATATAACTAACAAAGTGTTGAAAGCGGCGTTAAACACCTTACCGACAAACAAACAAACAAAGCATATCCTTTATATGCCTCACCAAATGACGTATTGGTAACAATGTATATATGTTATATGTTATATGTTATATGTTATATGTATAAATGTTATATGTTTTTCTATGTATATATGTTTGCCATATTTATATAATTTGTAAATGGCCAAAGGCAAACTGCTTTGCCGAAAAACAGTCAATAAAGTATTGAATCTTGAATCTTGGTAACAATGACATAAGGCGAGTACAGACTGAGCTAACCGGGCCGCTTACATGTAATCTTTCCAATTATGTACACGTTCAAACCGCAACATAAACCCCTGCTTAACTGGAAATTCGTCCACAAATGTCGGGCATCCACTGCCAAGAATATTATCGGGTAAACCGCTAGCGATGTTAAGCTGACCACAAATAGCTGTCTCGGCCCCACGTTGGACGCCATTTTCGCAGGGAAAGTTTACTAATATGTCGGCCTAGGCCTCTGCTGTAGGTCAACACATGAACATAAGTTCTTCATACAATCATGTTGCGATTCTATAACTAATGATCATGTCATATGTATGGTTTTTATGTCTAACAGCAATGCCGTTTTAACTGTTTCATTTTAAGTTTCGATTTTATTTCAGGCGAGATTCAAATAGACACGAGGGCTGACTGTAGAGACTTTACGATAATCGAATATCCTTATAAGTCTGATCAGAATCTTCTTTGTTCGCTATGTCAGTTTGTGTATACCACGTGACTTTTGACGTCATATTTGCATGGTCAGACAGCACAAATTGCTCTTGATAAGAATGTAAAAACAATGGTAACTTTTTTATTTCTTCACTCTTTTTAATAAAACATCGTGCAGTCTACGCCGCTTACAATGTCTTCTCCGGCTGTTTACAGGAGTTTGATTGGTGGTCTAGTTTTTTCAAACACTTTGACGAACCTGTTCTCAAAATCCAGTTTGGGTAATGCTCCGGCTGTCGGCGATATTGATAACTTTTGAAAAAAGGTTCATCGAAGTGTTTGGAGAAACTAAACCACTTATCAAACTCCGTTGAAAAACCGGAGATAGGGCTCTGTAAGCGGCGTAGACTGCGCCATGTTTCATTTAAAATGATGGAGAAATAAATAAAGTTACCTTTGTTTTTACTTCTAAACCGAAGTAAAATATGTCTGTGCACCGTAGCATTTGTGACGTCAAAGTCACGTGGTATACACACACTGTATGTTATAACAATCGCATCCTTGGTGCAGCAGAATTGACTTGTGTCAACTGTTTCACCGGTTGCCATCCCGACGGATCGGTTGCGTGTAACCCGGCTCAAGACTGTTCATATACATGCAGATTGTCACGCGCAATTAAAACAGGACGAATTAAAATTCTGTATTAACTAGGTCAAATACGGTACCAAATAGTGTAATGGTACGTCAATAAAAAATAAGATCATCATTGAAATATGAATTCATGTCATCCAAAACGCGGTATTGGAGGCGTAGTTCACAAGCCAATCATACATTTTATTATAAGAGTAAATTGTGTAATTTCGTTATTCAACAAACGAAAAATTGTATACGTTTACCATTATTCTGTCTTAACAGTTATACAAGTTTTATTGAGAAATACGGTGGGCAACATGCCCATCAGTATACAGTATTAAACAATGTACATATTAACATAGGTAATACAAAATTTACAAATATTAGCGTACCCATATATTTTAAACAGTATATCCAGCGTTTGAACACACTGTAATTTTACACAAAACTTATACTTGCCATTAACTGAAAATATAAGTATTGTACATAATACAGTATAAACCTTTAATACATATGAAATGTGTAGTGGTAAAGCGTGAAGGGGTAAATATGCCTTTTATTCAAAATACAAAGCGAATTAAGGAAGATCATTTATGTAAAAACATTTTCACTTCTTATGGTCTGCATTGGACATAATTATATTCTGTTGAAAACATTTTTACAGATTGTCGAAAAAAATGTTAATATTTTTATATAAATGGAAATATCTGGACATACTTTGTTCTAAATAGGAAAGAAATAGATTCTGCTCCTAAAAAACACGCTTTCTTACTAATTTACAGATTAATGAAATTCAGTAACCCTTTCCCACATACAGATGCTTTCGACGCCTCTGCAGCAGATGACTTTAAAAAAATTGTTATAAAAGGAAAAAAGTGCTTATCATGAGTATTTTCTCCTTTTGTCACAATGTTTTCAACTCAATGAATTAATAAAACTCTGCTTTATGAAGCTTTTTAAGGTTTTTGTCAATTTCGTGCTGCAGATTTGTTGTTAGTGGAAAAGGGGTAATAAAAGAACATTTTCACGTCTTCGGTTATGCCTTAGAGAAAGTAAATTCAATTGAAAACATGCTTTGATTCTTAATTAATAAAAAACAGATTCTGCTCCTAATAAACACAAACATGCATCACCATCTTTAATGGTCTCTGAACAGGAAAACAACTTCAATATTCACATACATATAATTCAATTTGGATGCCTTATGCAAAAAACATTACGCAATAAAATAAATGTTTGATATCTTTCTTATACCAACCTAAATCTCTTCTTTTCATGGGCATGCAATGGTTAGATATTTACAGACTAATTAAGGTTGTTAACCCTTTCCCACATACAGACGCTTTTGACGCCTCCGCAGCAGACGACTTCGAAAACATTGTTACAAAAGGAAAAAATTGCTTATCATGAGTAGTTTCTCCTTTTGTCACTATGTTTTTGACTTTATTTATTAATATAACTCTCCTTTATGAAGCTTTTTCCGGTTTTTGTCAATTTCTATCAAAAAATTCTGCTGCAGATTTGTTTTAAGTGGGAAAGAACATTTTTGCCTTGGATTGAATTACATTCAATTTATAACATTTGTACAGTACGATGAAAATGGAAATATTTTTTTTATGAATGGAAATATCTTGACATAATTTGATTCTAAATAGATAAGAAACAGATTCTGCCTGTTATAGATAACAAAAATGCATCACAATCTTTATTGGTAGCTGAACAGGAAAAAAACTTAAATATTCACATACATATAATTCAATTAGGATGCCTCACGCAAAAATAACCAAGATGGCTCACCTTATTTTTTATATAATCAAGAAAAACTTTCTGACAATATTTCAAGCTGCTGAAACAAAAATTCAATCAAGGTTGACAGGATTTATCACTAAGTCTCCATCAGTCGCAGTAACATTCCCTAAGTCTCAGTCACCAAGTCTCCGTCAGTCTGGATTTATCAATAAGTCTCCATCACCTTCCCGAAGTCTCCGCCAGTCGCAGTCACCTTAACTAAGTAGTCTCCATCTGTGTCAGTCACATTCCCTAAGTCTCCATCAGACTCAGTCACATTCCCTTAGTCTCCGTCACCTTCCCTAAGTCTCCGTCAACCTCAGTCACCGTAACTAAGTCTCCGTCAACCTCAGTCACCGTAACTAAGTATCCGTTAGTCTCAGTCACCGTAACTAATTCTCCGTCAGTCTCCTTAACTAAGTCCTCGTCAGACTCGGTCACATTCCCTTAGTCTCCGTCAGCCTCAGTCACCTTAACTAAGTGCTCGTCATACTCAGTCACATTCCCTTAGTCTCCGTCAGCTTCAGTCACCTTAACTAAGTCCTCGTGAGACTCAGTCACATTCCCTTAGTCTCAGTCACCGTAACTAAGTCTCTGTCAGTCTCAGTTACCTTCCCTAAGGTTCCGTCAACCTCAGTCACCGTAACTAAGTCTCCGTCAACCTCAGTCACATTAAGTAAGTCCTCGTCAGACTCAGTCACATTCCCTTAGTCTTCGTCACCTTCCCTAAGTCTCCGTCAACCTCAGTCACAGTGACTAAGTCTCCGTCAACCTCAGTCACAGTGACTAAGTCTCCGTCAACCTCAGTCACCTTAACTAAGTCTCCGTCAGTCTCAGTCACATTCCCTAAGTCTCCGTCAACCTCAGTCACCATAACTAAGTCTTCGTCAGTCTCAGTTACATTCCCTTAGTCTTCGTCACCTTCCATAAGTCTCCGTCAACCTCAGTCACATTCCCTAAGTCTCCATCAGACTCAGTCTGACTCAGTCAACTTAACTAAGTCTCCGTCATCCTCAGTCACCATAACTAAGTCTCCGTCAGCCTCAGTCACCTTAACTAAGTCCTCGTCAGTATCAGTCACCTTAACTTAGTTTCCGTCATCCTCAGTCACATTAACTAAGTTTCCATCAGTTTCAGTCACCATCAAGTAAGCTTCGATAAGTCGCATCCACCATCAGTCTCAGTCACCATCAGTCTCAGTCACCATCAGTCTCAGTCACCATCAGTCTCAGTCACCATCAGTCTCAGTCACCATCAGTCATCTTGTCTCAGTCACATAAAGTTCATATAAGTTTGACATATGTCAGTTTTTATTTTGACCTAGCTGGGACTCGAACCCACGACACTTGTATTGACTTGCATTGACAGATGGCTGCTCTACCAACAGAGCTACCGAGCTTCATACAAATCCATGTCATTACAAGATATATATGTATTCAAAGGTAATTACCAGGACAATACTATGCAGTAAAATTTAAAGTATGTTTTATGTAATCATCGACATGAAGTGGTATCTCATCGTAATTATTCAAGTCTTCGTATTGTAATTTTAAACATTTTAAATTTTTAATAAATTCATATTAGTAAACAGGTTCACTCATCAATCTTCGCTTGCAACTTATTTTAAAATACGTAAACGCAGGTGTTCAAATCAACACCTCGTCGTAGCCTAATGGCTAAGCACGAAGCACTTCAAACCTAAAAGTTCACTTTTCATTGGTTCGATTCTTATGCTAGGCGTTCATTTTTGTCTGTCCTTTTTTTTCTGAATTTGAATTGTATTTGTTTTTAAATGCTAGCCTTCCAAAGATAGCCAATGCTATGCAGCTAGCAAAAAACCTCGTTTTAAGAACCCAAACCAGTTTTCTATCTTCTCCTACAGTTTTTAATTAGAAGAGTTGAAACTTCTGATAAAGATACTTCGGGATATTTAGAAAAACCGTATCCGCAACGATTTTTGATTTAGGCCTTTGTTTCCAAATTCTAGCCTTTCAAAGATAGGGTATCTATTTACAGTCATTTTTGACTTCAATCGCCCCTAGCGCTGCAGTGGTAGTATTCGATAGCGATTTTATTGCACCATCTGATAGACCTATTCAAGAGCTACAAACCTAATTATGTTAAAGACAGTGAAGTAGTGAATCAATTAGGTTAAACGCAGTGCATCAGATAATCTATGAGGTTAAACACACTGAAGCAATGATTAGATGAGGTTAAAAACAGAGAAGCAGTGAATCAGTTAGGTTGAAAACAGTAAACCAGCCGCCGTGATGTATTGAAAGATTATTGAAAAAAGGGCGTTTAACTCCAATCAATCAATCATCGAAATGTTATTTGATTGATTGAACAAATTTTACCACTTTTATCGAAATACCAAACAAGAACAGAGTATTTCATTAATATCTGATATCTGATCAAAATACATATTCGATGTGCTTAGCCAAATATGAATTACATGTATGAGGATAAACGTAATGATACTTCAAAACACAAACAAACATAGTTGATAATTATATAATATCATCGAATTCGGATCGAGGGCTATCACGGCTGTACAGCAGGGTTTCTTGTCCTGTTGAAATTTGAGTATCTCTACAGGAGTCGAGTTATGAAAGAATTATGTGGAAAAGTAGTCGACATCTACCTTTCTTACCTTATGACCCCTACTCAAATCTATACTGCAAATTTTACAGTAATCGTATTTTCCCTCAGAGACTTATAAACCAATTGGCTAATATTGATAATAAACAAGAATGTTTAATCATTCATTCCAATAACGTTTGAAAAAAAAAAATTATAAACAAACCCGTTTGATTTAAATTAAATATTGAACATTCCACACTTCAAATTGTTAAATGAGATAAAAGTCCTTTTATAACAAAAAGAAAGAATTTGGTGTGATTCAAAAATTGGAAAAAAAGAAAAGATTAACCATAAACAATTATAAAGTCATTTAAATAATCAAATGAAATAAGTATTCTAAAAACTACCTTTATATTAACTTAAGATAGTTGTTCATCGGTACTATTTCGAATTCCAATGTATAGTTATTTAGTTTGTCTAAAAAGTGTTTTAATATTGAAAACAAAAAAAGATTCTCCATAACAAATTATGAAGTCATTAAGTATACAAATGAAATGAGTTAAGGACTTCATTTTTTGTTATTCTAAAAACTACCTTTATTATAACTTTATTATAACTTAAGACAAGTGTTCATCGGTACTATTTCGAATTCCAATGTATAGTTATTTAGTAATAAATTAAAAGAGCAACATAAATTAAATAAACAAAATAATATGAAGCGATTCAAGCGTCTTGTCACTGATCCATCTCTAACAATGTTAAAGTCCCGCCCACGTAGTAGTTGTAGTAATAGTAGTAATAGTATAATTAATAGTAGTATATATATTAGCAGCAGTAAGAGTAGAGTAGGATATACTTAGAGTAGGATAGAGGTAGAGGTATAGGTAGGATACAGGTAGGTTAGAGTAACTCACAAGAGTAGCTAACAACATACTGTGTATAGAGCAAGTTCAGGATCCAAGAAGCACCGGTGATATTATTTTAAAAACAAGGAAGAAGTGAATCAATTAGTTAACGCGGTGAAGCAGTGAATAAATTATATTTAAAAACAGTGAAGTAGTGAATCAATTAGGTTAAACGCAGTGAATCAGTGATTCCATAAGCTATAGCTATATCTCTCTGTCTGTCTATCTGTATGTCTGTTTGTCTGTCTCTGTCTGTCTCTGTGTCTGTCTCTGTCTATCTCTGTCTGTCTCTGTCTGTCTCTCTCTCACCCACATGTCTGTCTAGCTTTCTTTTAACTGCCTCGTTCTCATAAATATTTGTAACGATTTATTCTAAATTAAAGTTTCGTGAGAAACAGTAAAATACGACGTCCAATCAGCTAAGTACGTGGCACACATAGCTGCAAATGCAATGGTCACGGATTCGATTCTCAAAATCGGAATGTCATTTACATTTATATTATTAAAGTACAGGTATGCCGATTAATCATATGTCTTTAATATAGTCGAGTTAATCTTCTAAAATAAGTGCATGTGTGATACGTTGTAACATTTAGGGCATTGTCGTTGCACTAGAATTGAGAACATTTGAAGATGAAAAGGAATCTTATGATCGACTAAATGAAATTGTCTGAAAGGAAAATGAGATGGTCGTATCAATATATTATATACAAATCAAATTAAGAAAAAAACCGGACATGCAAAAATGAAAGCCTAGCATAAAAATCGAACCAATGAAAAGTGAACATTTAGGTTTGAAGTGTTTCGTGCTTAGCCACTAGTCTACGGAGACGGTGTTGATTTGAGGACCTGCGTTTACGTATTAATAAATTGCAGGCGAAGATTGATGAGTAAACCTGTTTACTAATACGTATTTAGTAAAAATTTAAAATGTTTAACATTTCAACAGGAAGACTTGAATAATTATGCTGAAATACCACTTTTTGTCGATGATTACATAAAACATACTTTAAATTTTACTGCGTAGTATTGACCTGGTAATTACCTTTGAATACATATATATCTTGTAATGACATGGATTTGTATGAAGCTCGGTAGCTCAGTTGGTAGAGCAGCCGTTTGTCAATGGAAGTCAACGTGACGTGGGTTCGAGTCCTAGCAAGGTCAAAATTGTTTCTGACATTTGTCTAATGTATATCAGGGCTGACACTGTATATGACTGAGTGTTAACTGTTAACTGAGATTTACGGAATGTGACTGAGACTGATGGAATCCATAGGTAATGTGACTGATGGGGACTGAGACTTAGGGAAGGTGACTGATGATGAGTGAGACTTAGGAAAGCTGACTGATGGTTACTGAGACTTAGGAAAGGTGACTGAGACTGAAGGTGACTTTCTGAAGGAGACTGATGGTAACTGAGACTTAGATAAGTTGACTGCTGGTGACTGTGACTGATGGAGACTTAAGGAAGGTGACGGGGACTTAGGGAAGGTGACTTATAGTGGCCGAGACTCAGGGAAGCTGACTGATGGTGACTGAAACTTAGGGAAGGTGAATGGGACAGAAGGTGTTTGATGGTGTCTGAGACTTATGGAAGGTGACGGAGACTTAGGGAAGGTGACTGACGGCGACTGAGACATAGGGAAGGTGACTGAGACTGCTGGAGACTTAGGGAAGGTGACTGATGGTGACTGAGACTTAGATAAGTTGACTGCTGGTGACTGTGACTGATGGAGACTTAAGGAAGGTGACGGGGACTTAGAGAAGGTGACTTAAAGTGACCTGACTCAGGGAAGCTGACTGATGGTGACTGAGACTTAGGGAAGCTGACTGGGACTGAATGTGTCTGATGGTGTCTGAGACTTATGGAAGGTGACGGAGACTTAGGGAAGGCGACTGAGACTTAAGGAAGGTGACTGAGACTGCTGGAGACTTAGGGAAGGTGACTGATGGTGACTGAGACTGCTGGAGACTTAGGGAAGGTGACTGAGACTGATGGTGATTGAAGGTGACTTTCTGAAGGAGACTGATGGTAACTGAGACTTAGATAAGTTGACTGCTGGTGACTGTGACTGATGGAGACTTAAGGAAGGTGACGGGGACTTAGGGAAGGTGACTTATAGTGACCTAGACTCAAGGAAGCTGACTGATGGTGACTGAGACTTAGGGAAGGTGACTAGGACTGAAGGTGTCTGATGGTGTCTGAGACTTATGGAAGGTGACGGAGACTTAGGGAAGGTGACTGACACTTAGGGAAGGTGACTGAGACTGAAGGTGACTTTCTGAAGGAGACTGATGGTAACTGAGACTTAGATAAGTTGACTGCTGGTGACTGTGACTGATGGAGACTTAAGGAAGGTGACGGGGACTTAGGGAAGGTGACTTATAGTGGCCGAGACTCAGGGAAGCTGACTGATGGTGACTGAAACTTAGGGAAGGTGAATGGGACAGAAGGTGTTTGATGGTGTCTGAGACTTATGGAAGGTGACGGAGACTTAGGGAAGGTGACTGACGGCGACTGAGACATAGGGAAGGTGACTGAGACTGCTGGAGACTTAGGGAAGGTGACTGATGGTGACTGAGACTTAGGAAAGGTGACTGAGACTGAAGGTGACTTTCTGAAGGAGACTGATGGTAACTGAGACTTAGATAAGTTGACTGCTGGTGACTGTGACTGATGGAGACTTAAGGAAGGTGACGGGGACTTAGAGAAGGTGACTTAAAGTGACCTGACTCAGGGAAGCTGACTGATGGTGACTGAGACTTAGGGAAGCTGACTGGGACTGAATGTGTCTGATGGTGTCTGAGACTTATGGAAGGTGACGGAGACTTAGGGAAGGCGACTGAGACTTAGGGAAGGTGACTGAGACTGCTGGAGACTTAGGGAAGGTGACTGATGGTGACTGAGACTGCTGGAGACTTAGGGAAGGTGACTGAGACTGATGGTGATTGAAGGTGACTTTCTGAAGGAGACTGATGGTAACTGAGACTTAGATAAGTTGACTGCTGGTGACTGTGACTGATGGAGACTTAAGGAAGGTGACGGGGACTTAGGGAAGGTGACTTATAGTGACCTAGACTCAAGGAAGCTGACTGATGGTGACTGAGACTTAGGGAAGGTGACTAGGACTGAAGGTGTCTGATGGTGTCTGAGACTTATGGAAGGTGACGGAGACTTAGGGAAGGTGACTGACACTTAGGGAAGGTGACTGAGACTGAAGGTGACTTTCTGAAGGAGACTGATGGTAACTGAGACTTAGATAAGTTGACTGCTGGTGACTGTGACTGATGGAGACTTAAGGAAGGTGACGGGGACTTAGGGAAGGTGACTTATAGTGGCCGAGACTCAGGGAAGCTGACTGATGGTGACTGAAACTTAGGGAAGGTGAATGGGACAGAAGGTGTTTGATGGTGTCTGAGACTTATGGAAGGTGACGGAGACTTAGGGAAGGTGACTGACGGCGACTGAGACATAGGGAAGGTGACTGAGACTGCTGGAGACTTAGGGAAGGTGACTGATGGTGACTGAGACTTAGGAAAGGTGACTGAGACTGAAGGTGACTTTCTGAAGGAGACTGATGGTAACTGAGACTTAGATAAGTTGACTGCTGGTGACTGTGACTGATGGAGACTTAAGGAAGGTGACGGGGACTTAGAGAAGGTGACTTAAAGTGACCTGACTCAGGGAAGCTGACTGATGGTGACTGAGACTTAGGGAAGCTGACTGGGACTGAATGTGTCTGATGGTGTCTGAGACTTATGGAAGGTGACGGAGACTTAGGGAAGGCGACTGAGACTTAGGGAAGGTGACTGAGACTGCTGGAGACTTAGGGAAGGTGACTGATGGTGACTGAGACTGCTGGAGACTTAGGGAAGGTGACTGAGACTGATGGTGATTGAAGGTGACTTTCTGAAGGAGACTGATGGTAACTGAGACTTAGATAAGTTGACTGCTGGTGACTGTGACTGATGGAGACTTAAGGAAGGTGACGGGGACTTAGGGAAGGTGACTTATAGTGACCTAGACTCAAGGAAGCTGACTGATGGTGACTGAGACTTAGGGAAGGTGACTAGGACTGAAGGTGTCTGATGGTGTCTGAGACTTATGGAAGGTGACGGAGACTTAGGGAAGGTGACTGATGGTGACTTGGCGGAGAATGTGACAAAATTGAAAGTCGTATTGCAGAATTATATAGCATTATATAAGTTTTTTACACCAATTATATATTGAATTTTGCATTTTCCTAAACATTTTCGAAGTCGTTTGCAGCAGATGTATTTTATGTGGGAAAATGGACAAATAAAACAGAATCGGTGAATTATGTATCGAATATTTCCTATATATAACAAGTGTAAATTATTATTACAGGGACCACGTTTACAATAAAATTGCAAACAGTTGCTATTATGTCCTGTAAGCTATGGCCGTAATAGCAAGATGTAACGGTATAATAATCAAATACTGGTCAGCAATACGGACACATAAAATATGCCAAAGTTCGGGCAAATTCTACTGAATATTCAGATGTAATACGTTGTCAACATTGCATCGTTAGATCCTCCAGCTTGGAAGCAGGTATTCAGTGTTCGGTGACTTCCCCCCTTGGCGCTCAGGGTTGCGGGGATAGAAGTACGACTACTGCATCTGTATACAGATATATAATGCCGTCCCACATCCGAGTCAGACGCTCTATCAAAGATTCGGTGTATTGTGAGAAAGTTCAGGTGTCGTAATCGTATACCTGTAACCCTCGGTATCAAGACGGAAAAAGCACTGCTACATTTTAAAAGATAACAGCTTGACATGACCAGGGATCGAGTCACGCTTTCTTTTCTCTAAAATGGGTACTATAATCGTTACACCAGTCAATCGGTGCGTTTAATTCTAGAGCGGCGGTAGCTCAGTTGACCTGGGATCTCCTTCATAGCTTCACGAGTTCGAATCCTGACTAGACAAACATCATTTTCCCGCCGATAAGAACAGTTAGTTAGTTAGGCTAGCGTGATTCGTCTTTAACCAATGGGTTAAAAAAGGGTCTACCGGAAAAGGTAGCCATTTGTCTAGAACAATTTCAAACAATTTGAATTATATCTAAAGCTGGTCTTCATACTGTCTAACTTGATTACTTCTAACTTCATCACTTCTAACTTCTAACTTCATTACTTCTAACTACATTCACTTCTAACTTCTAAATTCATTACTTCTAACTTCATCACTTCTAACTTCTAACTAGTAATGAAGTTAGAAGTGAATGCAGTTAGAAGTAATGAAGTTAGAAGTTAGAAGTGATGACGTTAGAAGTTTGGAAGTTAGAAGTAATGAAGTTAGAAGTTAGAAGTGATGAAGTTAGAAGTAATGAAGTAAGAAGTAAGGAAGTTGGAAGTTAGAAGTGATGAAGTTAGAAGTAATGAAGTAAGAAGTAAGGAAGTTGGAAGTTAGAAGTGATGAAGTTAGAAGTTAGAAGTGAATATAGTTAGAAGTAATGAAGTTAGAAGTTAGAAGTGATGAAGTTAGAAGTAATGAAGTTAGAAGTTAGAAGTGATGACGTTAGAAGTTTGGAAGTTAGAAGTAATGAAGTTAGAAGTATGGAAGTTAGAAGTATTGAAGTTAGAAGTAATGAAGTTGGAAGTTAGAAGTAATGAAGTTAGAAGTTAGAAGTGGATGTAGTTAGAAATAATGAAGTTAGAAGTTAGAAGTGATGAAGTTAGAAGTAATGAAGTAAGAAGTAAGGAAGTTGGAAGTTAGAAGTGATGAAGTTAGAAGTTAGAAGTGAATATAGTTAGAAGTAATGAAGTTAGAAGTTAGAAGTGATGAAGTTAGAAGTAATGAAGTTAGAAGTTTGGAAGTTAGAAGTAATGAAGTTAGAAGTATGGAAGTTAGAAGTATTGAAGTAAGAATTCCCTCTAGGGCTTCCATAGATATTATATCCAGAGCTAGTCTTCATACTGTTTGATTGTTTGGTGTTTTACGTCGCTTTTAACATGTTTTAGTTAAATAAGGGCGTTTCTTGTGTAAATTACCAGTACTAATAGTCAATTTATCCTGACACCAATTAGTCAGTCGTAATGCTAACAATGCAACTCTGAGCGCCAAGGAGGGTCTTCCTAGTTTACCCGTTGACCTAATTCGAACACATAATCAATATGTATTCACCAATAAGAAAATTAATTACTATAAACGATATGCCTATTGTATTCTGGTCGTTAGAAAATACAACTACAAATACAAAATACGCTACACAGGCTCTTTGCATTATATACGGGCAACTTCAGGCAAAAACAGGGTCTTATTGCACCCGATACTGCTTTGGTATAGTACAATGCGGATTTGGAACGAAAATAGTCAGGCTACTATGTAGCTTTCGGCATTGTTACAATGACACAGCGTACACACCAGGTGCAATAAATCGTGTGGAAGACAGTCGTGCAGAGGTCAAGTTCGAGTCCCGCAATGAGCACGTTTTGACTGCGGTGAAGCAGTGAATCAATTATTTTTAAAAACAGTGAAGTAGTGAATCAATTAGGTTAAACGCAGTGAATCAGTGATTCCATAAGGTTAAAAACAATGAAGTAGTGAATCAATTAGGTTAAACATAGAAACGTAGTGAATTAATTAGGTTAAACGCAGTGAATAAGGGGCGTTTTGATTATTCTAAAATCCTTACAACATAAGGTTTGGTTGGATAATAAGAGGGATATTGTGGGGAAAAGAGCTGTTAACCCCTCCTTATCTGGACACTTCCACATACGTCAAACTTGCACCAGAGGACTTATAAAACATGTAGGCAAATATTAGGAAAAAACATCTATAGATAAAAATGTAATTATTAATGAGAATTGAAAACACATTAACATGAGTCGTCTGCTGCAGGTGCGACAACTGTATTCTGTTATTGGGAAAGGCTTAAACTGAAACAATTTGAAGACATCTAAAGATGTGCACATGCTATTTAACCATTGTCCACATACATCAAGCTGGCAGCAGACGAATTTGAAAACATGTAGGTAAAAACTAGGTAACTCTCAATAGATTAAATAGTAATACAAGTTTAGTTATTGAACGTATTTGAAAACAGCCAAAGGCAAATTTCGTCTTTTGCCACATTGTTGGGACAGGGGCTTTTCGCCCATTTACCATTCCTAGCAAGCGTTTCGAAAAGTCGACTGATGGCCGCAACCGTGTTCATCTATTGTCTACAGCCGCGAAAGTCTAATTTTTGGTTGGTCATCATTTGCTTCACACTGATATGAACGAATAATGCAAAATCCATCGGTTGCATTAATGACTCATAAGAGTTCCCACACTGGAAACACACTTTGAGCTATGTTTGACATTAATGTCAGTTTTATTTGTAAACGGCGACCGTACTGTAACCCCAACAAGTCTGCAACAGACGACCTAGAATACATATGAAAATCACTGTGAATAAAATATAATTATTTGAAGGATTTGTAAATAGTGTAGCAAAGGTAGAAATTGCCTACGATAACGATTTCTCCCTTTGTCACGATGTTTTCAAATGTCAAATGCTGCATATGCGTCAAAAAGCGTCTATAAGCGTGAAAGGGTTAATGCGTTTCCATTATAGCTAAACCCTTTCCGTGAAAGATACTATAACAGACGAATATTGAGAATATTGTGGAAAATGAGCAAATTCCTCCTTTTCACACAATGCTTTAAAAACCTGATGTAGTCAAAGCTTTCTATACTCTATATATTTTGATGTTTTACTACAGGCATTTCTTTGCTCTTTCTCCCTTTCAGGCACATTTTGAAAAACTTGAAATAGATAACATCTCTGTAAATGAAGGTATGATTATTGAAAATGGTTGAAACCTTTGTGAAAAAAGAAGAAATGGTTACGATAAGCAATTTCTTCTTTTTTCACGATACTTTCCCTTCATTCCGCCTGTTTGTCTGTCAGTTTGTCGATCCAACTAGGAAATGTAAAGTCAATCTACAAATTAGGGATTAGTTAAAATCAGCAACTAAACGAGTTATAACCGTAGGGTCAAGATTTGTTTTACATGTGAGTAGCATTATAGCTATTTTGGGTCTTATTTTCATTTGTGAAAATTGAAGATTCGACGTCCGTCAACATATAATCTAGTCCTAGATGTATCTGTTGACAAATACAAATACACTAGCACTGTAGCATAATTAGTATAATGTCAATTTACTTTGTATAGTTCCGTTGCGGAGATTCAATTAAACCCCATATCGCTTGATGCGGCTCATATGCGATAACAAATACATTACCAGTACTGTAACATGTTAACCATTTCCAAAACCAATACGTATTTTGACGCATCGAATCAAGTCTTCTGTCTGTATTATTATCATGTAAATCATTAAATTGATTGTGAGTATCAAAGAAACTGCTGCCCTTTTTCTTTGTCTCTCTCTCTCTCTCTCTCTCTCTCTCTCTCTCTCTCTCTCTCTCTCTCTCTCTCTCTCTCTCTCTCTCTCTCTCTCTCTCTCTCTCTCTCTCTCTCTCTCTCTCTCTCTCTCTCTCTCTCTCTCTCTCTGTCTGTTTTTCTATGTGTGTCACTCTCTCTTTAGCTATCTCTCTCTGTCTATCTGTCTGTCTATCTGTATGTCTGTTTGTCTTTCTCAGTCTGCCTCTGTCTGTCTCTGTCTGTCTCAGCCTGTCTCTGTCTGTCTCTGTCTGTCTCTGTCTCTGTCTGTCTCTGTCTCGGTCTGTCTCTCTCTCTCCCCAACATAGCTCTCTTTTAACTGTCTCGTTCTCATAAATATTCGTAACGATTTATTCGAAATTAAAGTTTCGTGAGAAACAGTAAAATACAACGTCCAATCAGCTAAGTACGTGGCACACATAGCTGCAAATGCAATGGTCACGGATTCGATTCTCTAAATCGGAATGTCATTTACATTCATGGCCTTTATATCATGATGCTCAGTTTGTGTAATGCTAGGAGGATTGTCTTTTATTTATGTTATTACAGTACAGGTATGCGATTAATTATATGTCTTTTATATAGTCGAGTTAATCTTCTAAAATAAGTGCATGTGTGATACGTTGTAACATTTAGGGCAAGATTACACGTACATTGTCGTTGCACTAGAATTGAGAACATTTGAAGATGAAAAGGAATCTTTTGATCGACTAAATGAAATTGTCTGAAAGGAAAATGAGATGGTCGTATAAATATATTATACACAAATCAAATTAAGAAAAAAACCGGACATGCAAAAATGAAAGCCTAGCATAAAAATCGAACCAATGAAAAGTGAACATTTAGGTTTGAAGTGCTTCGTGCTTAGCTACTAGCATACGGAGACGGTGTTGATTTGAGGACCTGCGTTTACGTATTAATAAATTGCAGGCGAAGATTAATGAGTAAACCTGTTTACTTATACGTATTTAGTAAACATTTAACATGTTTAAAATTTCAACACGAAGACTTGAATAATTATGCTGAGATACCACTTTTTGTCGATAATTACATAAAACATACTTTAAATTTTACTGCGTAGTATTGACCTGGTAATTACCTTTGAATACATATATATCTTGTAATGACATGGATTTGTATGAAGCTCGGTAGCTCAGTTGGTAGAGCAGCCGTTTGTCAATGAAAGTCAATGTGACGTGGGTTCGAGTCCCAGCTAGGTCAAAATTGTTTCTGACATTTGTCTAATGTATATCAGGGCTGACACTGTATTTGACTGAGACTGATGGTGACTGAGACTTAAGGAGCGTTACTGAGGGTTACTTATGGTAACTGAGACGTAGGGAATGTGACTGAGACTGATGGAATCATAGGTAAGGTGAGTGATGGTGAGTGACGGTGACTGATGGTGACTGAGACTGAGGGGAGTTGGCTGAGACTGCTGTAGACTTAGGGAAAGGTGACATACTGATGGTGACTTACTGAAGCTGACTGAAGCTGACTGAAGGTGGCTGACTGAGACTGATGGTGACTTACTGAAGGTGATTGAAGGTCATTGATGGTGACTTTCTGAAGGAGACTGATGGTGACTGAGACTTAAGGAAGTTGACTGCTGGTGACTGAGACTGATGGAGACTTAAGGAAGCTGACGGAGACTTAGGGAAGGTGACTTATAGTGACTGAGACTCAGGGAAGGTGACTAATGGTGACTGAGGCTGCTGCTGTATACTTAGGTAAAGTGACTGATGGTGGCTGGGACTGAAGGTGACTGATGCTGACTGAGACTTAGGGAAGGTGACGGAGACTTAGGGGAACGTAACTGACGGCGACTGAGACTTAGGGAAGGTGACTGAGACGGCTGGAGATATGGTGAAGGTGACTGATGGTGACTGAGAGTTAGAGAAGTTAGGGGAGAAAGTGAAAGAATTGAAAGTCGTATTGCAGAATTATATAGCATTATGTAAGTTTTTAACACCAATTATAGATTGAATTTTGCATTTTCCTAAACATTTTCGAAGTCGTCTGCAGCAGATGTATTGTACTAACGGAAATTAAAAACTGTGCATCGGGAAAATGTTTGTAATTTTTTTTATTTCATAACATTGTACATACCATATTTTAAACAACATAATAGTTTATCAATCCATCCTTTACATAATCATAAAAAGAAATCACCAATCAATCTCATTCAATCTTGGCATCGCGTCAAAGACTGGTGGGGTGAAATCCAAAGTCACAAACTCAATATCTGGTATGTCCACCTAATGCATTGATGACTGCACGTAATCTTCGTCTCATAGACCCAACTAATGTTGCAAATATTGGTTGTGACTCGTCTGTGAAGAGTATTTTCCCCCATAGTCTACGGGTAAACCTTAGGCGAATTCGACACCATCCTAGGCGTGCAACACGGTGACGTCTTGTCAAAACTGGACGTATTGCAGGACGTCGCGGGCGTATGTTAACGGCACGCAAACGGTTCCGAACAGTTCTAGGATTAATTATTTGGTGTCCAGGAATAGTTCTAGACGTCAAACGTGCAGATTGGAAACGGTTACGAAGATGAGTGAGCCAATTATGGTTGTCTTGTAGACGTGACGTTACACGCGGTGCCCCAGGTCGAGGGTAGTCCCGAGTGCGGCCAGTGTGCTGGTAACGTCTTTACAGTGAACTTCCGACTCAGACGCTCTATCAAAGATTCGGTGTATTGTGAGAAAGTTCAGGTGTCGTAATCGTATACCTGTAACCCTCGGTATCAAGACGGAAAAAGCACTGCTACATTTTAAAAGATAACAGCTTGACATGACCAGGGATCGAGTCACGCTTTCTTTTCTATAAAAGAGGTACTATAATCGTTACACCAGTCAGTCGGTGCGTTTAATTCTATTCTGATGAGCGGCGGTAGCTCAGTTGACCTGGGATCTCAGTCATAGCTTCACGAGTTCGAATCCTGACTAGACCAACATTATTTCCCGCCGATTAAGAACAGTTAGTTAGTTAGGCTAGCGTGATTCGTCTTTAACCAATGGGTTAAAAAGGGTCTACCGGAAAAGGTAGCCATTTGTCAAGAACAATTTTAAACAATTCGAATTATATCTAAAGCTGGTCTTCATACTGTCTGATATTATATCCAGAGCTTGTCTTCATACTGT
This sequence comes from Serripes groenlandicus, assembly GCA_031761405.1. Lineage (NCBI taxonomy): Eukaryota > Metazoa > Mollusca > Bivalvia > Cardiida > Cardiidae > Serripes > Serripes groenlandicus. Next base: position 96,428,314 of record JASEVX010000003.1, read on the forward strand.
TTGATTTTTTGGTGTTTTACGTCGCTTTTAACATTTTTCAGTTATATTAGGGCGTTTCCTGTGTAAGTTACCAGTACTTATAGTCAATTTATCCTGATACCAGCTAGTCAGTCGTAATGCTAACAACGCAACCCTGAGCGCCAAGGAGGGTCTTCCTAGTTTACCCATTGACCTAATTCGAACACATAATCAGTATGTATTCACCAATAAGAAAATTAATTACTATAAGCGATATGCCTATTGTATTCTGGTCGTTAGACAATACAATCATCCAGCTACACAGGCGCTTTGCTTTTTATATGGGCCACTTCAGGCAAAAACAGGGTCTTATTGCACCCGATACTGCTTTGGCATAATACAATGCGGATTTGGAGCGAAAATAGTCAGGCTATTATGTAGTTTTCGGCATTGTTACAATGGCAAATCGTGTGGAAGACAGTCGTGAAGAGGTCAAGTTCGAGTCCCGTAATGAGCACGTTCTGACTTTGGGATTTACCACACAAACGTACTGGTTAAGTTTCCATGAAGAAGACATCGAGCGTGATTAATATAAGCTGAAAGCTTGTTTCGCAATTTATGTAAACTAGATAGGTTGTAACTAAATTTAACCAATCCAATCGAATACTACTGTAAACTAAATTCCGTTTAAATTAGAAAATCTAAGCTTAACATTTAAGTTTCACATTAACTCTTTCAGCGCCGAATTGTTTAAAGTAGACTCATCCGTGTTCAAAATCGAGCGACTCCATTTCTCTTGTAACAAGAGTTTGGAATATTTTTATAACGAAAAGGCAAACAATGCTGATTTCATGTGAGACAGCTCGTTACGAGCTGACTCGACTGATTCTGTATTGTTCGCAAAAACCTCAATATAGCCTTTGGCGCTGACAGAGTTAACAAAATAGACTAATTGATTTGACCTTACATAACTCTTGATTATACTCAGAAGAAATCTATCTATAATTCTTAATATTGTAGACCAGCATCGAATGCTCACCTGTTATCGCTGTTTGCAGATGTTACAAGTTCCCCTTTCACCTCACACGGCACATTTTTTAGTGATATATATATGTATTTGTATTATGAACCAGTGCATGGGAAAAGGTACACGTTGGCATTTCTAAACAGTGTAGGTTCAAAAAATCGTGTCCACCTGCTCAGCCTAATTAGATTCTACACAAGTTGACAAATCTTCTGACAGGCCTATGTAAGTAGTATGGGGAAAATGCAGAAATGTATCAGACTGTGCGAATATACATGCTGATCTGGATCTATTAATGTACACACAAACGACCTTGTAGTTTTTCCCATAAAAGAAGAAAGGTTTCAAAGGTATATTGCTTTACTATTATCTGTCATTTCGACTGTTCGTCCGTCCGTCTCTCCCGTCCATGTTTAAGTTGTGTAGGAGTTTTTAATTCCTCGCATATCATTGACGCCGCATGGAAGCGCGGTTTCAGTATTGAATAGGTTTCAATGTCGTACCATGGGGTTTCGTAATAGAAAAGTAGGAAAATCTGACTTTGTATTGTCTACTGAAGGCGTTGAAAAGTTGACATCTCTCTCGACCTTCGATTTCGCGAGATATCAATTGTCCACGCACGTCTTAGTACAATACTAAACCCAGTATCACTTCTGCAACATACTATTCCCTATGTATTCGGGTAAATTATTGTAGCATCCTCGGCTTTTCGCAAGACAAGTTTCTATGTCAGTGTTTCATTCAGAACGGGACAGGAGAATCACGCAATGACAGAATAAAGTAAGGTTTACGTGTTGATATACCGTGTTAGAGTACTCGATGGAACCATTTCTCGGTAAATCATTGTCTTTATGTAGGCTTCGCCGCTATTTAGTCTTCTCGCGTGACAGTCTAGATAGTCCTTTTAATTATAAGGGGCAGTTGTAGAAAGGAACATGTCATAATGCTATTATAAATCAGAACGAAGCCGTTCTTAAACCGAACTAAATGGCGTCCCTACATTTTAATGAAGACATTAATAGAGATATCGGAGCTATAAATAATTCTAATACAATAAATTGGAATTGTAATGATTGTATTCCCTTGTGCTGTTTCACTTTACGACTTTCGATGTTCATTTAGCGGTTGTTTTACTTATCAACAGTTTTCTGGTTACACGGAAAATATGTTACTACTTTCGCACGTTCAACAAATCTGCAGCAGCCGGCTTTGAAAATATCGAGGCACAAATAGTAAAACTCTCTATAAATGATGGTAACATCATAAGCGATATCTTCTTTTGTCAAAATGGTTTCTAACGTAGTCTGCTACAAAGGCGTCATAAAACGTCTGTATGTGGTAAAGGAGAAAGGGGTTTATCGCAGTAGTTTTTATTTAAATCTTAGCTATGCTCATCAAGCTTAGAATAGTTGAGCTGTCCCGAGAGAATACCAACAGTATGGCCGCTGCGTAATGTATCGACCCAGATCAGTCTGCGCAGTCCACGCAGACTGATCCGGGCCAACACATTCCGTCTCAGGAGGAAAGAGGTATAGAGTAATGTTTCCTGAAACAGAAAATCCACAGGAGGCGGAAAGTGTCTATCGGGTAAGACTGCGCGGCATGATTATGCTGATCCGGGTCGATACTTTACGAAGAGTCCACAATGTTGGTTTTCTCGTGGGACGGCTCAGTTGTAAAAGTGATTAGTGATTATGTTTGAAAAACAACATGCATCTACAGCAGTCTATTGGGAATTAATGTTTTGATAATTTGATTATTGAATCGACACTGAAAAAGAAGCATGTTTCACGAAAACCTGGTATGTTTCATTATCTCTTCATAATACTTCTACATGTTGGAAAGGTTGAACGTATATAGGGGCTAATTCTCGGTTACTCATTGCTCTATGTCAGAGTACATAGGACAGTATACGCGAAAGTCGTCAGTCCTCCAGTCCTGACTGACAAAAATTCTTTCGGACTGACACGTTTTCATGCAATAATTGGTTGAGCCAAGAAGGAGACAAATGAAAAATGAGCATTCGGACTGACAGGTTTCAAAAGATTTCGTGAAGTCTGATAGGGGCTAATTCTCGGTGACCCATTGCTCTATGTCGGAGTACATAGGGACAAATGCTCGGTGACCCATTGATTTATGTCGGAGTACATAGGGGCTAATGCTCGGTGACCCATTGCTCTATGTCGGAGTACATAGGGGCTAATGCTCGGTGACCCATTGATCTATGTCGGAGTACATAGGGACTAATGCTCGGTGACCCATTAACCTATGTCGGAGTACCTAGGGGCTAATGTTCGGTGACCCATTGATCTATGTCGGAGTACATAGGGGCTAATGCTCGGTGACCCATTGCTCTATGTCGGAATACATAGGAGCTAATGCTCGGTGACCCATTGCTCTATGTCTGAGCTTTTTCTCAATACGTTTCAAACCATGATGACGTCACATAAATATTTACCTTCTCGTTACAGAACAGAACAGAACAGAACAGAACCGACCGTTTACTGAGACGTATACAAAGTAAAAAGTCATTGACAAATATAAAAACATTTAAGAAACACACAGACACGTGGGTTTGAAATGGGGGAAAGTAAAAATGGAAAAGTAAAGTAGTATATGATAAAGACCGAAGATAAAGGTTACAATCTAATTTCCAGTGCGATTTACATCCAGCGAATATTAATTAGCCTATGCATCATGCAGTATTATAAGGATCTACGCCGTTCGCCATCTGAAGAAATTTCTTGACAAAACAAACACCGACATTAAAACCGTATGAGGAGAACACCATTCCCATTAAATAACAAAACCTCCGAATACTGGTTCTCTAATAGCGTGACTCGTTTGGTTGGCGGCAGTTATGTAAGTCTACCAATGGTGTAGCAATATATCCGCTACCGCTAAGATGCTGATCTAGAGATATGAAACATTTATATACATGTTTAACCCTTTCACTCAAACAACACATTCATGGAAACCCCGAAAAAGAGTTTTAAAAGGGCATTGTGACAAATGAAGAAGAATCACAGTCACCTGTTGTTGAGGATACGTCAAAATACGTCTCAATGTGAGAACGTGTTTAATTGCGGGAAAGTACATAGTATTACGCGATATGTAATTACCCACCCTCTTGCTGATAAATGGCTTATAAGCACGTCAAAAAGGCATGAAAACACATTTAGCCACGGCAGGAAGAATTGACTTGACAACAGGCGCTGATAATTATGATAAAATAGATTTTTTGTTCTTCATCTTACAAATGGGTCAAATCATATCAAAACACGCAATATTTATTCCGCGAATTGCCAAGGTAGAGACATTGGCACGTCCATCCTTGAACTGTATGTACAATCGCCTAGCGGCTGTCCGTTTGAAGTTGAGTTGTTTCCTTGATTACGAGTACACTTAAATACTAATTTCAGGAAGCAACGCTTTTACTAAGTCTTAATAAATCCATAATACACTGAAATTGCCTTTACTGTGGTCCGTACAAACTTATCATGAAGTTATGTTAACTTTCTCCCAAATGCAGACGCATTTCTATGCAGCAGACTCCTTTGAAAACATTATGACAAAAGGAGAAATTAATCATACTAAGCAACTTCTTCTGTTGCTACAAAACTGTCTACTCTAGAGAATCTCTATAAATGAAAGAATCAGTTATTATCTAATCGAGTTGAAATAAGTGTGGCTTTGAAGTAATTACTTATTATACCCCCAGAAACATAGTATATGGGGGCTATATTATATAGGAGTCACGCTTGTCGGTCGGTCGGTTGGTCGGTCGGTTTGTCGGTCGGTCCGTTGGTCTGCACATTTCTTGTGAACACTATTTCTCAGCAACCCTTGGTCAGAATTCAATATAACTTCACAAGAATGATTGATACCAAGCCTAGTTGTGCATATTGTCGGCGTGTTGCACTGGAATTATTTTCTAAATGAGTTATGGGTTTTTTTTTAATTATTTATTTATATAACTCTTTCAGCGCCCACAGGCAATATTGAGGTTTTTGCAAACAATTCTGATTTCAGGTGAGTCAGCTCGTAATGTTTGCCTTTTAGTTACCAAAATAGTCCAAAACTTTCATAAATTGAGAAATGGACACCCGATTTTGAACATGGAAGCGTCTACTTTTAAACAAATCAGCGCTGAAAGAGTTAATCAATGGACAAAACTCCACGCCGGGAGCCTGTGCTACCATGTAAATCAACCAGTTTCAGCCATCACGTTTTTACTTAGTAACTCGGGCGCACGACATAGTAACTCGTGCGCACGACTTAAGTATCTCGTGCGCACGACTTAGTATGTCGTGCGCACGAGATAAATAAAAACATACACATGTCACCTCTATGCCACCGTACGTTTTACAGTGTCTAAGCGTTTTACATACTGAACACCCTATATCAATGAAAAAAACTAATCTCTAAGCATTACAATAATCCAAATAAAATGAGGGATCATGTATTATGCAAGAAACAAATTTGAACAAAATCAGACTATATCTATACTTTCATCTCTGTTTGGAATTGTTAGAGCACATTTAGACTTCATTAATACCCATCTCGTTCTCTCTTGCTGGTTTATTATAATAATCAACATACTTCGTACTTATATGTGTATGTAATAACCTTGTAATAACCTTACATAGTGTAACTGTATTGTATATACACGCATACACATGCTGTATATTGTATATCGAAGGGAGAAGCTGAACAGGTAATAACCTTTACACTGCCGAACCTTAAAAATGGACTCTCATGCTATTCATATTGGGATATTCCAAGTACAGTATCGGTTAAGGTTTTTTCCTAGTACACTAGTGGGGTGTAAGACGATGCATGCTCAAATACGACGGCTCGTCACGAGGGGTCCGATCTAAATGAATACTGTTTTCAAAACCCTCCTTGTTCAGCAGGCAGCAGTGTGAGGGTTATGGGTGACTCTCTGGTTTATTCTTTTATTCGGCCTGAAATTGTTAAATTGTTTAAATTGTCAAATGCATTCATACATGTATGCTGATGGATTGTACATCTTTTTTGCATAATAATATATGAGCCGTTCCACGAGAAAACCAACATTATGGACTCTGCGTAATGTATCGACCCAGATCAGCCTGCGCAGTCCGCGCAGGCTAATCCGGGCCGACACATTCCGTCTCTGGGGGATAGAGGTATAGAGTAATGATTCCTGAAACTGAAAATCCACAGGAGGCGAAAAGTGTATGTCCCGGTTAGCCTGCGTAACATGCTTAGTTTGATCCGAGTCGACACTTTACGCAGAGTCCATAATTTGGGTTTTTCTCGTGAAACGGCTCATATATCTATATATGTTATTACAAGAGAAAGTTGATGCAAGGCATCAATGTCGCCGGAAAAGACTGCATTGATTTATTTTTTAACACACATGTAGTCTTGACTTTCATTAGTCTAAACATACACATAATGTTTTCATAAGGATTAATTCCAGGATTTTTGAAATTCCACATAGATCTACAAATTTCAGGATTTCTTTTAGTCAGGATTTTGGATGTTTTGTATTTGTCAAAAAAAAAAAAAAAATTAATACATTTTGGGTTTTAAATCTACATGCAATAAAAAGCTATTAAACCCTTTCCATGTCTGAAGCAACAATGAAAACCTTTAATCGCTTAAAACATTGAGAAAACGGTTAAATTGCTGAAGACATGAACTTCCTCCTTTTTAATACTAATTATTTCACAAGTAGACCACACTTGTAACAATATAACAGCTAAATTGTTTATCTAAATCGTTGATGCATACAATATATGTGGCAAGTATGAAATTAATTGGGTGCGAAAGAGCAGATTTTCTTTATTTCTAAATCTATTGTTTATCAGAGTTTGTTCTTCTCTTAATTTGTTTCAACATTTAATATCACATATATTTAATCATTTAAGTGTGTAATATTTTTAAGTGTGTAATATTAGCTATCTATCTGTAATAAGGTGTTTGAGCATTCTTTCGAAATGTTTACCCTCGTGTCAGGTTTTCATCGAGTCGTAGTGTCAGACATCGAAGAAAGTGAATAAAAAATCAGGCAAAGCTTTAGTGCATGTTTTATTCCACTGCATTCGAGAGAGAAAAGCATTTCTATATTATCTTTCTTTCTCCTACATTCGACCCATGCATTCGTTTCGTGACGTTTAAGAAAAATCAATTTGTCGTGCGACATTTTTTGTCTGCATAACCTAGTCACTTTTCTAAGTTTACATTTTATTTCCGGTCACTTCGCTTTGTTTACATTTTGGCAATATGAAACTAGGTCACAAACTGAGAAAAAGGCGTTTCGACGTTCACGACCGATAAACAGGCTTATATTTGAGACATATTTTCACAAATTATTTCTTATTTTTGTTTCTGTTACCAGTTTATGTTCATGGGAAACTATACAAGTGTGTGTGTGTCATTGTGCATATTCAGCCCATCGTATGAGTGTAAGCGACGCACGTTTTTGTTGTAAAATGTATCGCGTGCAAATCCAGCTTTTCATTGGTTATCGCACACACAGTAAGTACAGTAGTATATAGTAGCGTGTGCAAAATTTACAAATCTATGCGGGCGGTACTCGGTAGTGACGTAATCAACAGTTCTAGGTTAGAAACAGTTCATATTTTAGATATACACGAGTTAACATTATCAAATGAATTCTTCACAAATCAAGACATATTTTTGAACATGAAAATAACATTCAGTAAGTTAACATTACTATTGAAAGTAGAATTTGACGTGATTTTTATTTCAATATATCTCAATATTGACATATAGCAGTTGGTTGCAAGTCTAGCAGGGACCACATTTGTCTTCGTAAATAAGACAAAAACACTTAAATGCAAGTCAACAAAATGAAACTAAAAATACCTAAAACATCGAAATGTTTATTCCATTTTAGATGTGTCATTACTTAGTGTTTTTAAACAAACACAATTGTAATATGTTCAAAACATCTTAATGTGTTTCTTTCCAATAATTATCCCTCCTCCCATGTGATTTCCGAAAAGCTATTAAAAATAGAAGTCGCGGGCTTCTGCCCGGCGACTAATAAAAGCTTCGTTCTCGGTGATTTCATAGCAGTAGTCACAATTATCAAACAAATAAATGGCTTAATCTTTTCCTCTAATATCAGAATCGCGTCAGGCGAAATTGGGTCTCATTGCAGTGTTATATTGCAAAATTCGAACATACTTACAGCGTTAAAAAAGTCAAAATGTATGCACTGAAATTTTCCAGAAACAAAATCGGTTTTTATGAACTATTCAGATTGTCTCCTGTTCTGTTGTTTGTGTTAATCTAAAATACGCATTGAAGTTAAGTTTAAACAAACTAAAACAAACACTAATTAATACAAACGATAGCTTTACGTATCCAGTTAGGAACATAAATAAACACTAGTAATGAGCTAGTGCATGACAAAAGGTACAAGTTGGTATTTCTGAATGAACAGTGTAGGGTCTGCTCACCTAGTCCACCTGCACAGTCTAATCAGAATCTACACAAGTTGACAGAATCTTCCAATAAGCTTGTGTTAGTAAATTGTTAATATTTTAGCCGTCCTGCGAAAAACAACAACATTATGGCCTCTGTGTAATGTATCGACCCAGATCAGCCTGCGCAGTCCGCGCAGACTGATCCGGGCCGACACATTCCGTCTAAAGGGAGGGGGTGGGGGGGGGGGGGGGGGGTAGGGGGATAGAGTAATGATTCCTGAAACATAAAATTCACAGGAGGCAAAATGTGTCTATCCGGGTAAGCCTGCGCGGCATACTTAGGCTGATCCGGGTCGATACTTTAACGCAAAGTCCACACTGATGGTTTTTCTCGCGGCACGACTCAATTTATATCTTGTTTGGATCTACAGTGTTCACACATTACAACGTGTACCTTGTCCCATGCAATGGTTCATTTTATCTTGTGATCGGTATGTTAATGTGCTAAACGAATACTGGGGGCCTGTGGATAATTATGAAGATATCGAATTGTTTCGGAAGGGAAACATCTTTCCTTAACCCTGCTAATGCATTTGGGGGTTATAAAATGCATATAAGGTGACTGGTATGATTCCTGTCTACGACTTACATTACAATTATAAAATGGGACAGGTCAATCAACTTATAAAACGTATAAATGACACGCAAAGGTCATGACATTTATAACTTTTCGAAAAAGTTCAATAATCAATATCTCTACAGAAAAGTCAATAATGTCTATCTCATTAAAAAGGTTAATAATTATATCTCTACAGAAAGGTCAATCCTGTATATCTCTACACAAAGGTCAATCATGTTTATCACTACACAAAGGTCAATCATGTTTATCACTACACAATTGTCAATCATTTATATCTCTACACAATGGCCAATTATGTAAATCTTTACACAAAGGTCAATACTTTATATCTCTACACAAAGATCAATAAGTTATACCTTTACACAATAGTCAATCATTTATATCTCTACACAATGGCCAATTATGTAAATCTTTACACAAAGGTCAATACTTTATATCTCTACACAACGATCAATAAGTTATACCTTTACACAAAGGTCAATAATATATATCACTACACAAAGGTCAATCATGTATATCTCTACACAAAGGTCAATCATGTAAATCTTTACATAATGGTCAATCATGTATACCTTTACACAAAGGTCAATAAGTATATCTTTACACAAAAGTGAATCATGTAAATCTCTACACAATGGTCAATTATGTATTTCTCTACACAAAGATATATCATGTAATATCTACACAAAGGTATATCATGTATATCTCTACACAAAGGTAAATAATTTATATCTTTACACAAAGGTAAAATTTTTATATCTCTACACAAAGGTCAATAATTTATATCTGTACACAAATGTCAATTATTTATGTCCTTACACAAAGGTAAATAATTTATATCTCTACACAATGGTCAATAATGTATATCTCTACACAAAGGTAGAACATGTATATCTCTTCAAAATGGTCAATCATGTATATCTCTTCAGAAAGGGTCAATAATTTATATCTCTTCACAAAGGGTCAATAATTTATATCTCTACACAAAGGTCAATAATCTATATCTTTACACAAAGGTCAATAATTATTATCTTCACACATAGGTCAATAATCTATATCTTTACACAAAGGTAAATAATTTATATCTTTTCACAAAGGTCAATCATGTATATCTTTACACAAAAGGAAATAATTTATATCTTTACAGAAAGGTCAATAATCTAAATCTTAATTCAAAGGTCAATAATTGATATCTTTACACAGAGGTCAATAATTCTTATCTTTACACAAAGGTCAATAATCTATATCTTTACACAAAGGTCAATAATTGACGTCTTTACACACAGGTCAATAGTTCTGATATTTACACAAAGGACGATTATTTATATCTTTATACACAGGTAAATAATTTATATTTATAGTTAAAGGTCAATAACGTATATCTATACACAAAGGTCAATAATTTATACCTACATGTATACACAAAGGTCTATCATGTGTTTCTCTAAACAAAGGTCAATAATATATATCCTTACACAAAGGTCAATAATTTATATATTTACACAAAGGTCAATAATTTATATCTTTACACAAAGGTCAAATATTTATATCTATATGCAAAGGTCTATCATGTATATCTCTACACATGATTAATATCTTTACAAAAAGGTCAATAATTATATCTTTATACAAAGGTCATACATTTATATCTTTACACAAATGTTAATATTTGTTATCTTTACACAAATGTCAATAATTCTTATCATTACACAAAGGCCAATAATTTAGTTCTTTAAACAAAGGTCAATGATTTATATTTTTACACAAAGGTCAAGAATTTATATCTTTTAATAAAGGTCAAGCATTCTCATTTTTACAAAAAGCTCAATCTTTCTTACCTTTATACAAAGGCCAATCATTCTTATCTTTACACAAAGGTCAATAATTCTAATATTTACACAAAGGTCAATTATATACTCCATGCAACATTATTCCCAGGGGACTCGCTACCTTCCACCCTTGGACTATTTAGTTCATTCGTGGCAGACAAATGATGCTTATAGTAATTATTTGTATCAGTCATAGGAAATAATGAATAGCCTAACAGGGGTTCGAACCCACGACCCCCTGGATTAAAAACTCACGTCCTTACCGATTGAACTCTCGCGGCTCTACCGAGAATTCGAAATGAAGATACCCGCATGAAGCCACTCCCATCTGTGTCAAGTAATCCGTAGAATACACAATAATTGAGGAAGATGTAAACCGCTCTGGGGAATAAGGGAGTTGAAAACGCTTAAATATCTTTACAGAATTCCCATCTCTTTTCTTCAAATGCCTTCCTTTATCTAGGAATCATCTCAAAGTGCCGTTGATTGATTTATTGTACAGTTCTCCTTCCAGGCTGTCATGTTGTTATACAATCTAATCGACGGCACTGGTGATAGACAAGCGAAAGTACATTGTGGGTTTTGAACGAGCTTCGAATCCGACCTTGGGAATTTGTCCCCAGGACATTCGCTCTACTGTGCAGTTTAAAATCAGTCCACATATTCCTGTTGCTTAATTGTCATCTCTCATCTTGAGAATTCGTTAATTCGTTCGGTATGATCGGTTTCTATCTCTACAATGTTTTGAAAGACCGTTTTGCAACATTTATTGTCTGTAATATGAAATTGGACAAAGTCGATTATAGATTCGACTTACAAAGTAACAAAAAGCAGCTGATAGATAATTTCATCCCGCGAGAAAACCAACATAATGGCATCTGCGTAATGTATCGACCAAGATCAGCATGCGCAGTCCGCGCAGACTGAACCGGGCCGATACATTCCGTCCCAAGGGGGATAGAGGTGAAGAGTAATGATTCCTGAAACAGAAAATCCACAGGAGGAGAAGTATCTGTCCGGGTTAGCCTGCGCGGCATGCTTAGACTCAAAATGCCCCCAAAATGCAGCAGTGGCGATATATGCTGTCCGCGCAGACTGATCCGGCAGACACATTCCGTTAGAAAATCCACTGGAAGCGAAACTCCGGGTAGGCCATTGTGGCATGCTTAGGCTGATCCGGGTCGATACTTTACGCAGGGTCCACAATGTTGGTTTTCTCGCGGGACGGCTCTTATTCAATGTTTTCGTAATAACAATATCGTCTTCGTGTGACTTGGTTCCGATATGAATATAAATCGATCGGTCGTTTGGCTCAGATGAGCCTTCCGCTGCAAGCAGAAGTAAGCATCTCGAATGGTTTTATCGTCTCCAAACATCCTAATACAATCAGAACCATGACAGATTGATGTATATTTGCAGTTTTCTCTATCAATCTCTCGTGGTGTTACGTAAACGTAGACAGTAATATCTATATATCTTCGGATTGTTTTAATGCGTGTTTGTTTTCTTTCAGGAAGATAAGAAATAAGAAATGTCTCTAATTGAGGTGTCAGAAAGGAAATTTAAACCATCGATCTTCTAAAATGCTGAAATTATTACCAGTTTCGATCAAATTACAAACCTTCCTAGTGCATAATGCTTCATAATGCAGGCACCAAGCGTCATTAATATAAGAGGAAAGCTTGTTTCGCAATCGATGTAAAATAAAAAATAAAAAGTTTAAACTAAGCTCTGATTGCGTGCAGGCACAAGCTGCTCTGCATTTTTGCTGCTCGCAAGATCCCGAAGGTCTGTTTTCGTGTGGTGTGATTTAGATAAATATAGACACGAAGTTAATTGACCTGATCACGTATAACATCATTTATTTAACTATACGCATTTTTCCTCTTATTCGTGAATTATTTCAGGGGTTGGAATAAAGGTTTCATGCCAGTTTGATTGATTGATTGTTAAGTTTTTGACGCCATTTTCAACAATTTCTTAGTTATATCAAAGCGTTCCCTAGGTACGTTACCTCTACTACTGGTCCATTTATCCTGACACCAGCCAGTCAGTCTTAATGCTAAATCTGCATAGATTTTATGAAAGAGTGCGCCAAGATCGGGAATATGTAGAGTGCCAGAGTGGTTAGCGTGGGGGATTCGGACCCGGGCGTCTCGTGTTCGATCTTAACGGTGGTCATGGTTGAGTGCTGTTTCCTTGTCTAGTACTGGTTCCTTTTTCCAAGTGATCATGAATAGGTGAACTCTCGCCGTGATATAACTAAAATAATTTGTGTTCATTTTGAAAAATTACAAAATGGTAAAAAAAGCCAGGATGATCAAATGATGTGATCGATTGTGTCAAGCATTAACATAGATAAATGTTGGTACTCTTTCATTGCCTTTCTTTTCTTTCTCTTTTTTTCCCCACTAAAACGTGCATTTTTTTTAAAGTTGTTATATCACTCTATTTAATGTTAATACACAAATAAAAGTATTTTGTCCGAAATAAAGCTTAATACTTTATGTCATAAAAACTCTTTTATTATCAAATTGTCGACCACTTGGTCTTTATCAAGATTTAATTTTGAAGAAGGAGTAATACGTAAAATATTTGAAAAGTCTTGAAGAAAGATTTTAAGCAAAGATTTAAAGCTTAATAGAAACGTTTAAGGGTCGTATCTGTGTCCGCAGCATGTTCCTTGTTCTAAAGCAAATGTTACGGTTTTCGACATATTGGCAGCTATGATACAAAATCGTTTTATCCTTTCACAAGTTCCCCGAGGTTGTTAAAAAGTTCCAGCTGAGAGGAAATGTAAACAATCAATCCTAGAAAATGAAAGTGCTATCTCCAACTTTGAAAGGTTGTAAAAACAGTGAAACTGATTCATGAACCTTTGAGAATATGAGGTCGGAAAGTCTCCAATTTAAATCATGGCATTGCAGAAAGCAATCCAATATTAATACTTTTCCCACTACAATGTGCAGCAGACGGTTGTTGAATAGGTTGTGACAAAAGGAGAATATGTTGCATTATGCTATGTTTATTTATAAACACTTCACATATTTTTACCCACGACTATTCAGCTGAAGATCTGTTTTACGAGTATATATGAGAATACTACAGAAAGTATACATTGTTCATGGCGAAACAGAAAAAACACAGGAAGCGAAACGTGTCCGCCCGGATTAGCCTACTCGGCATCCTTAGGCTGATCCGGGTCGAAACTTTACGCAGAGTCCATGTACTGTTGGTGTTCCCGTGGAACGGCTCATATGTGAAAGTCTTACACAAATAACAAGTACCGTAGGGATTTTGCAAACACAGATTAATCAGTTTGAAGAATTTCGGGGTGCAGACTGTAAATTACTTTTGGTAAGATGTGTACGTTAATTTAACCCTTTTCCCTCATATAGACGCTTTCTGACGCCGCTGCAGCAGATGGCTTTTTGAAAACATAGTGACAAAAGAAGAAATTGCACAAAACGTGCAATTTCTCCTTTTGCCACAATGTTTTTTCATTTTTTGGCATAGTTTATCCATTCAATTATGGAGATTTTCTATGTTTTTACCAAATACGTTCAAAGTCGTCTGCTGCAGAACTGTCGCCCTGGTGGCGTCGTTTGAAGCAAAACAAGTTTGAAAACGTGAATAAATATTTGTTCTATTTGTTATAGCAAGACACTTTTTGCATCAACTACCCCCAGTAACCATTGCTAAAAGACATACATGTACCATAATCACTGTCCACCGAAATGCGTAACATATGATGTGTAATAAATGACAATTCTTATGGTGAAGAAGGACACTGGCACTATTTCTTTCAACGTCAGAACTGGCTCTCTTGCAAGTAACATAAATTTCCAACTGATTTCTCCCTTCTAACCATGACAAAAAGTGTATGTATTCGTCGATAGCGACTGCTTAACTCCTGGTAAACTCCACTGAATTATCATTTCCAAAGATTATTCATTTGTCTCCGTTGTGATATGATTTACTATATATATAGCAATTTTTCAATTTTTCACTTGACGTCATTGTGTAAGTAAAGTTCTTGTAAGTTGCTAAGCAATTTTACCATTCTGATGTCAATCATGGAACAACAACATTAAACTTTTGTAATTTAAACAACATAACAACATACTAATGTCATTCAAATTTTCCATATCTTCTGTTGGTGTATAGTTTACATATACACAGTTTAAATTAGTACTTCCGTGTAAAGTTATGGTGTGCCTTATCTCGTTTCTATGGCAACGGTTTAGAACTAAACTGATAAACACATTTCATCAATGTATCAACTTATTCAAAAGTTACTAAGACAGTCCTATTACTTTTGGATCCCCCCTCGTGCGAATGGGTTTTGTATATATTTTAATTGTGTTTTATGGCGCTCACAAGAAAGATTCAGTTATATCATGTCGTTTCCTGGGTAAGTTACAGGTACCACTGGACCAGTTATACTGACACAATGGAGTCAGTCAAAATGTTTACCCCATAATCCTGGGCGCCACGAAAGAAAAGTAATTACTATCATGTTTTTTTTATAAATGAGTAATTACCAGGAATAGTAACGTTATGGTTATGTCGACCAGAGTATATTCAGATTAGCCTGCACATCTGCACACTTTAATCTGGATCTGCACTCTTTGCCATTTTTCTTACAGACATCATTTGTATTGATCTGACAAATAGGTGGGTTTAGCTTCAGCACGACTGCACTGGTAGCAACGATCGATCATCACAGCTCCATATAGCTGGCAAACTGGTTTGCTACTATTGTTTGCTGGTTTTGTGTTTTACGCCGCTTACAACACCTTTTCAGTTATATCACTGTTCAGACATTTCCTGGATCAGGTACCAGTAGTAATGGTCCATTTATTCTGACACCAGCGAGTCGGTCATAATTCTAACCCCACAATACTGGGCGACAAGGATGGAAAGCCAGTACTACTATGTAAACACTATTTGGTATGACCCTGCCTTGGATCGAACCCTCGACCTCCCACACACGAGGAGGACACGCTATCAATACAATACCGGTGGTGTATTATATCTGACAGTCTGTATGGTTACTTCATTACAAAACGGTTATCTAGCTCTGACACTCTGTATGTTTACTTCATTACAAAACGGTTATCTAGCTCGGACACTATGTACGTTTACTTCATTACAAAACGGTTATCTAGCTCTGACACTCTGTATGTTTACTTCATTACGAAACGGTTAGCTCGCTCTGACACTCTGTATGTTTACTTCATTACAAAACGGTTATCTAGCTCTAACACTCTGTATGTTTACTTCATTACGAAACGGTTAGCTCGCTCTGACACTCTGTATGTTTACTTCATTACAAAACGGTTATCTAGCTCTGACAGCCTGTGTTTCTAATTCATTACAAAACAGTTATCTAGCTCTGACACTATGTATGTTTACTTCATTACAAAACGGTTAGCTCGCTCTGACACTATGTATGTTTAATGCATTCCAACACAGTTATCTATTTCTGACATTATGCATGTTCACTTCATTACAAAACGGTTAACTCGCTTTGACATTATGCCCTTCCTGCTGTCTGCGACTTGAAATTATATTTACGTTCCCAGTTACCTAAAAGATCTGCATTTCCTAAGAATGTAGACGAACATCCGCCTGTAGATTCGCTCAGTCTAATCTAAGCCCCATGTTTCGCTACAATTGTATCACTAATTCAATATGTATCAAAGACTACTACCTATAAATGCATTATCTTCACCAAAAACATAAAACCTACTTGTAGTTATGGTTTTTTTTCAAATGCGTGCATCGAAATGTACTCGTGCTCCTCTTCCTATTATGTTTCTTACCTTGGTTTACCTTTATGTAGAGACCGCCTCTTGGATCCCCGCTTCCGGTCCATCATTATTTGGCGCAAATTGTATTGGAATATGTTTCCAACACACATTTAACTTGTTTTTAAAACTATTAACACCGGGGCGTAGCTCCCTTTAGGCACTGTAGGCACGTGCCTACACATCTTTTCTCAAAATGCCCCAAAATGCAGCTGCGGCGATAGACATCTGCGTAATGTATCGACCAGATCAGCCTGCGCTGTCCGTCTTAGGGGGATATATGTATAAAGTAGTTATTCCTGAAACAGAAAATCCACAGGAGGCGAAAAGTGTCTATCCAGATAGGCCTGTGTGGCATGCTTAGGCTGATCCGAGTAGATACTTTACGCAGAGTCCACAATGTTGATTTGCTCACGAGACGGCCTACAGATTGATTATTGCAAAGCTACGCCCCTGAACACTACTAGCTGGGATAACATCCTCTGAAAGATCGTTGCACATATCAAGTACTCGTGTGAGAAGTGGAATTTCCTAATATTTGTATTCTGCATTCAATGCTTTCGATATTGTTGATTATCTTGAAAGTTTCGACCATGTCTGTTTGTATTCTTCTGTATTCAAGTGTGGGCAATCCTAATTGTGTTATTCTTTCATTGTAACTTAGTTGTTTTAAAGACGGTTATAATTTGGTTGCGTGTCTTTGGATATTTTCAATTGTTAAACGTTCTTTTTTGTTTGCTACGGTCCAGACTGTGCTGGTATTTTCAAGATAGGGCCTTATAAAGCTCTTGTATAATATTAATAGCATTTCCTTATCCAAATAACTAAATGCTCGTTTGATAATTCCTAGAATTTTGTTGACTTTTTTTTACTTGGGCGAATATATGATTTTGAAAGTTTAGATTGTTGCCAATTAACATTCCGATATCTTTTTCCTATTTCGTTTTTGTAATTTTGATTCCATCCATGTAAAGAGGATGCGTTTACATTTATCTTTATTGAATGTTAAGAGGCATTTGTTTGACCATTCAGATAGATTGTTGATATCTGTTTGTAGGGATTGCTTATCTTCCTCGTTATTAATCACAAAATATATTGTTGTGTCGTCAGCGAAGAGCTCTGTATTAATTACAGCGTTTGGTAGATCGTCTATATAGATGGTGAATAATATTGGACTTTAAACGCTGCCTTAAGGTATTCCACTGGTAACAAATCTCCAAGATCTTCGAATCATCTTTCATTTTCATAGCTATTGATTTATGTTATATTTTTTTCTATTGATTGAGTTTCTGCAGTATTTGTATTTTTTCCACATGGTTCTTTTATTTCTTTACTGCCAGAACGGTTTCTCTTTCCAATCATGGCGTATCGAGATTCTGGGGGCAGACCTGCTCACCGGTATGTTGTCTTTTGTCGCATTTGATAGATTCTAGAAAATCTTCTCCACATGATAAAAGTTATTTATTTCATCATAGTTTACCTTGAAGTACGATAATTTTTACATTTTTTTGGTCTTCCATTAATAAGCAAAACAGAACATGAATTATAGTACTTCGTGACCACTGTTCCCAAATGGCGCACAATGTTTTGAGTATTATATCATTCCGTCCTCGTTTGGGAGGATAAGGTCCACTACCCCTATATATTGGGGTTGGATCACATGTTGAAAAAGATAAGAGTCTTTCAATGTTCCTATGAATTCAGTTGATAAATGGTCTGTGCTTACAGTTGTAGAGTGAGTATTCAAATAAATTTCCTTAAAATTAAAGTCTCCAACATGGATTCGCTAGGAGGGTCTTTCTGTGTCTGTGTAAAAATACCTCCCGAAACTGTTTCATCTCTGTTGATGATACTACTAATATTGCTCGCTCCTGACTTTTGATAACTGATATTGTACCGGGTTAAGAATATTTTAAGATTGTATATCAGAAGATTTGTCTATATGATACTGCATCGGTACAATGGTTGTTGCGCTTATATTATCGCAGCTTGTTTGATCATTTATATCACATATGATTTTGTTGGTCACTGTAGTTGTCAACTTCGTCGTGACTCTCGGACATTTGAACCAGATTGTCTTGGCTTTCTTTATGAAATTGTCTTCTTTGTTTTATTCATGTCTCTTTGTTGCGGAGGTAAGTCCTTAACAAATATACAATTCTTAAAGAAATTTGTTTGTGGTAGTTCCTTGATTTTAGAAGCATTGTCTAGTATTTCCTTTATTTGTTTTTTATTGTTTTATACAGTAAGTTTTGTGTTGCATTGTAGTTACCTAGTCTGAAGCACACATTCATATATATGTTCAGAACATCTATCGAACTGCATAATTCACGAAATATGTTATTGTCAAAGTCTTTTCTGGCTATGCTTGATGTGTTTGAACTTTCAGGCATTTTGAGTTATTTTTTTTGTATCTTCTATTTTTCTTTGCGGACGTCGTCTTACAAGGATTCTTTTATTTCATTCTTGATTGTTTTTCAATCATTGCGGGTTTAACAAGTTTTACTTCTTTTTTAACTTTGTTTTCAATATCTAGGTCAATTTTTGTCATTTTAGCTTCCATTATAGTTAGTCTGGTTTGTGTATTGTCTTCTATTGTGTTTAGTCTGTTTGGGAGACTAGACAAGCATGCAGCATTTGGCTTGCATACATTGCAGGTCCATTTAAAATGGTTGGTCTCATTCTCTTTCAGAGCTTCAGGTAATGCTGGTGAGATATGTGTGCATTTTATGCAAATACTCAGTTCACACACACAATGAAACATGAAAGGTTGACATTTCATGTCTGATTGAGCTCCACTGGTTATTTTTCATGTTTTGATAATGCAAGCGAAAACGAATTTTATCTATAATTATGTGAAAAAAAATTGTTAACCCTTATACGATAATTCTGCAGCAGACGACTTTGAACATATTTTGTCAAAAAATAGAAAATATAATCTATGACTAAAAGTGGAAAACATTGTGGCAAAAGGAGAAATTGCTTGTGTTGAGCAATTTCTTCTTTTGTCACTATGTTTTCAAAAGGTCGTCTGCTGCAGAGGCGTCAGAAAGAGTCTATATGAAGGAAAGGATTAATAACGATCAATGGTGATCAGACGAGTTGCTGGAACACAGCAAGATAAGGGTTACACTGGTTCTCATTTTAACATGCTTCTAAGAGCTGTACATCAAACATCTCGCACTGAGAACCACGTTCTGCATGTTTGTTGCGATGTACAATGAGAACCACGTTCTGCTTTTTTATTCGATGGGATTTCTTAGTGTGTCTTTAGCAAGGGTCTCGTTAGAGCCAATTGCTATAGTATGCTAAATCCGTAGACAGGTTTCGACTAGAATCTAGACTAGAGTTTTTACAATATCGGCATTGAATTCCTTCACTTCTGTCTTTCTATATCAGCTCACCATTTCTAAACACCATCTCGGGTTCAGAGAGATGTCTTGGTAGATGCAGATCGTATATAATGTCAATGAAAGTGGATGATCTGTGGAATATTTTTTAAAAATGAATGGACTGTTGCCAGCTTATATACATGTTGTGCCTTTTGAACCGCCAAATAGTTCTTGCCTAAAAACCAAAATGCGGTAACTTTTTTGCTTATCAGACGGAAAATGGATTTGATTCGACATCACTTACTTAAAAGAAAGAACTCAAAAGAAATGTTATGTTAAAATATATGAAATACATGATTAAAAAATAAAATTTAGTTCTACGCTGTTAACATGTCTTGATCACATGCGACATGCATGGACCAATTTAAGCAGTATGTGCTAACTGTCTTCGTGTGTCATTCACACACTGAAATAAATAAGATCAGTATGTGCATACTTTTCGGAGGTGTAATTATGATTGCGATTTCAAAATTGAATTTGAATTGATGACTTAAAATTTGAAAGAGGGGAGTGATGTGTATATTGTCTTAACTAATTAACTCATGAATGAAACTGTATCCACTCAATGCCACGCCTCTTAGCTCGTGTATCATATTTATATATAACCCACGTTTATATGTTACTCGTTGTAGTCTTAAATATTCTGCTAAGCTATATGGTTGTTCCTTCATTTAATGTTGTACACATACACAATAAATTGGCGACGAGTGTGGGATTTTGTACCTCTATAAATGATAATGATTATGTTAAATGTGGTCATAGTTTATAAAATGAATCATGTTAATTTTAAAAGTATTACATAAATTGTTTCAGACAAGGTAAAACAAATATGCCACCAATATGTTATCAGAAAATGTTGATACAGAATGTTTTATTTATTTATTCATCCTCCTCGTGGGAGATTTGTTAACATCAAAAGAAAATATAATATATACATACACAATATGAAAGAAGAAAAGAAAATATAGTTACATCCAGCGTCTAATGATTATAGCGACATGCCGAGTCTGATATTCAATATATAAATATACTGGTTATGATGTGATGATATTATAGCAGAGCTTTATATATCAACAATAACTTGCTGTAAATCATATTCAGATACTGTGGTTCTCACAAATGAGAATACACATTTGTAAAAATCATAGTTCTGCTCGATGGAAATATTTTCCTGCCTTGCGCCTAGTAATGCACAAGCAAAATCTACTTTTCCTAGCCTAGTTAAGTGCATCGCATTTTCCCTTCCAAATGTTCGAGATATATCGTTAATTAACGTCTCTCTTGCTTGTTTAAAATTTAAACATTCTGATAAAATATGCACATATTTGTTTACATAAACATTTTTACAGAATTTACACACTGCATTGCTTCTAACAGCTTTTTGAACCCAAATAGTTGAAATGAATATTGAGAGACTATTATTTTTTTTCTCTTTTTAAAAAGGACCAAACAACTGCCGGACTTATAGATGTATGTATTCGCCTAAATAGAGTAAAGTCGAAATCGCTATTAATACGCTGTTCCCATAATCTTTGTTCACGTTCCGCTATTTCATGACGAACGCGCCGTTTCCATGCATATTTAGACAGAGTTTCCGCGTTTTCTGTAAAGCAATATAAAATGTCACTCATTAGATATTTTTCAGTAATCTGGTACATATCCGGTATAAAACCTTTCATCGTTGTTGGATCTTTTATGTAAGTAAGTAGTCTTCGTGTAAATATTTGCCTAGTAATAGAATTTGTGTTAAGAGTCGATATTTTATGCACAAAACGTAGTTTCCTATCCTCTACCTGACTTGACAGTCGATTTAAACCTAGCATTGACTCGCTCATGTCGGAACGGGTTAATTTTGGAAATTGCTGTATTGACTTAACTATATAATGCTGTGTCCTATTTATCTGATCTACGTCCGTAGTTTTAAGATCGTTCCATAACTCGCTGCCGTATAATATAGTTGGTTTTATTACCTTATTATATATGTTACACATGGTTAACGGATTTAGGGTTTTAGGCTGGATTCCATACCCAAGCATAGCATGATAGGCATTTTTACCCTTTTTACACCGATCTATTATTTTAGATTTACAGTTTTTACCATATCCAGCGTCCAATATCATACCTAAATGGGTAGAAGACTCTGTTCTTTTTAGTTCCTCGTCCTTATATTTAACTGTGTACGGTAACTGCATCATCCTACGATAGGAAAATGCAAAGGTACACGATTTATCAGTGTTTATTTCAAATTTAAACTTTTCTGCCTATTGTTGTACAATATTTAATTGGTTTTGTAATGCTAACGGACTGGTAGTTACGATACTTATATCGTCTGCTAGAGTAGGATTTCCCGCTGGAACGCTTCAAACCGTTGCACCATACCCTGACCTTTCAAGGTCATCAAGGAGGTCATTAATAAACAAGGTGTAGTAGAATCCTGATAAAACTCCTCCCTGGTGGAATCATACCTTTGAAATAACGTCGTTTTTGACGTCTAAACGTACGTTTTTGTGACAATGACAGTGTTGTTAAAGAAATCACCATTACTTCCTCATTTCAATTTGTATTCGGATAAAATGAACTTTAAACTGAAGAGAATACAATAACCTGTATGATAATATCAATTTTATACATCTGTCATGATAATTAACGTAACATAAAGCGACTTAAAGTAGAAATTTCGCTAGAATATTTTAACAGTAATTTGATTATTTCTAATTTATTTAAAATTCGCCAGAGAGATTTTTTTTAAAATAAAATATAACATAGAACTACTATTCATCTACCATTTGCCAAACTTTCAAGCAAATCTATCGTGTCGATTTTTAATAAATCACAATGGCGTTAAACCTCTTCTGTGCGTCGTAACGTTCACAGCGGAATTAAACATTGAGACGCTTCCAGGGTAATTAACATTAATACTTATTTTTTCCTTATAATTATCAATTTCATTCTAAATTTAAGCTATCCCCTAAAGAATAATGGTAGGTAGTATATATGTGTTTCTATTTAAAGAATTAAAGTAATTACTGTCGTAAATAATTTATCAGAAAAACAACAAAATAATATTTGGATTTGTCATATGTATAAACTGACTCGTTAACTTTCCTGTTTAACTGTTGTTCTATATATGAAATATAATTATCATAAATATTATATGTCACCCTTGTTTTTTTATATCGTATTTGAGATAACAGTATACAACTGATGTTCTCAATAAGCAATTTTGAGAATTTCGAAGTCTATACCTGTCATGCAAAGCTTTCTTGGTATTCTATCTGTGATAATGTTGTTGTCGTTTGGGGCAAGTTTTTAATTAAATTGTAATTTGTGTTTACACAGCTGCGCAGTTATGTGTGATTAAAGGAATGACCATTACTATCTCATCTTATATTAACATCGATTTGAAGCGAAAAATATAAACTCCGTAATGATATATAGTTCACAATGTTTCCTTAAATAATTTTAAAGCAAAACTTGGTTTATTTAACGAACTCGTTGACTAATAATACAGTTATTACCTTACGTCTAATTTACTAACAAAAAAATGCCCTAGATATTTCTTTTAAAAGAAATCATTATAATTCAGAACACCATTATTTCTCTAATTTACTCAAATTTGTTGGAAATATATCGGGCGGACTTTGAGTAAAACGCTATGCCATAATACTGCTGACTTGCGCCGGTACGAAACTGAAAACTGAACTGAAAATGAAACACAGCCACCCATCCCTTCTTCTATCTTTCTTTTTTTACTCCATATGTCCCCGTTATTTTAAAACTACATGAACTTCGGTTTGTCTTGAGAATTGTTTTTTACCCTAAACCCAAATTTCAAGACAAGCTATCGGGTTGATTTTAAGTAAATCACAATGCCATAATACCGTAGAAGATCACACCTTTGGTCACATGTTCGTACCTAATTACTTGTGTTGTCGACACACTTCCAATAATAAAACAAAATGTATCATTACCCGACTATAAACTGTTTACAATTTCTAGACACCTGTGCAATGACATCGAAGGCTCACTACATAGTGCAGACAACGATGTGATAGTACTCCACGAGATATGTATGTAGACAATAATAGTGGGTTATTTACCCAAACTATACAGGAAAATATTGTCAATAAACACCTGTTTTCAAACAGCTCTAGGTTGAATTGAACTGCGGAGCTGTGTGAATACAATCAAGTCAAAACCATCATAAAATCTTGTACATAAGGTTTTCCAAAGGGAAGAAAGTCAAATAGTTATTCTCGATGTTTTATCATATAAAGTGTTTCCTTAAATAACAAAAGCATAATCACGGATAGAATAGATAGAAAGCTTTGCATGCTGTTCAGTTATAATCTTTGAAGTTCTGAAACTTGCTTTTTGCCTGATTAAGAGAAACGCATTCTGTATTTACCTTTATCTGAAAATACATCACAAAATACCTAGAGTGACAAATATGAAAGTAATAATAAAATATATTAACAATTTCATCCATGATAATTCTGACGATGCTCTTGTTTGAATAATTTCGTATCAGAAAAGTTGGGTTATGTAAAATCATGAAACTTCATGTTATATCGAATTACTATTTGATGTTCCCGTATCAATTTGTTTATGTAAATGTATGTATGTAAATGACGAATTACATCTATTCGAATAAGTGAAATAAAAGCGACAGTTTGAGACTAATACTAATACTAATACATGGAATGTGAAAAAATGATTTAACAGATAAACAGCGAAGTAGACAGGTCAATTTATATAAAACATATGTAATATTTAAAGGAGTATAATAGATACAATTTACCACTTTCGTAAAGGAATAAAATTGATTATTTTTGTGAAAAATCGGGAGTTCATTTTAATAACCCTGGGTACGTTTCAATTGAAATTCCGCAGTGTACGGTTTGTAGCGTGACAGAGCTTTAACGTCATTGCGATTTACTAAAGATCTGAACGATAGATTCTCTTGAAACTTTGGTAAAGGGTAGACAAAATGTTGTTCTAAATTATATAAGTTTTTAAAAAAAATCTCTCGGGCGAATTTTTAATAAATTTGTAATAAACGAATTACTGTTAAAATATTTTAGCGAAAGTTTCATTTTTACTCCCCTTATGTTACGTTAATTGTCTTGCCAGTTGTATGGAAGTTACATCACTACGAAGGTAATTTTCTTTTCTTCGGTCTGGTGTTAACTCTTTCCAAATACCACTTCAAACGAGAAAGCCATGGTGATTTCTTTAACAACACTGTCATTGTCGCAATAAACGTACATTTCGACGTCAAAACGACGTTATTTCAAAGGTATGATTCCACCTTAATAGGCACTGACGTCCCATGTGACGTTTTAACATACGTTTTAAGGTTCCGATAACTATCATTTAGTGTCTTCCATACTTTGTTATCAATTCCTAAATCTAACAATTTCGCAAAAAGAGCATCGTGCCAGACCGAATCGAACGCGCCTTTAATGTCTAACTGGGCTACATACACATTGCTTTTTAGTTCTAGATTATGATATATCGTTTCTTGGAGATTAAAGCCCGCCGTAATACAGCTAAATCCTTTTTGAAAACCTTGTTGTTGTTTATTTGGGAAGGAAGGAAAACGAATTTGATTAAGTCTGTTAGCGATAACTCTTTCAAAAACTTTGCATACAGCGGACATGAGAGACACCGGCCGATAACTTTTCGGATCAGTTTTGCTCTTTCCATTACCCTTATATATCGGGATTATGTAACTCTCTCTCCAGCTGTTTGGACACGTACATTCATTAAGTATTTTGTTAAATAGTAACTTTAACGCCATAACTACCGGTTTTCCCCCATTTATAATATGTTCATTTGTAATAGACCCCCATTCTGTGTATAAAATTGTGTGCATTCAACTCAAATATTATTCAATTAACAGACCTAACAAGGTCTTCTTGTAAAGTGCATGTGATAAAAAAGAAATTGATCGGTAAATCCTTGTCCTAATGTATTCCGTTATCAGCAGTTAGCCACTTGCTGGCAGCACTTTGATTGCTTTGATTTTTTAATCTCGCCCTATCAGTTTGCAACCTATTGAATCACATTTGGCCCATGTAAAACTACAAAGGACGTTATGAAAGATCTATTCAATTTACAATCATGTGGTGTTAAAATGCGTGATACTACTACCTACGTCAATTATATCAGGACAACCGATGTGCAGTTATTGTGATAAAAATGTTTTTGTATAGAAAATACAAGAGTTGCAATAAAATGTAAGGATAGCAAGTGTTTTGCCGATAATGTTAATGGATATAAAACATTTTATTGTGCCGTTTTAAAGTTTTATGTAATATATGCGGACATAAACTTGCCAACACAACTTGTAGCCTGTTTACAATATGACCGTTTTTTATACTTTATGGTTACACCTGTATTTTTTTATCTGTTTTACAATGATGCAGCAATCTCCACGACTGTTTTATTACGATTTGAGATGTTTCCACATTTAAAAACCCCCACAAACACAATTTTACAATTATGCAAACACGTGCAAACTTTGCAACTGAAGTTGAACATGAAAGGCAGTTATATACATTGTTATTGTGTATAACGCTTAGCCCTTTCCCCAAAAACAACGAATCTGCAGGAGACGAGTTTGAAAACATATTTAAACAAATAAAACTGATCAAATAAAAGTACTGAAAGTACTGAACTGTGACATTGCGATTGTATAAGCGGAGAAACATAAGTTTGAGTTTTAGGTGCAGTACAGTAAAGTATTTTAAACAAAATGATCGTCATAGTGTTTTGTTTAGCTCAGCTGAGTAAAATGTCACTTAAGTAAAGCTAAGCAATTGCAGGATATTATTTTCGAGATCCTTACGTATACATGTATTTAAACCTTATTATGAGACCTTCGTATTTATTGATACACCAACAATGTACAAACTTACTAACTAACGACAGTAATGTAAGGTATGAGGGAGGATGGTCTTAATCTCCACATACCGAGGGCTCGGCGTGAAACGGTTGTAACTTAAATCTGTATTTTTTTACCAAGGTTAATCACCTCGCCATAAAGTCTTGATAACCGTTAAATCATTTCTCTTGGTAAACAATGGAAATTTAGGTGCCATTGCTAGTTCTGAGAAATGGCACCTAAATTGTCATTGTTTGAGGTCGAAATTGCCCCTAAACCAGGGTTTTCAAAATGGGTTTTTAGTTAAAACCGTTTCACGCCAAGCCCTCGATACACATTTGCGTGGAAAATAAAGTTTAAAAAAAACAAGCAAACCTTACCAACATAGACGGAATCTGCAATAAAGCATACAATTGATGCCAGCTTTTAACCAATTAACCCTTTCCCTCATACGCCAATTCTGCAGCAGACGACTTTGAACATATTTTGTCAAAATATAGAAAATCTCTATAATTGAATGGATAACCTATGACGAAAAGTGGGAAAACATTGAGTCAAAAGGACTCTGTGGACTCTGCGTAAAGTATCGAGCCGGATCAGCCTAAGCATGCCACGCAGGCTGACCTGGGCAGACACTTTTCGCCTCCTGTGGATTTTCTGTTTCAGGAATCATTACTCTATACCTCTATACCCCTGAGACGTAATGTGTCGGCCCGGATCAGTCTGCGCGGACTGCGCAGGCTGATCTGGATCGATACATTACGCAAAGGCCATAATGTAGGTTTTCTCGGCTCAATTTAGTAACATATCTTTATCCCTTTCTTACATACAGCAAATCTGCAGCAGGCGACTTTGAAGACATGTGGTTACCAATATGAAAAGTCTCAAAAAAAGTAAAATTACTGAAAATAGTCGAAAAACAATTCCTCCTTTTGCGAATATGTTTTCAAGACTCGTCGGCAGCAGGCGACTTTGAAGACATGTGGTTACCAATATGAAAAGTCTCAAAAAAAGTAAAATTACTGAAAATAGTCGAAAAACAATTCCTCCTTTTGCGAATATGTTTTCAAGACTCGTCAAGACTCGTATCTTGAACGTAGGCAAGCATGTTAACCCTTTCCCTCATATAGACGCTTGCTGACGCCTCTGTAGCAGACGGCTTTTTGAAAACATAGTAACAAAAATAAAAAAATTGCTCAAAACGAGAAATTTCTCCTTTTGATACAATGTTTTCCACTTTTAGTCTGCTGCATTGAATTGTCGGATGTGGGAAAGGCTTTTTTTCTCCAGTTTTGCAGCTTTATCTTCACTTTCAAAGGAGATGTGTTCTTTAATTTACCACATTTCGACATGTCAGATTAGAAGGTTTAGAAGGAGATGGTGTTTGAAAAATGCTGCTGACAGACGACGATGACGACGGATAACGGACGCCGGACCACAGGATGACTACAGAAGTGGACATTGACCGTTGTGCCACTGTTGGATAAAACGTATACTGATGATGAGTGACCGAACATTAACTTATAAGCCCAAGTCCTTCCAGGATAATGAAAAAAACAAAGTCAGAAATAATACAGAATGTCCAAACCTAGCCAGGAACAACAACTCTAGAACAGTTTTTAAAGTTTAAGGTAACCATTGCGAGTACACCAAATACAATCGATGTATTGCACAAATAAAAAAAATGGTCCTTTATGATGGCACATTGTAATGCATCAGAAGACGATTTGTCTTAAACGTTGTTGAAAAATTAGAAATTTGTCATCCTGATATTTTGGATACTTCGTCCTACTTGAATCAAATCAGTTATCTTAAAAAGTATATTTCTTCTTGTTGTCTATGTTAAACCCTTTCCCACATATTGACGCTTTCAGACGCCTCTGCAGCAGACGACTTTTGAAAACATTGTGGAAAAGATGGACTTGCTCACGATGAGCAATTTCACCATGTGCTACAATGTTTTCAACTCTAGTTAATAATTAAGCTGTTATGATTGGAAATTGTTCACATTTTTGATAAGATGTTTTCAAAGTCGTCTAATACAGATGTGTTGTATGTGGGAAAGGGTTAAAGGCATCAAGACCATTTCTAATCAGGAATGATTAGCCCTTTTCTACATACAGCACATTTGCAGCAGACGATTTTGAAAATATAGTGACAAAAACCTGAAAATGTCCATAAAAGAGCTTAATTGTTAAATAGAGTTGAAAACATAGTGGCCAAAGGGGAAATTGCTCATCATGAGCAATTTCACCTTTGGCTACAATGTTTTCAAAAGTCGTCTACTGCTATTGCGTCAAAATGCGTCTGCAGGTGGGAAACGGTTAATCGAAATATACACCATAGGACATACAATTCACCAAATGATATATTCAAGCTAGAAGGTTGTAACTTTATCGTGTAACAACCGTTTTGCAAGGAGGTCCATGAAGAATCCACAATGTCAATATAATATTCATTGTGCGTATTTACCCATAATGCGAATTTCCTGACGTTTGACATTTGATACAATATGCATTTAGATAAAACGTTGCATTTTGTGGTCATAAATGTAAATTATTCACCATTTCCGACCGTCAACTTCAATGGATGTAGTTAATGTGCATCTGTAATAAAACAAATAAAATAATGGCAATGTTTCCAGTTAAGCTTGTTCGTTCAACACTACGCCACTTTATAGTTATTGTAGGCGTATTGGGAAATAACAAGCTTTTCATTCGCGTATACAATTACAGAAATTTCATAATAAATCTATGATGCAAGAATAATTGATAGATTACGAGATGATGATAATGATGATATAAATAATCAAAGCACTGAAAGTGCTGTGGGACGGTACCCATTGTATGAGGGGGAAAAAGATGGTCAACTGTTCTATTTTTTGGAAAGTTACAACACAAGTCACATAATTTCAAACAAGAGCACCGCCCGCGGGTGCCTGACGCTCGTCTGATACCTAGTTTCTGACCCAATATGACCCATATTTGGACTTGACCTAGATATCTTTAAGACAAACATTTTGACCAAATTTCAAGCTGCTGAAGCAAAAAATGCGGCATCCAAAGTGTTAACAAGATTTTCCTTCAATTTGACCAAGTAACCTACTTTTTGACCCGACGTGACCCATGTTCGAACTTGACCTACATATCATCAAGACAAACATTCTGATAACGTTTCAACATGATCAAGTTGAAAATGTGGCCTCCAGAGTGTTAACAAGATTACCCTTCAATTCGACCTAGTGACCTAGTTTTTGACCTCATATGGCCCAGTTTCGAACTTGTCCAAGATTTTATGGAGATGAACATTCTGATAAACTTTCATGAAGATTGGATACAAAATGTAGCCCGTAGAGTGTTAACAAGCTCAAATGTTGAAGACGCACGACGGACGGACGCCGGACAAAATGTGATCACAATAGCTAAAAATACAAGAAATGAAAAAGCAAAAAATCCAAATGTTTGACCCAAAATCCCATTTGACATGTTGAAGTATATTATTTATGAAATATGTGTGCACAATTTGAAATCAATCTCTAACAAAAAATGAGGGAGCTTTGATCAAAGTCAACCAAAAACCACCAAAATCATGTTTTTTACCCCAAAAATAAGGTCAAACTCAGTATCTTTAGCATTCAATGTGAAGAAGAGTATTAGATGAACAAGTTTTCCAAGTTTCAAAGTATTATGTTTGATAGTTTCCATGTAAGTGAGCTAAACGCAAAACTTAACCAACGCCGACGACGACGATCAAGTGACGACAATAGCTCTTTTTTTTTTTTCAAAAAATCAGACGAGCTAAAAATGTAAACAAAAAAGCAAAAATGCATACAGTTCAAACTTTTATTTAAGACAGGGTTAACCCCTTATTTCCAGAGATCTATAATTAAACTCTTGACTTGTAGACAGTAGATACAGTTAGATAAACAAACACATTTGTGATAGGTAATTTATCACATGGATAAACCCTACAGCAGATGTATGAAAATGTTTAACTAAAGATATTGGTAAATCTGTATTGATGAAACTAAAAGTCAATAAAACATTGAGAAAACTGTCGAAATTTCTCATACCATCCATCTGTGGAAGAGTAGACAACACGTGTCTGTAGTGTAGAAAGGGTAACATAGTACCTATAGCAAAGCTATTTATTATCTATAGTATCTATAGAATCAACTGAATTTTAACACTCTTAGTAAAGAGGCACGCAAGGAACATTTGAGAGAAATGTGGTGACTACAGTGTTTACAAAATATTTCTCAATATTGGCCTAGTGACCTAGTTTTTAGCCAGACCATATTCGAAGTTAGCCTAAATATCATCAAGATAAACATTCTGGTAAAGTTTTATCATGCTAGAGTTAAAAACATGGCTTCCAGAGCATTAACAAGATTTTTCTTAAATTTGATCAAGGGACCTAATTTTTTACTCAACATGACCAATGTCTAAATTGGCCAGTATATCATCAAGAAAAACTGTCTGACAAAGTTTCAAGCCGCCAGGGTCAAAAGTGTGGTCTCTTAAGTGTTAAATCAAGATTGTCCTACAACTTGGCATAGTGACCTAATTTTTTAACAAACATTACCCATATTCAAAATAAATATAATAAAAACAATCATTCTGACAAAGTTTCAGCATGCTCAAGCTAAAAGTGCCGCTTCCAGAGTCTTAACCCTTTCCCTCATACGACAATTCTGCAGCAGACGACTTTGAACATATTTTGTCAATTGATACAAAACCTCTATAATTGAATGGATAACCTATGACTAAAAGTGGAAAACATTGTGGCAAAAGGAGAAATTGCTTGTTTTGAGCAATTTCTTCTTTTGTCTCTATGTTTTCAAAAAGCCATCTGAAGCAGAGGCGTCAGAACGCGTCTATATGAGGGAAAAGTTTAACAAGATTTTCCTCCAACTTGGCTTAGTGCCCTAATGTTTTATCCAAAATAACCAATATTTGAAATTGGCCTATCATCAAGACAAACTTTCTGACAAGGTTTCAAAATGCTCAATACAAAAATGCAGTGTCTATAGTGTTAACAAGATTTTTCTACAGTGTTTGGCTAAGTGACCTAGTTCTTTACTGGATCTGACACATATTCGAACTTAGGCTAGATATCATACAAGCAAATATTCTGAGAAAATTTCAACATGCTCAAGTAAAACATGCGGCTTCCAGAGTGTTAACTAGATTTTCCTTTAATTTGAGCAAACCAACATTGTGGACTCTGTGTAAAGTATCGATCCGGATCAGCCTAAGCATGCCACACAGGCTTACAAGGATAGACAAATTTCTCCTGTGGATTTTCTGTCAAATTGACCTGTAACTTAACCAACAATGTCCAATTCTCTAATACAACCAAAATACATCAAAATTTATACTTTTTACCCCCAAAAATAGGCTACACTCAGCCTATTTAGTATACAATGAGAAGAAGGATATTAGATGAACAAGTTTTCCAAGTCTCAAAGTATTAGGTAATAAAATAGTTTGATTGATTAATTGGGGTTTAACACCATTTTCATCAATCTTTCAGTCATATCACGGCAGCCAGTTCAACTACTCATATGTTTCTTGGCTTTCTCATACCAGTACTTCACACAACATACTTTTCAAGCAACTGGCTGCTTTTCCACATAGTCTGAAAGCCCATTGGTGGTAGTCATGTCAAATGTTGGAAGGAATGTAGGCCAAGCTGGTGTTCGAACTCACAACCCCTGGATTAACAGCCCATGTCTCTACTGACTGAGCTACGGTAAACTGAGTAATAAAATAGGAAACATGCTGTACCAAAGTGAGCTTGCAAAGATATTTTCAAAGTTGTCTGCTGTAGATTGGTTAAATTTGGGTAAAGCTTTTTAAAAAGAGCCTGTGATATTGGTTCCGTTCAAATAATTCTTCCAATCCTTGAAGTTTGCAAAAAAATCAACAGGTCAAAATGTACAGTTGTGTTAACAATTTCAAACTTTTCTTCCCATTACTATGTTCAACAATTGAACAATTGGGGACATATTTTGTACATGTAAATTCTGTTGCATGATGAGTACATATCAACTTGAATATACCAGAGACATATAAACACATATATACATAGAAAAAATAGTAAACTGACCTTTGAATGTATATAGGCTGTGGACAATAATGATGCAATAGAAAATCTTTAAACTTTATGTCAGAAGTTAAATCTCATAATGTGCTTTTTCCTTTTGTGATCAATAATTTCATTGTAAAATTAATTCTTCTTATGAACATGTACCAGTACTCTATGGAATCTAGACAGAGAAAGCTTTGATCAGATTTAAAAAACAAGAGGCCCAAGAGGGCCAGTATCGCTCCACGGCCATTAGGCAAAAATTTAATTTTCAAACAGCCCCGCCCCCTGATGGCCATGTTTTTGACCAATCAACATTGTTGAAGGAATCTGATAGAGGACCATCCTAGGAACATTTCTACAAAATTATTTGAAAATCAGCCCGAAACTTTCGTAGAAGATTTTTTAAGTTTTCACTATAGCCAATAAGGCAAAATAGCCCCGCACCCTGGCAGCCATAGTTTTCAACCAATCAACTTGGCTTGAAGGAATTTGATAGAGGGTCACCCAAAGAACATATCTACAAAATTATTTGAAAATCAGCTGGACACTCTCGGAGGAGAAGATTTTTTAAGTTTTCACTATAGCCATATACAGCAAAATAGCCCCACCCTCTGACGGCCATGTTTTTCGACTAATCAACATGGCTTGAATGATCTGATAGAGGGTCACCCAAGGAACATTTCTACAAAATTATTTGAAAATTTGCCTGAAACTTTCGGAGGAGAAGATTTTTTAAGTTTTCACTATAGCCATATAAGGCAAAATAGCCCCGCCCCCTGGCAGCCATAGTTTTCCACTAATCAACATGGCTTGAAGGAATCTGACAGAGGGTCTCCCAAGGAACATTTCTACAAAATTATTTGAAAATTTGCCAAACACTTTTTGAGGTAAAGATATTTTAATTTTACATTATAGCCATATAAGGCAAATTAGCCCCGCTCCCCTGGCGACCATATTTTTCGTCCAATCAACTTGGCTTGAAGGAATCTGATAGAGGGTCACACAAGGAACATTTCTACAAGATTATTTGAAAATCGGCCGGAAACTTTCGGAGAAGAAGATTTCAATATAGCCATATACGGCAAAATAACCCCACACTCTGATGGCCATGTTTTTGACTAATCAACATGGCTTGAAGGAATCTGATAGAAGGTCTCCCAAGGAACATTTCTACAAAATTATTTGAAAATTTGCCAAACACTTTTTGAGGTAAAGATATTTTAAGTTTTCACTATAGCCATATAAGGCAAAATGCCCCGCCCCCCTGGCCACCTTGTTTTTCTAGCAATCAACTTGGCTTGAAGGAATCTGATAGAGGGTCACCCAAGGAACATTTCTACAAAATTATTTGAAAATTGGCCTGACACTTTCGGAGGAGAAGCTTTTTCCCTATTTTTTTAATTTGGTTGCCATGGAAACCAGAATTTTGCATGGATCCAAAAATATTGAATGAATTTAGTAGAGGACATTAAGAGGATGGTTCCTAGGAAGTTTCATCTTAATTGGCCAAGTGGTTAGGTAGGAGAAGTCGTTTGAAGCAAAAAATTAACGCATGCACGACGGACAATTCGCCATGACATAAGCTCGACTAGCTTTCAGCCAGAGGAGCTAATTATAATATTTCAATCACCCTTTCCCTCAAATAGACACTTTCTGACGCCTCTGCAGCAGACAGCTTTTTGAAAACATGGAAGCAGAGGAAGAAATTGCTCCATACGAGCAATTTCTCCTTTTGTCACAATGCTTTTTACTCATGCCTCTTACTGTTGACAAATGCTAGTAAACTTACAGTTTTACATCTTGGGTCATTTAACAAACCTTTTACATCTTGGGTCATTTAACAAAACAAATGATCTGCCTGATCAAAATTATCAACAGGTTCATAGGTGTGTGACACAATATGTAGTTCAAAATGATCTACTTAATGTTAGTTATCATGTACAAGTGTCTTCCTGGAAGGCTGTGTTATAGCTCAAAATGATTTACTTGAATGTCTTGTCCATAGTAATTAGTTAATTACACAGTTATCTTCCTGTATTATAGTAAACAAAAACAGATCTCATTGTGCATCCTTGATTCGTATTTGTATCGTTTACAACATTCCATTCCGTTACTGTTTTCCGAGTTAAAACAAACACTTTCATTCAGAATACTTGTCACAACGACTCGCTGCTGTTACCAGCTTTGAAGAATGTCATTAACGTCGTTTTGTTTTTGTTTTCTACCCGTTTTGTTGCGTCCAGGACTTGCCATTTGTCTTTTATTTCTCTGATTCAACTAAAAACGAAACCGGAAATAACAGTAAATATACCCCAACTTTTACAATACATAAAAGTTGGTTGTAAAAATGTCCCATACACTGACATTATGAATCTTCTTCACAAGTAATGCTGCGCATTAATATAATCTGTCAACATTTCCATGATCTGAAACGAAACAAAAATACATACAGTTACTGATTGCACAATAAAAATAAAATCAAGATGTGTATACATGTCTGCACAAAACCATTTTTATCAATATATATGTATGCTATGATTTGAATAATAAAATAGTCCGTTTATAATAGATACTTTGCAATTATTGATCTGCATTAAGTTATTTGGGGTTATAATGCATCTGTATCCAGTGAAGACTCGGAGGAGCCTATGTATCATAGTATGCAGTCTCACCAGTCTTAACTGACCATACACATGTAATTTAGACCTAGAAACAGCGTAGCCTCACTACTTTTATGTCAATATAACTTTATAAATGACGCCAAGGCAAAGTGTCAGTTAGACATGGATTCACTAGACAATTTATAACATACGTACACAAATATATATATGTTTTTGTGCGTTAATTGAATAACATTTTTGGCAAAGCATCATGCATATGCTCCATCTAAGTATAGATAAAATCTGGAAAATTTATTTATCAATATACATTGTATTTCTTCATTCTTTTCAATAATAAAACTTGTATACATAATATCATCAATACAAATAACTGTACACACTTAAGTTTGAAAGCAGTTTTCACATCACTTAACCACTTTTGTCTCCTAAGTCCTTAAATGAGCCTAAATAGTGTATACATACAAGAACGATGATACACTTGTACAATATATGTACGAAGTCTCCGAAGTCCTCCATTTATTTTTTATTTTTCATTTTCCTTTTCCATTACTTTTTAAATAATTAACAGATGTCAAATGATAAAAGGAACAAGCGAATGTCTACAGGAATTGGGCTATTTTCAGACATACGTGTACATGAAATACATGTGAGCTTATTTTCATATTCGGTTACGATACAGCACAGGGCGAAAAGAAAAAATGTTTTCCACTCCAAATTACAGTTTAATTGACAGACCTACCTCGAACGTTTTACGGATTGATGACTAAATGAACATGCACACATTTCTTTCCTGTCAGTCTTCCTCAATATAAACTTCATGTGTCTTTTCTCCACAAAACCAATAACAATCTATCGTCAGCTTGTCAGATTTCTACTTTCATTTTGAACGGAAGTTGCAAGTTCTCCTTCGCAGAGTTGTCGTTCCTTACCATCTCTTTCAGTAAAATGAATCGATTGGCTAGATAATTAGTTGGGAGATAGTTTTTCATCGACGCGTTTGACATTATTGTTACTACCAAATATCCAAAAATCACTTCACTGATTATTTCGTTTCTAAAAAGTATATTCTTTATGATTGAACATTAAAACAAATTGGTATATATTCATACATTAATTATGAATATATTTATTCAAACTTCAACTCAATATTGTAAACGTTCTACTTCAACTTTCAACCACTAATGCTTCCTTTTTGCAGTCTTTTTTCAATATTCAGATATCTTGATTCACCAAGGTTTTCGAAAATGCAGTTTTATTGCCTGATAATTGACACTACTTTTTTGTTGACGGTTAAAAAAATCCCTCTTTTTCGGCTCCCAGCTTTACACTGTCGTTCTGTTTATAGTCGGGGAGCCAACTGTTGTACGATTTCTCAAAATGCACAAGACTATAGACAGTACCCTAAGGGGTACCGTCCAAATATCATCATCATCATCAACATCATAATCATCGTCACCATCAAGAGCATCTTCAAAATCATCATTATAATCATCATAATCATCGTCATCATCATAATCATTATCATCATCATAAGCATCATCATCATCATCATAATCATCCTCAACATCAAGAGCATCTTCAAAATCATCATTATAATCACCGTCATCATCAGGAGCATCTTCAAAATCATCATTATAATCATCATAATCATCGTCATCATCATAATCATCATCATCATCATCATCATAATCATCCTCACCATCAAGAGCATCTTCAAAATCATCATCTGCCTCAATATTGATTTTTAAAATATTCGTATTTTCGAAGATTACAAATATATCATGGTTCCATTTGAATGCCGGGTAAACGATATTAGATTGCATATAACCCAAGAGTTATGTCACTTATTTATAGATTTATAGTAGTGCGTGGCTGTATAATTATTTTTAGAATACTGCTTATTATAACACAGTGAACTTAACCCTTTCCCTCATACGACAAATCTGCAGCAGACGACTTTGACCATATTTGGTCAAATAATGGAAAATCACTAGAATTGAATGGATAACCTATGACTAAAAGTGGAAAACATTGTGACAAAAGGAGAAATTGCACGTTTTGTGCAATTTCTTCTTTTGTTACTATGTTTTCAAAAAGCCGTCTGCTGCAGAGGCGTCAGAAAGCGTCTATATGAGGGAAAGGGTTAAATCAGATATACACAAGTTTGCAGTTCAGACCATGGCCGTATCTATAAAATGGACACTAATCGAAACTCCGACTCCATAAATTTAGCGGGTTTGTTCGGGTAATGATTAGACAGCTTATCTTCTATGATCTGTTCACACACAGGAATATATATATAACCAAGCCCTTTTTCTCGTGGGGTGGCCCATTTCTAAAGACAAGACATACACCATTACCTTGATAAAAGCGGCCATTAATCAGACAAGTCATGTAGGATAACAACTGTCTGTGTTTGTTATCATTACTTTATAGTCGTATTACGGCATCATTGTCCATAATATAGATAACGTATCACTCGGAAGGTTTTCACCCTTTATACCAAGTGGTCTCGCTGTATGGATTCCGTTATCAACGTATGCGTCGTTCACGAGAAAACCAACATCGTGGACTCGACCTAGATCAGCCTGCGCAGTCAGTAGATACATTTGCGTAGAATCCGAGATTCGAGTATTGAATTTAGAACATGAAACGTGACCCGTATCTATGGACTTCTTCTCTAAGTTATTCAAAGGAACAAATATGACTACTCTTAAAAAGCTCTTGCCGTCCCGGGAGAATACCAACATTATGGACTCTGCGTAATGTATCGACCCAGATCTGTCCGAGCAGGCTAAGTCTGGGCTGACACATTCCGTCCCCGGGTATAGAGGTAAGAGTAATGATTTCTGAAACAGAAATCCACAGAAGGTGAAAGGTGTCTGTCCGGTTAGCCTGTGCTAATGCTGATCGGGTCGATGCATTACTCAGAGTCCACAATGTTGGTTTTCTCGTGGGACGGCTCATATTGTCATGTAAAACACGATTAATATCGGGAAAGTCATTTTCGCTTCTATTCGCGATTTTGTCTTCAGGCGCGAATTAAAATGACCGTGTTATAACGAACGCTTGAATACATTTGAGCCGTTCCACGAGAAAACCAACATTATTGACTCTGCGTAATGTAGCGACACGGATCAGTTCTAACATGCCCGCGCAGGCTTCCCCGGATATATACTTTCGCCTCGTGTGGATTTTCTGTTTCAGAAAGCATTACTCTTGACCTCTATCGCCATGAGACGGAATGTGTCGGTCCGGATTAGCCTGCGCGGACTGCGCAAGCTGATCTGGATCGATACATTACGCAGAGTCAATATGTTGGTTTTCTCGTGGAACGGCTCATTGTTAACCCCTTTACCTGAGACGACGACAATAATCGCACCTATTAATTATTGAAAAGAATAGAAAACATTGTCTGATGCAGAGGCGGTTTATGGTGTAAAAATAAAAGCATTGTACCCAAAACGCATGTAATGGTATATACTATCCGTTCTTCCAGATCGATTTTTAAAACTCCATTATACAATTGTGTGAGTTGTTTAATTTAAAGATTGACATTTAAGATTTATGGCCTCGTAATGCTTTACCTATAATTATGACAAAAGCATGTAATAATTTGAGCCACATCAAGCATAAAGAGTCCTTAAAGTACGAAGGCACGAAGTTTTATTACAATGTGTTGATAATTGGAAAGATAGTGTAATTTGATTTGCATTCTGTATTGCTGTTTATCGAAAGTTCTGGAGTGATACAAGTGTACATACATTACGCGTATATCAAATGTATTAATTAAACGCATGTACACTGAACCATAATTGTATTAAACTGATCATTTTGAGAGGTTTATATTTGATATTTCATAATTAATGCAAATGAAATAATGATCAACACAAAGAAAGATTTGTCTGTTTTATTTTCGATTTTTTTTTTTTTTTATATATTCATAATAGTGGGTGGGGTAGTTAGCGCGTAGATCGTAGATCGTAGCTCAACCAAAAAATGTAGTTAGCTGACCTGGCTGGGTCGTAGATCGTAGCTCAACCACTAGAAAAACATTGCGAATTGGTTGATCTGGGTCGTCGTAGATCGTAGCTCAACCATGAAAAAACATTGCGAATTGGTTGATCTGGATCTCAAAAAAATCGATATCTCGA
Source organism: Serripes groenlandicus (assembly GCA_031761405.1). NCBI lineage: Eukaryota > Metazoa > Mollusca > Bivalvia > Cardiida > Cardiidae > Serripes > Serripes groenlandicus. The sequence goes on from JASEVX010000003.1 coordinate 96,468,172, forward strand.
ACATGTCCATATCTCGAACATCTCGATAACACTAACATCTCGATAACTCGAACATCTCAATAACTCTAACATTTCGATAACTCGACATCTTGATAACTCGAACATTTTGATAACTCGACATTTCGATAACTCGAACATTTCGGTAACTTGAACATCTCCATATCTCGAACATATTGATAACTCGAACATTTCGATAACTCGAACATTTCGATAACTCGCACATTTTGATAACTCGAACATTTCGATAACTCGAACATCTCCATATCTCGAACATCTTGATAACTCGAACATTTAGATAACTCGAACATTTTGATATTTCGATAACTCGAACATTTAGATAACTCGAACATTTAGATAACTCGAACATTTCGATAACTCGAACATTTCGGTAACTCGAACATATTTATATCTCGAAAAATCTCGATAACTCGTCCATCTCCAATCTCGAAATCTAAATAACTCGAATATTACATATCGATCACTCGAATATATTGATAACTCGAATATATAAATATCTCGATCTTTTTCAGTGGTTGAGCTACGATCTACGACCCAGTCAGCCAATTCGCAATGTTTTTTTCTGATCAGCCAATTCGCAATGTCTTTCTAGTGGTTGAGCTACGACCTACGACCCAGATCGGCCAATTCCAAATGTTTTCCAAGTGGTTGAGCTACGATCTTTTACGCAGGTCAGCCAATTAAGAATGTTTTAAAAGTGGTTGAGCTACAATCTACGACCCAGATCAGCCAGTTTGCAATGTTTTCCAAGTAGTTGAGCCACGATCTACGACCCAGGTCAGCCAATTCACAATGTTTTTCTAGTGGTTGAGCTACGATCTACGACCCAGAACGGCCA
>JASEVX010000003.1:96469227-96732068 GCA_031761405.1 Serripes groenlandicus
TCATATTCAGGTTACGCACGGGGAACAGCAGGCGTAATGCACATATGCATTCAAACTTCTAGCTCTTCCCATCACCTCAATGCTCATGCGACATGAAACATTGTTGATTGATTGGGGTTTAACGCCGTTTTTAACAATTTCTCAGTTATATCACGGCGGCCAGTTCACCTACTCATGCGTTTCCTGGTTTTCTCACAGCAGTACTCCACACAACAATCTTCCCAAGCAACTGGCTGTTTTTCCACATAAACTTAGCCCATTGGTGGAAGACGAATGACGCATGTCGCATTGACTTTTGTCAATCCTCAGAAAGAAAGTTGGCCGAGCCGGGATTCGAACTCACGACCCCTGGATTGACAGCCCGCATCGCTACCGACTGAGCTACCGAGGCTCGGCATGAAACAACAAACTGCAGAGCATACAATGCAACAATGCCACCTGATAGAGCACCAAAGAAAGGATGCGTGACCAGTACATACAAGTAAACAGAGAAAGCTTTACAGCAAGACCGTCGGCGTCCTTCATCGATGTGGACTAAATGACAATGTAGAAAGGCGTAAACACATAGAAGATTAAGAGATAGCTTAGCAGCAAGACGGGTGAATGGACGAAGTTGGCGTCCTTCATCCATGTGGACTAAATGACAATGTAGAAAGGCGTGAACGCATAGAAGATTAAGAGAAAGCTTACCAGCAAGACGGGTGAATGGACGAGATCGGCGTCCTTTATTGATGTGGACTAAATGACAATGTAGAAAGGCGTAAACGCATAAAAGATTAAGAGAAAGCTTACCAGCAAGACGGGTGAATGGACGAGGTCGGCGTCCTTCATCGATGTGGACTAAATGACAAAGTAGAAAGGCGTAAACGCATAGAAGATTATGAGAAAGCTTACCAGCAAGACGGGTGAATGGACGAGGTCGGCGTCTTTCATCGATGTGGACTAAATGACAATGTAGAAAGGCGTAAACGCATAGAAGATTAAGAGAAAGCTTACCAGTAAGACGGGTGAATGGACGAGATCGGCGCCCTTTATTGATGTGGACTAAATGACAATGTAGAAAGGCGTGAACGCATAGAAGATTAAGAGAAAGCTTACCAGCAAGACGGGTGAATGGACGAGATCGGCGTCCTTTATTGATGTGGACTAAATGACAATGTAGAAAGGCGTAAACGCATAGAAGATTAAGAGAAAGCTTACCAGCAAGACGGGTGAATGGACGAAGTTGGCGTCCTTCATCGATGTGGATTAAATGACAATGTAGAAAGGCGTGAACGCATAGAAGATTAAGAGAAAGCTTACCAGCAAGACGGGTGAATGGACGAATTTGGCGTCCTTCATCGATGTGGATTAAATGACAATGTAGAAAGGCGTGAACGCATAGAAGATTAAGAGAAAGCTTACCAGCAAGACGGGTGAATGGACGAGGTCGGCGTCCTTCATCGATGTGGACTAAATGACAATGTAGAAAGGCGTAAACGCATAGAAGATTAAGAGAAAGCTTACCAGCAAGACGGGTGAATGGACGAAGTTGGCGTCCTTCATCGATGAGGACTAAATGACAATGTAGAAAGGCGTGAACGCATAGAAGATTAAGAGAAAGCTTACCAGCAAGACGGGTGAATGGACGAGGTCGGCGTCCTTCATCGATGTGGACTAAATGACAATGTAGAAAGGCGTGAACGCATAGAAGATTAAGAGAAAGCTTACCAGCAAGACGGATGAATGGACGAAGTTGGCGTCCTTCATCGATGTGGACTAAATGACAATGTAGAAAGGCGTGAACGCATAGAAGATTAAGAGAAAGCTTACCAGCAAGACGGGTGAATGGACGAGATCGGCGTCCTTTATTGATGTGGACTAAATGACAATGTAGAAAGGCGTAAACGCATAGAAGATTAAGAGAAAGCTTACCAGCAAGACGGGTGAATGGACGAGGTCGGCGTCCTTCATCGATGTGGACTAAATGACAAAGTAGAAAGGCGTAAACGCATAGAAGATTATGAGAAAGCTTACCAGCAAGACGGGTGAATGGACGAGGTCGGCGTCTTTCATCGATGTGGACTAAATGACAATGTAGAAAGGCGTGAACGCATAGAATATTAAGAGAAAGCTTACCAGCAAGACGGGTGAATGGACGAGATCGGCGCCCTTTATTGATGTGGACTAAATGACAATGTAGAAAGTCGTGAACGCATAGAAGATTAAGAGAAAGCTTACCAGCAAGACGGGTGAATGGACGAGATAAGCGTCCTTTATTGATGTGGACTAAATGACAATGTAGAAAGGCGTAAACGCATAGAAGATTAAGAGAAAGCTTACCAGCAAGACGGGTGAATGGACGAAGTTGGCGTCCTTCATCGACGTGGACTAAATGACAATGTAGAAAGGCGTGAACGCATAGGAGATTAAGAGAAAGCTTACCAGCAAGACGGGTGAATGGACGAGATCGGCGCCCTTTATTGATGTGGACTAAATCACAATGTAGAAAGTCGTGAACGCATAGAAGATTAAGAGAAAGCTTACCAGCAAGACGGGTGAATGGACGAGATCGGCGTCTTTTATTGATGTGGACTAAATGACAATGTAGAAAGGCGTAAACGCATAGAAGATTAAGAGAAAGCTTACCAGCAAGACGGGTGAATGGACGAAGTTGGCGTCCTTCATCGACGTGGACTAAATGACAATGTAGAAAGGCGTGAACGCATAGAAGATTAAGAGAAAGCTTACCAGCAAGACGGGTGAATGGACGAATTTGGCGTCCTTCATCGATGTGGATTAAATGACAATGTAGAAAGGCGTAAACGCATAGAAGATTAAGAGAAAGCTTACCAGCAAGACGGGTGAATGAACGAGGTCGGCGTCCTTCTTCGATGTGGACTAAATGACAATGTAAAAAGGCGTAAACGCATAGAAGATTAAGAGAAAACTTACCAGCAAGACGGGTGAATGGACGAAGTTGGCGTCCTTCATCGATGTGGACTAAATGACAATGTAGAAAGGCGTGAACGCATAGAAGATTAAGAGAAAGCTTACCAGCAAGACGGGTGAATGGACGAGGTCGGCGTCCTTCATCGATGTGGACTAAATGACAATGTAGAAAGGCGTGAACGCATAGAAGATTAAGAGAAAGCTTACCAGCAAGACGGGTGAATGGACGAGCTCGGCGTCCTTCATCGATGTGGACTAAATGACAATGTAGAAAGGCGTGAACGCATAGAAGATTAAGAGAAATCTTACCAGCAAGACGGGTGAATGGACGAGGTCGGCGTCCTTCATCGATGTGGACTAAATGACAATGTAGAAAGGCGTAAACGCATAGAAGATTAAGAGAAAGCTTACCAGCAAGACGGGTGAATGGACGAAGTTGGCGTCCTTCATCGATGTGGACTAAATGACAATGTAGAAAGGCGTGAACGCATAGAAGATTAAGAGAAAGCTTACCAGCAAGACGGGTGAATGGAAGAGGTCGTCGTCCTTCATCGATGTGGACTAAATGACAATGTAGAAAGGCGTGAACGCATAGAAGATTAAGAGAAAGCTTACCAGCAAGACGGGTGAATGGACGAGCTCGGCGTCCTTCATCGATGTGGACTAAATGACAATGTAGAAAGGCGTAAACGCATAGAAGATTAAGAGAAATCTTACCAGCAAGACGGGTGAATGGACGAGGTCGGCGTCCTTCATCGATGTGGACTAAATGACAATGTAGAAAGGCGTGAACGCATAGAAGATTAAGAGAAAACTTACCAGCAAGACGGGTGAATGGACGAGGTCGGCGTCCTTCATCGATGTGGACTAAATGACAATGTAGAAAGGCGTGAACGCATAGAAGATTAAGAGAAACTTACCTGCAAGACGGGTGAATGGACGAGGTCGGCGTCCTTCATCGATGTGGACTAAATGACAATGTAGAAAGGCGTGAACGCATAGAAGATTAAGAGAAAGCTTACCAGCAAGACGGGTGAATGGACGAGGTCGGCGTCCTTCATCGATGTGGACTAAATGACAATGTAGAAAGGCGTGAACACATATAATATTAAGAGAAGTAAACGATATATTTATCTTTGCACAAATGTCAGGCTCAGGTTAATTTTGTCAAGTTATACTTTTTTTCTATATTATAGTATTAATTGATTAATAGATTATGATGTTACGAGAATAGGGTAAATGTACATAAACAACTTCTACAGTTTAGCAACGTTGGTAGAGTGCTTGCCTTTTCCACAAAGTTAAGCAAGGTACATCGTGGTTCGTGCCTGGATGGGTAACCCGCGATGGCTTTACTCTGCGAAGGATCCGGTGCACGTTACAATGTATTCCGTTTGCCAAGTGGTACTATGTAATGATATTGAAAGTTTTGCAATAACATTCCATTATGGTTTTTGAGGAAATAAGTATTATAAATATTTATTATGTTAATTAAACAAAATTAATGTTCAGCCGTTCGAAGCGATGACGTATCTTAGAATAGTAGCTAGACTGTAAACACTCGGAATAAACAACTTGAAAAACTACTTGATTAGTCAATAAAATAGAGATTAAGTACGTTAACACTCTCTGTCTCTCTCTCTCTCTCCGTGCAGACCCATCTGCAAGCAGACGAGTTAGATATGGCAAATTGCTTATGGTGAGCAAGTTTTCCTTTTTTTTGCAATCATTTTAACTTTATTCATTAACTGTATTTTATACTGCGGGAAAGGGTTAAATTACCCCGATTTATAGGAAAAAATATATTTCATTTAGAAGACTTTGATCAGAAACATTAAAAACCCAAAGCATGCAAGTTTAGATATGTATCTGCGTGATCAACAGGTGATGTTGTGAGGTGTAGGGAGTACTTCTTTATGTAACTTATATGAATACATGTATTGTATCATTAAATGTCCAATAACAAATCGATCCTTTATCCAGGTGTGTTTTGTTTTTGAATTTCACATTTCATATATTGTATTGCATTAAAACATACTTGTTTTTATAGCAAATACAAACAGATTATGACTATGGGGTTCATAACTATAAGGCTGGGGATTTACAGAAGAGAATAACATAAATATTTAACCCACAAAAGTATCCCTTTTTAAACCCTTCACCGCGCGTAAAAGATTTGTATGTTTCTTGCAAAAAGTGCATGCCTAGATCAGCTCGTATATCTATAGAGACTTATTTCCATCTGTACTTCGCTCTTATTACTTCACACTGTTCATCCAAATAGTCATGCAATGTAAAGATATAAAGTAAATGGTAACTCGAGGAATAAATATTTATAAAAAGAGTTTCTTTGAATTGCGTTTTCTTCTGAACTATTTTTTAATGCTTGACTGCAAAGAAGCACACCAACATTTTGAGAGCCTACTGTTTACACTAAATGATAAACGTGTATTTGTTATGACGCTTAAAACAAACAGGGTTTCTATAGTACATAGTCGACGAGAAAAAAGAAGCAGGACAACATGCATACATGGTGGTGAACATGTGAAAAGCAATTAGAGAAGCGGTATGTGTTGGGGATTGTTCATTCCGATAGCCAATCCTTTCAATTATCTTTAAAGACCAAAGTATGTGTGTTAATTTACGATAAAAAATGAATTGTTGTTTGTGTTTGACAAAAATAGGACTAAGAGAAGCTGCAATTACCGCCGCTCAAAGAAAACCACCTCCATGATCGTTGTGTAAAGTGTTTATAAAAAAAACACCTATATACGCATACATAGAGTCTGTTCTAGGTGCGGACAGCCTCGGTGGTGTAGCGATAGAGCGTTTGCATCGAGTGTGTGAGGTCGCGGGCTCAATCCCCGGCCGGGTCATACCAACGACTTTAAAAATGGTAGTAACGGCTGCCCGCCTTGGCGCTCTGCTGGTTACGTCGTGATATATCTGAAAAAGTGTTGAAAGTGGTGTAAAACACCAAAACAATCAATCAAATGTTCTAGGGGTACACTGATTGGTTGATTGGGGTTTAAACGCCGTTTTCATTAGTCACAGCCATATCATCACAGTGGTCAGTTCATCTACGCATGTGTCCTTGGCTCGCAAACACTAGTACTCCACACATCAGACTATGCATCGTCTGAACGAGACTTAAAAGGCGTCTGTGAATAATGCGCGAACAGTGCATAACCAGTTTAAACATCAGAGGTCCGCAGGTTGATTTTGATCGACACCGCTCGTGAATACCGGTGGCTGGTTTCCGCTGAGCACGACGATTTGAACTACTATCAACCGTGTTCGTGTAGTGAAGTCATTCTCCAGATGACTCGGTTAGGTGGGATACACTGATCATTTCCCAACAATAGTCACAGATAACCCATGTTGTGGATACTTAAAAGAATCGTCTCACTTAGACGATTCTTTTGAACACCCACAACATAGGGTTTAAAGGTCAACTAAGGATTCGTGAACTATGTTCCTTATCTAGATGTGGATTCATGAACTATGTACCTTATCTAGACCAATGTAGTGTCTCTTTTTTCTTTTTTTTCTTTGTTTCTTTTTTTCTTTTTTACTATATGTATATGCCTTCCTTTGTGCAATGTTCATTTTAAATTAATCTCACTTATTAGTTTTTTTATATTTAATATCAATGTCCCTGCTTTTTGTCCGTCACGCGTTTTAGTCACTTATTTGCGAGTGAAACATTTATTTCTTCAAAGAAGTAAAATAACAAAAGTGGCATTCTTCATAGAAATTCATATCATACAAATAGTGCATAAAGGTTGTGTTTGTGTGTAGGGTGTTTTAACAAGTGTCCATACCACGCCGTTTTACGACTAAGTTACCAGTACGACTGGTCCATTTATCCTAACACCTGCGAACCAGTCGAAATGCCAAAACAACAATCCTCAGCGCCAAGGAGGGAAAAGGGCCATTATTACCATTTTAAAAGTAATGGGTTTGACCAGACCGGGGATCGAAACCACGACCCTCGATATTTTAACGCATCTGCAGCAGACTACTTTTGAAAAACATTGCGACAAAAGGCGAAATTGCTCATAATGAGCAATTTCACCTTTAGTCACAATGTTTTCAACTCTATTTAAAAATCCAACTCTTATTTACGGTGATTGTTCACCTTTTCTGTCCAGATGTGTTTAAAGTCGTCTGCTGCAGATTTGATGTATGTGGGAATGCGTTAAACTGTTGAATAAACAGTTCTGTAGCACAGATATAGTTATTTTTGGAAGCGGAATGATTATCAATATATCACTCCAATAAAAAATCATCCGACAGCCTTTCTTCGCAGAGACGGGCTCCACATGACTGTTTAAACAAGAGAAATGACAGGATGTTTATGGTAAAGAGCGTGACGATTCGTCCATCCGAAAATTACTTCACTCAACGTGACTTTTCCGATCATGCTGGTATATTAATTTCAGCGTAAATTACTTTTCTGGTATTCAAATGAAATTGAATTGCAGAGACAAACGCGGTATCGTAAAGGAGGGTGTGTTAAGTCCGGCGTTTAGTCTTCTATTGAAGTTCTATTCTTGAATTTAAGTCATGTTTTAATTAATTGAACTAGTTCAATTGATCTTAAATGAGTACTTCTTTGGTCAGATTATGTAAAGAGAGTACTTCGATTGTCAGATAATTACAGGGTTAACCGTTTCCCACATACAGACGCTTTCTGACGCCTCTGTAGCAGAATACTTCTTAAAACAGTGTTATAGAATAAGACATTATTCGTAAGTTTATTGAATAATCGTTCTTCATAAAAGATAGTTTTTATAATTTTTACTAAACAATTTCAAAGTCGTCTACTGCAGATTGTTTGTATGTTTCTAAGGGTTAACTATAATCTTCTCCAATCGCACATCCAGAATGGCGATTTTCCTGCGACGCACACCATATGAGATCTGATTTATAGTTGATTGATAAGGGGTGACAGATATATTGCCAGCAAAAAAACCCAGACCAGACACTGAGCGGATGAATAACTCCACCAATATTTATGGGTGCTGTGACTAAAGTTGGCTTTCATAACAAAAACTACTGCCGAGAAAATCGCACTGGTAAATTGCGGAGGTCTGTGAAAACCAGCCGAGCCCCGGTAGATCAGTCGGTATCGACACGGGCTGTCGATCCAGGGGTTGTGAGTTCGAATCCCGGTTCGGCCAACTTTCTTTCCGACGATTGACAAAAGTCAATGCGACATGCGTCATTCGCCTTCCACCAATGGGCTAAGCCTATGTGGAAAAGCAGCCAGTTGCTTGGTATTTTCTTGCTTTCTCACACCAGTTCTCCACACAACAGACTTTCCAAGCAACTGGCTGCTTTTCCACATAGACTGTTAGCCCATTGATGGAAGACGAGAAAAGCTTGTCGCATTGACTTTTGGCCGAGAAATTGGCCGAGCAGGGGTTCAAACCCACAACCCCTGCATTGACAACCCGCGTCGCTATCGACTGAGCTACCGGGGCTCGGCAATTACGAGTACATGTAAGCAATTTAAAAGTGGTAACCATAAGAGTGTGTTCTTCTTTAAATCTGAATGTATGTTTTTGTTTAGCCTGGCTTTAATGTTTTAACCCTTTCCCTCATATAGACGCTTTCTGACGCCTCTGCAGCAAACGGCTTTTTGAAAACATAGTGACAAAAGAAGAAATTGCTCAAAACGAGCAATTTTTCCTTCTGCCACAATGTTTTCCAATTTTAGTCATAGATTATCCATTCAATTATAGAGATTTTCCATCTTTTGACAAATTATGTTCAAAGTCGTCTGCTGCAGAATTGTTGTATGAGGGAAAGGGTTAATGATATGTTTATGAAAAAGGAATCGTTTCAAGTTGGTCAATGAACTATTGGTTAGAGCTCGGTTTGTGAGAAAGTTAAAATAAACAACTCTTCTCGATAGGTCACTAACCATTTATTCACGATTGTGTTTGTTGTCGAGAAAATATTCACGAAAGGAAGAAAACGAATCGGCACAAAAAAAAAGGGCACATTATAAATAATAGAAACTAGGGTCATTCAAGAATAGCAACGACAGTACAATGTGTTATTCTTTCTGAAATACACAAATGTGTGCGTATATTTGTATGTGAATATGTATATGTATATATTTCTGTGTACCGTTTTAATGAAATGTCATTGTATTACCATTAATTCATCTTCTCTTATAACTCCGGTTCGGACTGGCATTGTTTTTTTATGTTGCATTGTAAATGTTATGTTATAAATGTTATTTTGTATGTACAATGGTGAGATATAAATAAAGATTCTAATTCAAATAAAACGTAGACTTGTTAACCCTACCTAAAGTTCAAATCGGGCCACTTCATTTTCCATGGGCCGAGCCCCGGTAGCTCAGTCGGTAGCGATGCGGGCTGTCAATCCAGGGGTTGTGAGTTCGAATCCCGGCTCAGCCAACTTTCTTTCCGACGATTGACAAAAGTCAATGCGACATGCTTGGGAAGATTGTTGTGTGGAGTACTGGTGTGAGAAAACCAGGAAATGCATGAGTAGGTGAACTGGCCGCCGAGAGAAATTGTTAAAAAACGGCGTTAAAACCCCAATAAATCAAATTATATCAAATCATTTTCCATGACATGAGAAATTTGGAATATTTAGATAGACGTAAGGTAAACAATGCTGATTTCAGGTGAGACAGCTCGTTACGAGCTGACTCACCTGAATCTGTATTGTTTGCCAAAAACCGCAATATCGCCATTTGCGCTGAAAGAGTTAAAGGAATTCGGTAATATAAATTAAGAATAACTACTACATGCCGTCCCGCGAGAAAACCAACATTGTGCATCGACTCGGGTAAGCCTAAGCATGCCGCGCAGGCTAATCCGGACAGACATTTTTCAACTCCTGTGGATTTTCTGTTTCAGGAATATTTTACTCTATACCTCTATACCCCTGAGACGGAATGTGTCGGCCCGGATTAGCCGGCTTTAGTTGATCTGGGTCTATACATTACGCAGAGCCCATAATGTTGTTTTTTTCGTGGAACGGCAGTTGACTGCTTGAACAAAACAGGTTGTTATGTAAATGTTTCAGGATTTTAACATTCGCACATGCACATAATGAAATGAAATGCGGTCACTGAATTCACCTATGTTATATTGGTAAAACGTTAAAACGATAAGCGAAAACGAACTAAATTTTCTAGTAATCAACTTATTTTTTACTAATTAACAGTTAAAAATGGACGATTTCAACACTCATTGCTGTAGATTTTCTGTTAAAACAGGCTCTGAAATTACCTACCTGTGCGGTGATACCACTTCGTTTTCGATATCGTTTTATGTTAAAGGGGATATTTCTACCTTTTTATTTCAGCTAAATGACAAGACAAAATTACAAATTGAAAAATAACAAGAAAAATAAGAATTGAAAAACATGAAAAAATATTAATGTTTTGAAAAATATGCAAGTATACCGGTTTTGCATGCAGGAAAGCAGCCATGCATATAATATAAACTAAATAGTACCATTTCACATGATTGATTGATTGATTGCGGTTTAACGCCGTTTTTAACAATTTCTCAGTCATATCACGGCGGCCAGTTCACCTACGCATGTGTTTCCTGGTGTTCGCACACCAGTACTCAACACAACAATCTTCCCAAGCAACTGGCTGCTTTTCCACATAGACTTAGCCCATTTGTGGAAGACGAATGACGCATGTCGCAATGACTTTGTCAAACGTCGGAAAGAAAGTTGGCCGAGCCGGGATTCGGATTCACAACTCCTGGATTCACAGCCCGCGTCGTTACCGACTGAGCTACCGGGACTCGATCCATTTCACATGAAAAGTCACGTTAAACGTTAAACGGCAAAAATTCTTCAAACACACTTTGGCTTTTCATATGATGAGTTTCTATATAACACTTCCCCCACAGTGATACAGCCCTTTTGTAAAGCCTCTGCAGCAGACGACTTTTGAAGACATTGTTGCAAAAAAAGAAATGACTGATGATAAGCCTTTCTATTTTTGTCATAATGTTTTCAACTTCATTCAATAATTTTCATTTGTAGAGAGTTTCCATATATTTGAATAAAATGTTTTCAAAATCGTCGTCGTCTGTAGGTTTGTTGTATGTGGGAAATGGTAAAGTGTCTATTGATCACATGGTTGGTTATACATGTATCGTACAAATCATATCGTCCAGCGGCGGAAATGACTTTATTGTGACCTGAAAAGATTATCGGATGTTCACACTGCTATAAATATATAGCTGTGTGATTGGTCTGACAGAAACATATGCTGTCTTTTATGGCAAATGACGTTTCATGCTGATGGATTAATTATAACAGACATTGCCTGCATGTTGCTCTAACATAACGGTTAGTCTGGAGTGACCTGCCCCTACCATGCCATTATAGGATCAATGGCGGCGCCACTTAAGCACAGTTAATGCTGCTCTAAATCATAGGAACGCCTGTTAGGCATCAACATAACGGTTAGTCTGGAGTGACCTGCACCTATCATGACATTATAGAAGCAATGGCTGCGCCACTTAAGCACATCTAATGCTGCTCTAAATCATGGGACCGCCTGTTAAGCATCTCAACGCAACGGTTAGTCTGGAGTGACCTGCCCCTACCATGCCAGTATAGGGTCAATGGCGGCGCCACTTAAGCTAACGTATATCAATGGCGGCGCCACTTAAGCTAACGTATATAGCGACAACTACCGGTTAACCTTTCGAACACCGAAAGTAGTTCGCTCAATTATTTATGTATCCAAACATCAAGTTGTAAGGGTCCACTGTAGAGTTTGACAAAATCAATTGTATATTTAGGCAACGAATTTACTACATATGCGATAGCTATATAAAAGGTGACAGCCTCGGGTGCGGTTGCGGGACGACTGACTGCCTGGTGTCAGGATAAATGGACCGGTAGTACTGATAATTAATCCAGAAAACGCCTTGATGTAACTGTAAGCGGCTTAAAAACAACGAACAAAATATAAAGCGGGCGGTGACCAATCTAGTGATCATTGTAGGTTCATGTCAGACGTTCTTATTTACTATCCCTTTTCCACATACAACAAATCTGCAGCAGACGACTTTGAAAGCATCTACACAAGCTTTAGATGGTTTTGTTTTTATATCTATACATAGACATATACATATGTATTTCTACTCAGTAGGCCATCGGCCTATAAAACATTATACAATGATATATTACAGTGAAAAGTATCAACGGAGATTTCAAAGTCCACGTAGCCTTTCTGATTTCGAGAGGAAAGCATGCATTCAGCCCGTGCCTCTAACTCAGGACCTCTCGTTTTCAGGCCGAGTATTCTACCGACTGAGCTAACCAGTCCGATAACATGTTATCATTCGAAATGTATACAAGATCGAATAGCGATATACATCCCAATTCGTCCTCAGATTTTGGCTTTGTAGTTTTTGATCACGGACGCGAACATCTTGCAATCTGCTCAATTAAATTAGCACGTTTTCCTTTTTACTAAAATCCAACAATGCATTCAATACCACATTGAGCCACGTCGATCGAAATTGGGTCTAATTACATATCATTTATAATAGCGTCCTTGCCGGGTCATTCCAAATACTATAGACATGGGGTAGTAAAGGCCTTTCCTCCTGTGCGCTCAGGGTTGTGGGGTAAGTATTAAAACCGATAAATGTACCAGTAGTACTGGTAACATCCAGGCAACTGCGTGATATAACTAAGTGTTGAAAGCGGCGTTAAACACCTTACAGACAAACAAACAAACAAAGCATATCCGTTATATGCCTCACCAAATGACGTATTGGTAACAATGTATATATGTTATATGTTATATGCTATATGTATAAATGTTATATGTTTTTCTATGTATATATGTTTTTCTATGTATATATGTTTGCCATATTTATATAATTTCTAAATGGCCAAAAGCAAACTGCTTTATCGAAAAACAGTCAATAAAGTATTGAATCTTGAATCTTTGTAACAATGACATAAGGCGAGTACAGACTGAGCTAACCGGGCCGCTTACATGTAATCTTTCCAATTATGTACACGTTCAAACCGCGGCATAAACCCCTGCTTAACAGGAAATTCGTCCACAAATGTCGGGCCTCCATTGCCAAGAATATTATCGGGTAAACTGCTAGCGATGTTAAACTGACCACATAGTGCTGTCTCGGCCCCACGTTGGACGCCAGTTTCGCAGGGATAGTTTACTAATATGTCGGCCTAGGCCTCTGCTGTAGGTCAACACATGAACATAAGTTCTTCATACAATCATGTTGCGATTCTATAACTAATGATCATGTCATATGTATGGTTTTTATGTCTAACAGCAATGCCGTTTTAACTGTTTCATTTTAAGTTTCGATTTTATTTCAGGCGAGATTCAAATATACACGAGGGCTGACTTTAGAGACTTTCGATAATCGAATATCCTTATAAGTCTGATCAGAATGTTCTTTGTTCGCTATGTCAGTTTGTGTATACCACGTGACTTTTGACGTAAAATTTGTATGGTCGGACAGCACAAATTGCTCTTGATAAGAATGTAAAAACAATGGTAACTTTTTTGTTTCTTCACTCTTGTTAATGAAACATCGTGCAGTCTACGCCGCTTACAATGTCTTCTCTGGTTGTTTACAGGAGTTTGATTTTCAAACACTTCGACGAACCTGTTCTCAAAATCCAGTTTGGGTAATGCTCCGGCTGTCGGCGATATTGATAACTTTTGAGAAAAGGTTCATCGAAGTGTTTGGAGAAACTAAACCACTTATCAAACTCCGTTGAAAAACCGAAGATAGGGCTCTGTAAGCGGCGTAGACTGCGCCATGTTTCATTTAAAATGATGGAGAAATAAATAAAGTTACCTTTGTTTTTACTTCTAAACCGAAGTAAAATATGTCTGTGCACCGTAGCATTTGTGACGTCAAAGTCACGTGGTATACACACACTGTATGTTATAACAATCGCATCCTTGGTGCAGCAGAATTGACTTGTGTCAACTGTTTCACCGGTTGCCATCCCGACGGATCGGTTGCGTGTAACCCGGCTCAAGACTGTTCATATACATGCAGATTGTCACGCGCAATTAAAACAGGACGAATTAAAATTCTGTATTAACTAGGTCAAATACGGTACCAAATAGTGTAATGGTACGTCAATAAAAAATAAGATGTGACATCATTGAAATATGAATTCATGTCATCCAAAACGCGGTATTGGAGGCGTAGTTCACACAAGCCAATCATACATTATTATAAGTGTAAATTATATTTTTCCGTTGAAAAACCGAAGATAGTTACCTTTGTTTTTACTTCCCTAAGTCTCCGTCAGTCGCGGTCACGTTAACTAAGTCTTCGTCAGACGCAGTCACATTCCCTTAGTTTCCGTCAGCCTCAGTCACCTTCCCTAAGTCTCCGTCAACCTCAGTCACTGTAACTAAGTCTCCGTCAACCTCAGTCACCGTAACTAAGTCTCCGTCATCCTCAGTCACCGTAACTAAGTCTCCGTCAGTCTCAGTCACCGTAACTAAGTCTCCGTCAACCTCAGTCACCGTAACTAAGTCTCCGTCATCCTCAGTCACCGTAACTAAGTCTCCGTCAACCTCAGTCACCGTAACTAAGTCTCCGTCATCCTCAGTCACCGTAACTAAGTCTCCGTCATCCTCAGTCACCGTAACTAAGTCTCCGTCAACCTCAGTCACCGTAACTAAGTCTCCGTCAGTCTCAGTCACCGTAACTAAGTCTCCGTCACCGTAACTAAGTCTCCGTCAACCTCAGTCACCGTAACTAAGTCTCCGTCATCCTCAGTCACCGTAACTAAGTCTCCGTCAACCTCAGTCACCGTAACTAAGTCTCCGTCAACCTCAGTCACCGTAACTAAAGTCTCCGTCAACCTCAGTCACCGTAACTACGTCTCCGGCATCCTCAGTCACCGTAACTAAGTCTCCGTCAGTCTCAGTCACCGTAACTAAGTCTCCGTCAGACTCAGTCACCGTAACTAAGTCCTCGTCAGTATCAGTCACCTTAACTTAGTTGCCGTCATCCTCAGTCACCTTAACTAAGTCTCCGTCAGTCTCAGTCACCGTAACTAAGTCTCCGTCAGACTCAGTCACCGTAACTAAGTCCTCGTCAGTATCAGTCACCTTAACTTAGTTGCCGTCATCCTCAGTCACCTTAACTAAGTTTCCGTCAGCCTCAGTCACCTTCCCTAAGTCTCCGTCAACCTCAGTCACCGTAACTAAGTCTCCGTCATCCTCAGTCACCGTAACTAAGTCTCCGTAACTCAGTCTCCGTCAACCTCAGTCACCGTAACTAAGTCTCCGTCAACCTCAGTCACCGTAACTAAGTCTCCGTCATCCTCAGTCACCGTAACTAAGTCTCCGTCAGTCTCAGTCACCGTAACTAAGTCTCCATCAACCTCAGTCACCGTAACTAAGTCTCCGTCATCCTCAGTCACCGTAACTAAGTCTCCGTCAGTCTCAGTCACCGTAACTAAGTCTCCGTCAGACTCAGTCACATTCCCTAAGTCCTCGTCAGTATCAGTCACCTTAACTTAGTTGCCGTCATCCTCAGTCACATTAACTAAGTTTCCATCAGTTTCAGTCACCATCAAGTAAGCTTCCCTAAGTCTCATCCACCATCAGTCTCAGTCACCATCAGTTTCAGTCACCTTCTCTAAGGCTGAGTCACCATCAGTCAATTTGTCTCAGTCACATAAAGTTCATATAAGTTTGACATATGTCAGATTTTTTTTTTGACCTAGCTGGGACTTGAACCCACGACACTTGTATTGACTTGCATTGACAGATGGCTGCTCTACCAACAGAGCTACCGAGCTTCATACAAATCCATGTCATTACAAGATATATATGTATTCAAAGGTAATTACCAGGACAATACTATGCAGTAAAATTTAAAGTATGTTTTATGTAATCATCGACATGAAGTGGTATCTCATCGTAATTATTCAAGTCTTCGTATTGTAATTTTAAACATTTTAAATTTTTACTAAATACATATTATTAAACAGGTTCACTCATCAATCTTCGCCTGCAACTTATTAATACGTAAACGCAGGTGTTCAAATCAACACCTCGTCGTAGCCTAATGGCTAAGCACGAAGCACTTCAAACCTAAAAGTTCACTTTTCATTGGTTCGATTCTTATGCTAGGCGTTCATTTTTGTCTGCCCTTTTTTTCTGAATTTGAATTGTATTTGTTTTTAAATTCTAGCCTTCCAAAGATAGCCAATGCTATGCAGCTAGCAAAAAAACTCGTTTTAAGAACCCAAACCAGTTTTCTATCTTCTCCTACAGTTTTCAATTAGAAGAGTTGAAACTTCTGATAAAGATACTTCGGGATATTTAGAAAAAACGTATCCGCAACGATTTTTGATTTAGGCCTTTGTTTCCAAATTCTAGCCTTTCAAAGATAGGGTATCTATTTACAGTCGTTTTTGACTTCAATCGCCCCTAGCGCTGCAGTGGTAGTATTCGATAGCGATTTTTATTGCACCATCTGATAGACCTATTCAAGAGCTACAAAACCAATTATGTTAAAGACAGTGAAGTAGTGAATCAATTAGGTTAAACGCAGTGCATCAGAGAATCTATGAGGTTAAACACACTGAAGCAATGATTAGATGAGGTTAAAAACAGAGAAGCAGTGAATCAGTTAGGTTGAAAACAGTAAACAAGCCGCCGTGATGTGACTGAAAGATTATTGAAAAAAGGGCGTTTAACTCCAATCAATCAATCATCGAAATGTTATTTGATTGATTGAACAAATGTTACCACTTTTACCGAAATACCAAACAAGAACAGAGTATTTCATTAATATCTGATATCTGATCAAAATACATATTCGATGTGCTTAGCCTAATATGAATTACATGTATGAGGAGAAGCGTAATGATACTTCAAAACACAAACAAACATAGTTGATAATTATACAATATCATCGAATTCGGATCGAGGGCTATCACGGCTGTACAGCAGGTTTTCTTGTCCTGTTGGAATTAGAGTATCTCTACAGGAGTCGAGTTATGAAATAATTATTTGGAAAAGAGAGATGATACAAATAGGCGACATCTACCTTTCTTACCTTATGACCCCTACTCAAATCTATACTGCAAATTTTACAGTAATCGTCTTTTCCCTCAGAGACTTATAAACCAATTGGCTAATATTGATAATAAACAAGAATGTTTAATCATTCAATCCAATAACGTTTGAAAAATAAATTTATAAACAAACCCGTTTGATTTAAATTAAATATTGAACATTCCACACTTCAAATTGTTAAATGAGATAAAGGTCCTTTTATAACAAAAAGAAAGAATTTGGTGTGATTCAAAAATTGGAAAAAAAGAAAAGATTAACCATAAACAATTATAAAGTCATTTAAATAATCAAATGAAATAAGTATTCTAAAAACTACCTTTATATTAACTTAAGATAGTTGTTCATCGGTACTATTTCGAATTCCAATGTTTAGTTATTTAGTTTGTCTAAAAAGTGTTTTAATATTGAAAACAAAAAAAGATTCTCCATAACAAATTATGAAGTCATTAAGTATACAAATGAAATGAGTTATTAGGTATAGTTATTTAGTAATAAATTAAAAGAGCAACATAAATTAAATAAACAAAATAATATGAAGCGATTCAAGCGTCTTGTCACTGATCCATCTCTAACAATGTTAAAGTCCCGCCCACGTAGTAGTTGTAGTAATAGTAGTAATAGTATAATTAATAGTAGTATATATATTAGCAGCAGTAAGAGTAGAGTAGGATATAATTAGAGTAGGATAGAGGTAGAGATAGAGGTAGGATACAGGTAGGTTAGAGTAACTCACAAGAGTAGCTAACAACATACTGTGTATGGAGCAAGTTCAGGATCCAAGAAGCACCGGTGATATTATTTTAAAAACAAGGAAGAAGTGAATCAATTAGTTAACGCGGTGAAGCAGTGAATCAATTATGTTTAAAAACAGTGAAGTAGTGAATCAATTAGGTTAAACGCAGTGAATCAGTGATTCCATAAGCTATAGCTATATCTCTCTGTCTGTCTATCTGTATGTCTGTTTGTCTGTCTCTGTCTGTCTATGTCTGTCTCTCTCTCACACACATGTCTGTCTAGCTTTCTTTTAACTGCCTCGTTCTCATAAATATTTGTAACGATTTATTCTAAATTAAAGTTTCGTGAGAAACAGTAAAATACGACGTCCAATCAGCTAAGTACGTGGCACACATAGGTGCAAATGCAATGGTCACGGATTCGATTCTCAAAATCGGAATGTCATTTACATTTATATTATTAAAGTACAGGTATGCCGATTAATCATATGTCTTTAATATAGTCGAGTTAATCTTCTAAAATAAGTGCATGTGTGATACGTTGTAACATTTAGGGCATTGTCGTTGCACTAGAATTGAGAACATTTGAAGATGAAAAGGAATCTTATGATCGACTAAATGAAATTGTCTGAAAGGAAAATGAGATGGTCGTATCAATATATTATATACAAATCAAATTAAGAAAAAAACCGGACATGCAAAAATGAAAGCCTAGCATAAAAATCGAACCAATGAAAAGTGAACATTTAGGTTTGAAGTGTTTCGTGCTTAGCCACTAGCCTACGGAGACGGTGTTGATTTGAGGACCTGCGTTTACGTATTAATAAATTGCAGGCGAAGATTGATGAGTAAACCTGTTTACTAAAACGTATTTAGTAAAAATTTAAAATGTTTAACATTTCAACAGGAAGACTTGAATAATTATGCTGAAATACCGCTTTTTGTCGATGATTGCATAAAACATACTTTAAATTTTACTGCGTAGTATTGACCTGGTAATTACCTTTGAATACATATATATCTTGTAATGACATGGATTTGTATGAAGCTCGGTAGCTCAGTTGGTAGAGCAGCCGTTTGTCAATGGAAGTCAACGTGACGTGGGTTCGAGTCCTAGCAAGGTCAAAATTGTTTCTGACATTTGTCTAATGTATATCAGGGCTGACACTGTATATGACTGAGTGTTACTGATGTTAACTGAGATTTAAGGAATGTGACTGAGACTGATGGAATCCATAGTTAATGTGACTGATGGGGACTGAGACTTAGGGAAGGTGACTGATGATGAGTGAGACTTAGGGAAGCTGACTGATGGTGACTGAGACTTAGGAAAGGTGACTGAGACTGAAGGTGACTTTCTGAAGGAGACTGATGGTAACTGAGACTTAGATAAGATGACTTCTGGTGACTGTGACTGATGGAGACTTAATGAAGGTGACGGGGACTTAGGGAAGGTGACTTATAGTGACCTAGACTCAGGGAAGCTGACTGATGGTGACTGAGACTTAGGGAAGGTGAATGGGACTGAAGGTGTCTGAGACTTATGGATGGTGACGGAGACTTAGGGAAGGTGACTGACGGCTACTGAGACTTAGGGAAGGTGACTGAGACTGCTGGAGACTTAGGGAAGCTGACTGATGGTGACTGAGACTTAGGAAAGGTGACTGAGACTGAAGGTGACTTTCTGAAGGAGACTGATGGTAACTGAGACTTAGATAAGTTGACTGCTGGTGACTTTGACTGATGGAGACTTAAGGAAGGTGACGGGGACTTAGGGAAGGTGACTTAAAGTGACCTGACTCAGGGAAGCTGACTGATGGTGACTGAGACTTAGGGAAGCTGACTGGGACTGAAGGCGTCTGATGGTGTCTGATGGTGTCTGAGACTTATGGAAGGTGACGGAGACTTAGGGAAGGTGACTGACGGCGACTGAGACTTAGGGAAGGTGACTGAGACTGCTGGAGACTTAGGGAAGGTGACTGAGACTGATGGTGACTGAAGGTGACTTTCTGAAGGAGACTGATGGTAACTGAGACTTAGATAAGTTGACTGCTGGTGACTGTGACTGATGGAGACTTAAGGAAAGTGACGGGGACTTAGGGAAGGTGACTTATAGTGACCTAGACTCAGGGAAGCTGACTGATGGTGACTGAGACTTAGGGAAGGTGACTGGGACTGAAGGTCTCTGATGGTGTCTGAGACTTATGGAGGGTGACGGAGACTTAGGGAAGGTGACTGACACTTAGGGAAGGTGACTGAGACTGCTGGAGACTTAGGGAAGGTGACTGATGGTGACTGAGAATTATATAGCATTATATAAGTTTTTAACACCAATTATAAATTTAATTTCCTAAACATTTTCGAAGTCGTCTGCAGCAGATGTATTTTATGTGGGAAAATGGACAAATAAAACAGAATCGGTGAATTATGTATCGAATATTTCCTATATATAACAAGTGTAAATTATTATTACAGGAACCACGTTTACGATAAAATTGCAAACAGTTGCTATTATGTCCTGTAAGTTATGGCCGTAATAGCAAGATGTAACGGTATAATAATCAAATACTGGTCAGCAATACGGACACATAAAATATGCCAAAGTTCGGGCAAATTCTACTGAATATTCAGATGTAATACGTTGTCAACATTGCATCGTTAGATCCTCCAGCTTGGAAGCAGGTATTCAGGGTTCGGTGACTTCCCCCCTTGGCGCTCAGGGTTGCGGGGATAGAAGTACGACTACTGCATCTGTATACATATATATAATGCCGTCCCACATCCGAGTCAGACGCTCTATCAACTATTCGGTGTATTGTGAGAAAGTTCAGGTGTCGTATTCGTATACCTGTAACCCTCGGTATCAAGACGGAAAAAGCACTGCTACATTTTAAAAGATAACAGCTTGACATGACCAGGGATCGAGTCACGCTTTCTTTTCTCTAAAAGGGGTACTATAATCGTTACACCAGTCAATCGGTGCGTTTAATTCTATTCTGATGAGCGGCGGTAGCTCAGTTGACCTGGGATCTCAGTCATAGCTTCACGAGTTCGAATCCTGACTAGACAAACATCATTTTCCCGCCGATAAGAACAGTTAGTTAGTTAGGCTAGCGTGATTCGTCTTTAACCAATGGGTTAAAAAAGGGTCTACCGGAAAAGGTAGCCATTTGTCTAGAACAATTTCAAACAATTTGAATTATATATAAAGCTGGTCTTCATACTGTCTAACTTCATTACTTCTAACTTCATCACTTCTAACTTCTAACTTCATTACCTATAACTACATTCACTTCTAACTTCTAACTTCATTACTTCTAACTTCATCACTTCTAACTTCTGACTAGTAATGAAGTTAGAAGTTAGAAGTGAATGCAGTTAGAAGTAATGAAGTTAGAAGTTAGAAGTGATGAAGTTAGAAGTTTGGAAGTTAGAAGTAATGAAGTTAGAAGTATGAAAGTTAGAAGTATTGAAGTTAGAAGTAATGAAGTTGGAAGTTAGAAGTAATGAAGTTAGAAGTTAGAAGTGAATGTAGTTAGAAGTAATGAAGTTAGAAGTTAGAAGTGATGAAGTAAGAAGTAATGAAGTAAGAAGTAAGGAAGTTGGAAGTTAGAAGTGATGAAGTTAGAAGTTAGAAGTGAATATAGTTAGAAGTAATGAAGTTAGAAGTTAGAAGTGATGAAGTTAGAAGTAATGAAGTTAGAAGTTTGGAAGTTAGAAGTAATGAAGTTAGAAGTATGGAAGTTAGAAGTATTGAAGTTAGAAGTATTGAAGTAAGAAGTCCCTCTAGGGCTTCCATAGATATTATATCCAGAGCTAGTCTTCATACTGTTTGATTGTTTGGTGTTTTACGTCGCTTTTAACATGTTTTAGTTATATTAGGGCGTTTCTTGTGTAAATTACCAGTACTAATAGTCAATTTATCCTGACACCAATTAGTCAGTCGTAATGCTAACAATGCAACTCTGAGCACCAAGGAGAGTCTTCCTAGTTTACCCGTTGACCTAATTCGAACACATAATCAATATGTATTCACCAATAAGAAAATTAATTACTATAAACGATATGCCTATTGTATTCTGGTCGTTAGAAAATACAATCATCACGCTACACAGGCTCTTTGCATTATATACGGGCAACTTCAGGTAAAAACAGGGTCTTATGGCACCCGATACTGCTTTGGTATAGTACAATGCGGATTTGGAACGAAAATAGTCAGGCTACTATGTAGCTTTCGGCATTGTAACAATGACACAGCGTACACACCAGGTGCAATAAATCGTGTGGAAGACAGTCGTGCAGAGGTCAAGTTCGAGTCCCGCAATGAGCACGTTTTGACTGCGGTGAAGCAGTGAATCAATTATTTTTAAAAACAGTGAAGTAGTGAATCAATTAGGTTAAACGCAGTGAATCAGTGATTCCATAAGGTTAAAAACAATGAAGTAGTGAATCAATTAGGTTAAACATAGAAACGTAGTGAATTAATTAGGTTAAACGCAGTGAATAAGGGGCGTTTTGATTATTCTAAAATCTTTACAACATAAGGTTTGGTTGGATAATAAGAGGGATATTGTGGGGAAAAGAGTCACCGTAACTAAGTCTCCGTCAGCCTCAGTCACATTCCCTAAGTCTCCGTCAACCTCAGTCACCGTAACTAAGTCTCCGTAACTAAGTCTCCGTCAGTCTCAGTCACCGTAACTAAGTCTCCGTCAACCTCAGTCACCGTAACTAAGTCTCCGTCAACCTCAGTCACCGTAACTAAGTCTCCGTCAGCCTCACTCACCTTAACTAAGTCCTCGTCAGACTCAGTCACATTCCCTTAGTCTCCGTCAGCCTCAGTCACCTTCCCTAAGTCTCCGTCAACCTCAGTCACCGTAACTAAGTCTCCGTCACCGTAACTAAGTCTCCGTCAACCTCAGTCACCGTAACTAAGTCTCCCTCATCCTCAGTCACCTTAAATAAGTTTCACTCACCTTAACTAAGTCCTCGTCAGACTCAGTCACATTCCCTTAGTCTCCGTAAACCTCAGTCACCGTAACTAAGTCTCCGTCACTCTCAGTCACCGTAACTAAGTCTCCGTCACCTTCCCTAAGTCTCCGTAAACCTCAGTCACCGTAACTAAGTCTCCGTCAGAATCAGTCACATTCCCTAAGTCTACATCAGACTCAGTATGACTCAGTCAACTTAATTAAGTCTCCGTCATCCTCAGTCACCTTAACTAAGTTTCCGTCAGCCTCAGTCACCTTAACTAAGTCCTCGTCAGTATCAATCACCTTAACTTAGTTGCCGTCATCCTCAGTCAGATGAACTAAGTTTCCATCAGTTTCAGTCACCATCAAGTAAGCTTCCCTAAGTCTCACCCACCATCAGTCTCAGTCACCATCAGTCTCAGTCACCTTCTCTAAGGCTCAGTCACCATCAGTCAATTTGTCTCAGTCACATAAAGTTCACACAAGTTTGACATATGTCAGATTATTTTTTGACCTAGCTGGGACTCGAACCCACGACACTTGTATTGACTTGCATTGACAGATGGCTGCTCTTCCAACAGAGCTACCGAGCTTCATACAAATCCATGTCATTACAAGATATATATGTATTCAAAGGTAATTACCAGGACAATACTATGCAGTAAAATTTAAAGTATGTTTTATGTAATCATCGACATGAAGTGGTATCTCATCGTAATTATTCAAGTCTTCGTATTGTAATTTTAAACATTTTAAATTTTTACTAAATACATATTAGTAAACAGGTTCACTCATCAATCTTCGCCTGCAACTTATTAATACGTAAACGCAGGTGTTCAAATCAACACCTCGTCGTAGCCTAATGGCTAAGCACGAAGCACTTCAAACCTAAAAGTTCACTTTTCATTGGTTCGATTCTTATGCTAGGCGATCATTTTTGTCTGTCCTTTTTTTTCTGAATTTGAATTGTATTTGTTTTTAAATTCTAGCCTTCCAAAGATAGCCAATGCTATGCAGCTAGCAAAAAAACTCGTTTTAAGAACCCAAACCAGTTTTCTATCTTCTCCTACAGTTTTTAATTAGAAGAGTTGAAACATCTGACTAAGATACTTCGGGATATTTAGAAAAAACGTATCCGCAACGATTTTTGATTTAGGCCTTTGTTTCCAAATTCTAGCCTTTCAAAGATAGGGTATCTATTTACAGTCGTTTTTGACTTCAATCGCCCCTAGCGCTGCAGTGGTAGTATTCGATAGCGATTTTATTGCACCATCTGATAGACCTATTCAAGAGCTACACACCCAATTATGTTAAAGACAGTGAAGTAGTGAATCAATTAGGTTAAACGCAGTGCATCAGAGAATCTATGAGGTTAAACATACTGAAGCAATGATTAGATGAGGTTAAAAACAGAGAAGCAGTGAATCAGTTAGGTTGAAAACAGTAAACCAGCCGCCGTGATGTGACTGAAAGATTATTGAAAAAAGGGCGTTTAACTCCAATCAATCAATCATCGAAATGTTATTTGATTGATTGAACAAATTTTACCACTTTTACCGAAATACCAAACAAGAACAGAGTATTTCATTAATATCTGATATCTGATCAAAATACATATTCGATGTGCTTAGCCAAATATGAATTACATGTATGAGGATAAACGTAATGATACTTCAAAACACAAACAAACATAGTTGATAATTATATAATATCATCGAATTCGGATCGAGGGCTATCACGGCTGTACAGCAGGTTTTCTTGTCCTGTTGGAATTGGAGTATCTCTACAGGAGTCGAGTTATGAAAGAATTATGTGGAAAAGTAGTCGACATCTACCTTTCTTACCTTATGACCCCTACTCAAATCTATACTGCAAATTTTACAGTAATCGTCTTTTCCCTCAGAGACTTATAAACCAATTGGCTAATATTGATAATAAACAAGAATGTTTAATCATTCATTCCAATAACGTTTGAAAAATAAATTTATAAACAAACCCGTTTGATTTAAATTAAATATTGAACATTCCACACTTCAAATTGTTAAATGAGATAAAGGTCCTTTTATAACAAAAAGAAAGAATTTGGTGTGATTCAAAAATTGGAAAAAAAGAAAAGATTAACCATAAACAATTATAAAGTCATTTAAATAATCAAATGAAATAAGTATTCTAAAAACTACCTTTATATTAACTTAAGATAGTTGTTCATCGGTACTATTTCGAATTCCAATGTATAGTTATTTAGTTTGTCTAAAAAGTGTTTTAATATTGAAAACAAAAAAAGATTCTCCATAACAAATTATGAAGTCATTAAGTATACAAATGAAATGAGTTAAGGACTTCATTTTTTGTTATTCTAAAAACTACCTTTATTATAACTTTATTATAACTTAAGACAATTGTTCATCGGTACTATTTCGAATTCCAATGTATAGTTATTTAGTAATAAATTAAAAGAGCAACATAAATTAAATAAACAAAATAATATGAAGCGATTCAAGCGTCTTGTCACTGATCCATCTCTAACAATGTTAAATTCCCGCCCACGTAGTAGTTGTAGTAATAGTAGTAATAGTATAATTAATAGTAGTATATATATTAGCAGCAGTAAGAGTAGCGTAGGATATAATTAGAGTAGGATAGAGGTAGAGGTAGAGGTAGGATACAGGTAGGTAAATCACAAGAGTAGCTAACAACATACTGTGTATGGAGCAAGTTCAGGATCCAAGAAGCACCGGTGATATTATTTTAAAAACAAGGAAGAAGTGAATCAATTAGTTAACGCGGTGAAGCAGTGAATCAATTATGTTTAAAAACAGTGAAGTAGTGAATCAATTAGGTTAAACGCAGTGAATCAGTGATTCCATAAGCTATAGCTATATCTCTCTCTCTCTGTCTATCTGTATGTCTGTTTGTCTGTCTCTGTCTGTCTCTGTCTGTCTCTGTCTGTCTCTCTCTCACCCACATGTCTGTCTAGCTTTCTTTTAACTGCCTCGTTCTCATAAATATTTGTAACGATTTATTCTAAATTAAAGTTTCGTGAGAAACAGTAAAATACGACGTCCAATCAGCTAAGTACGTGGCACACATAGCTGCAAATGCAATGGTCACGGATTCGATTCTCAAAATCGGAATGTCATTTACATTTATATTATTAAAGTACAGGTATGCCGATTAATCATATGTCTTTAATATAGTCGAGTTAATCTTCTAAAATAAGTGCATGTGTGATACGTTGTAACATTTAGGGCATTGTCGTTGCACTAGAATTGAGAACATTTGAAGATGAAAAGGAATCTTATGATCGACTAAATGAAATTGTCTGAAAGGAAAATGAGATGGTCGTATCAATATATTATATACAAATCAAATTAAGAAAAAAACCGGACATGCAAAAATGAAAGCCTAGCATAAAAATCGAACCAATGAAAAGTGAACATTTAGGTTTGAAGTGTTTCGTGCTTAGCCACTAGCCTACGGAGACGGTGTTGATTTGAGGACCTGCGTTTACGTATTAATAAATTGCAGGCGAAGATTGATGAATAAACCTGTTTACGTAAACGTATTTAGTAAAAATTTAAAATGTTTAACATTTCAACAGGAAGACTTGAATAATTATGCTGAAATACCGCTTTTTGTCGATGATTACATAAAACATACTTTAAATTTTACTGCGTAGTATTGACCTGGTAATTACCTTTGAATACATATATATCTTGTAATGACATGGATTTGTATGAAGCTCGGTAGCTCAGTTGGTAGAGCAGCCGTTTGTCAATGGAAGTCAACGTGACGTGGGTTCGAGTCCTAGCAAGGTCAAAATTGTTTCTGACATGTGTCTAATGTATATCAGGGCTGACACTGTATATGACTGAGTGTTACTGATGTTAACTGAGATTTACGGAATGTGATTGAGACTGGTGGAATCCATAGGTAATGTGACTGATGAGGACTGAGACTTAGGGAAGGTGACTGATAATGAGTGAGACTTAGGGAAGCTGACTGATGGTGACTGAGACTTAGGAAAGGTGACTGAGACTGAAGGTGACTCTCTGAAGGAGACTGATGGTAACTGAGACTTAGATAAGTTGACTGCTGGTGACTGTGACTGATGGAGACTTAAGGAAGGTGACGGGGACTTAGGGAAGGTGAATTATAGTGACCTAGACTCAGGAAAGCTGACTGATGGTGACTGAGACTTAGGGAAGGTGAATGGGACTGAAGGTGTTTGATGGTGTCTGAGACTTATGGAAGGTGACGGAGACTTAGGGAAGGTGACTGACGGCGACTGAGACTTAGGGAAGGTGACTGAGACTGCTGGAGACTTAGGGAAGCTGACTGATGGTGACTGAGACTTAGGAAAGGTGACTGAGACTGAAGGTGACTTTCTGAAGGAGACTGCTGGTAACTGAGACTTAGATAAGTTGACTGCTGGTGACTGTGACTGATGGAGACTTAAGGAAGGTGACGGGGACTTAGGGAAGGTGACTTAAAGTGACCTGACTCAGGGAAGCTGACTGATGGTGACTGAGACTTAGGGAAGCTGACTGGGACTGAAGGTGTCTGATGGTGTCTGAGACTTATGGAAGGTGACGGAGACTTAGGGAAGGTGACTGACGGCGACTGAGACTTAGGGAAGGTGACTGAGACTGCTGGGGACTTAGGGAAGGTGACTGATGGTGACTGAGACTTAGGAAAGGTGACTGAGACTGATGGTGACTGAAGGTGACTTTCTGAAGGAGACTGATGGTAACTGAGACTTAGATAAGTTGACTGCTGGTGACTGTGACTGATGGAGACTTAAGGAAAGTGACGGGGACTTAGGGAAGGTGACTTATAGTGACCTAGACTCAGGGAAGCTGACTGATGGTGACTGAGACTTAGGGAAGCTGACTGGGACTGAAGGTGTCTGATGGTGTCTGAGACTTATGGAGGGTGACGGAGACTTAGGGAAGGTGACTGATGGTGACTTGGCGGAGAATGTGACAAAATTGAAAGTCGTATTGCAGAATTATATAGCATTATATAAGTTTTTAACACCAATTATATATTGAATTTTGCATTTTCCTAAACATTTTCGAAGTCGTCTGCAGCAGATGTATTTTATGTGGGAAAATGGACAAATAAAACAGAATCGGTGAATTATGTATCGAATATTTCATATATATAACAAGTGTAAATTATTATTACAGGGACCACGTTTACGATAAAATTGCAAACAGTTGCTATTATGTCCTGTAAGCTATGGCCGTAATAGCAAGATGTAACGGTATAATAATCAAATACTGGTCAGCAATACGGACACATAAAATATGCCAAAGTTCGGGCAAATTCTACTGAATATTCAGATGTAATACGTTGTCAACATTGCATCGTTAGATCCTCCAGCTTGGAAGCAGGTATTCAGGGTTCGGTGACTTCCCCCTTGGCGCTCAGGGTTGCGGGGATAGAAGTACGACTACTGCATCTGTATACATATATATAATGCCGTCCCACATCCGAGTCAGACGCTCTATCAAAGATTCGGTGTATTGTGAGAAAGTTCAGGTGTCGTAATCGTATACCTGTAACCCTCGGTATCAAGACGGAAAAAGCACTGCTACATTTTAAAAGATAACAGCTTGACATGACCAGGGATCGAGTCACACTTTCTTTTCTCTAAAAGGGGTACTATAATCGTTACACCAGTCAATCGGTGCGTTTAATTCTATTCTGATGAGCGGCGGTAGCTCAGTTGACCTGGGATCTCAGTCATAGCTTCACGAGTTCGAA
Source organism: Serripes groenlandicus (assembly GCA_031761405.1). Lineage (NCBI taxonomy): Eukaryota > Metazoa > Mollusca > Bivalvia > Cardiida > Cardiidae > Serripes > Serripes groenlandicus. The sequence goes on from JASEVX010000003.1 coordinate 96,497,766, forward strand.
TCCTGACTAGACAAACATCATTTTCCCGCCGATAAGAACAGTTAGTTAGTTAGGCTAGCGTGATTCGTCTTTAACCAATGGGTTAAAAAAGGGTCTACCGGAAAAGGTAGCCATTTGTCTAGAACAATTTCAAACAATTTGAATTATATCTAAAGCTGGTCTTCATACTGTCTAACTTCATTACTTCTAACTTCATCACTTCTAACTTCTAACTTCATTACTTCTAACTACATTCACTTCTAACTTCTAACTTCATTACTTATAACTTCATCACTTCTAACTAGTAATGAAGTTAGAAGTTAGAAGTGAATGCAGTTAGAAGCAATGAAGTTAGAAGTTAGAAGTGATGAAGTTAGAAGTCTGGAAGTTAGAAGTAATGAAGTTAGAAGTATGGAAGTAAGAAGTATTGAAGTTAGAAGTAATGAAGCTGGAAGTTAGAAGTAATGAAGTTAGAAGTTAGAAGTGAATGTAGTTAGAAGTAATGAAGTTAGAAGTTAGAAGTGATGAAGTTAGAAGTAATGAAGTAAGAAGTAAGGAAGTTGGAAGTTAGAATTGACGAAGTTAGAAGTTAGAAGTGAAAATAGTTAGAAGTAATGAAGTTAGAAGTTAGAAGTGATGAAGTTAGAAGTTTGGAAGTTAGAAGTAATGAAATTAGAAGTATGGAAGTTAGAAGTATTGAAGTAAGAAGTCCCTCTAGGGCTTCCATAGATATTATTTCCAGAGCTTGTCTTCATACTGTTTGATTGTTTGCTGTTTTACGTCGCTTTTAACATGTTTTAGTTATATTAGGGCGTTTCTTGTGTAAATTACCAGTACTAATAGTCAATTTATCCTGACACCAATTAGTCAGTCGTAATGCTAACAATGCAACTCTGAGCGCCAAGGAGGGTCTTCCTAGTTTACCCTATGACATAATTCGAACACATAATCAATATGTATTCACCAATAAGAAAATTAATTACTATAAACGATATGCCTATTGTATTCTGGTCGTTATAAAATACAATCATCACGCTACACAGTGCATTATATATGGGCAACTTCAGGCAAAAACAGGGTCTTATTGCACCCGATACTGCTTTGGTATAGTACAATGCGGATTTGGAGCGAAAATAGTCAGGCTACTATGTAGCTTTCGGCATTGTTACAATGACACAGCGTACACACCAGGTGCAATAAATCGTGTGGAAGACAGTCGTGCAGAGGTCAAGTTCGAGTCCCGTAATGAGCACGTTCTGACTGCGGTGAAGCAGTGAATCAATTATTTTTAAAAACAGTGAAGTAGTGAATGAATTAGGTTAAACGCAGTGAATCAGTGATTCCATAAGGTTAAAAACAATGAAGTAGTGAATCAATTAGGTTAAAGATAGAAACGTAGTGAATTAATTAGGTTAAACGCAGTGAATCAGTGATTCCATAAGGTTAAAAACAATGAAGTAGTGAATCAATTAGGTTAAAGATAGAAACGTAGTGAATTAATTAGGTTAAACGCAGTGAATAAGGGGCGTTTTGCTTATTCTAAAATCCTTACAACATAAGGTTTGGTTGGATAATAAGAGGGATATTGTGGGGAAAAGAGCTGTTAACCCCTCCTTATCTGGAACCTTGCACATACGTCAAACTTGCACCAGAGGACTTATAAAACATGTAGGCAAATATTAGGAAAAAACATCTATAGATAAAAATGTAATTATAATGAGAATTGAAAACACATTAACATGAGTCGTCTGCTGCAGATGCGACAACTGTATTCTATTATTGGGAAAGGCTTAAACTGAAACAAATTGAAGACATCTAAAGATGTGCACATGCTATTTAACCTTTTCCCACATACGTCAAGCTGGCAGCAGACGATTTTGAAAACATGTAGGTAAAAACTAGGTAACTCTCAATAGATTAAATAGTAATACAAGTTTAGTTATTGAACATATTTTAAAACAGCCAAAGGGAAATTTCGTCTTTTGCCACATTTTTGGGACAGGGGCTTTTCGCCCATTTACCATTCCTAGCAAGCGTTTCGAAAAGTCGACTGATGGCCGCAACCGTGTTCATCTATTGTCTACAGCCGCGAAAGTCTAATTTTTGGTTGGTCATCATTTGCTTCACACTGATATGAACGAATAATGCAAAATCCATCTGTTGCATTAATGACTCATAAGAGTTCCCACACTGGAAACACACTTTGAGCTATGTTTGACATTAATGTCAGTTTTATTTGTAAACGGCGACCGTACTGTAACCCCAACAAGTCTGCAACAGACGACCTAGAATACATATGAAAATCACTGTGAATAAAATATAATTATTTGAAGGATTTGTAAATATTGTAGCAAAGGTAGAAATTGCCTACGATAACGATTTCTCCCTTTGTCACGATGTTTTCAAATGTCAAATGCTGCATATGCGTCAAAAAGCGTCTATAAGCGTGAAAGGGTTAATGCGTTTCCATTATAGCTAAACCCTTTCCGTGAAAGATACTATAACAGACGAATATTGAGAATATTGTGGAAAATGAGCAAATTCCTCCTTTTCACACAATGCTTTAAAAACCTGATGTAGTCAAAGCTTTCTATACTCTATATATTTTGATGTTTTACTACAGGCATTTCTTTGCTCTTTCTCCCTTTCAGGCACATTTTGAAAAACTTGAAATAGATAACATCTCTGTAAATGAAGGTATGATTATTGAAAATTGTTGAAACCTTTGTGAAAAAAGAAAAAATGGTTACGATAAGCAATTTCTTCTTTTTTCACGATACTTTCCCTTCATTCCGCCTGTTTGTCTGTCAGTTTGTCGATCCAACTAGGAAATGTAAAGTCAATCTACAAATTAGGGATTAGTTAAAATCAGCAACTAAACGAGTTATAACCGTAGGGTCAAGATTTGTTTTACATGTGAGCAGCATTATAGCTATTTTGGGTCTTATTTTCATTTGTGAAAATTGAAGATTCGACGTCCATCAAAATATAATCTAGTCCTAGATGTATCTGTTGACAAATACAAATACACTAGCACTGTAGCATAATTAGTATAATGTCAATTTACTTTGTATAGTTCCGTTGCGGAGATTCAATTAAACCCCATATCGCTAGATGTGGCTCATATGCGATAACAAATACATTACCAGTACTGTAACATGTTAACCATTTCCAAAACCAATACGTATTTTGACGCATCGAATCAAGTCTTCTGTACTTAATTACTTTGTGTTTAGCCTAATGTCTGTATTATTATCATGTAAATCATTAAATTGATTGTGAGTATCAAAGAAACTGCTGCCCTTTTTCTTTGTCTCTCTCTCTCTCTCTCTCTCTCTCTCTCTCTCTCTCTCTCTCTCTCTCTCTCTCTCTCTCTCTCTCTCTCTCTCTCTCTCTCTCTCTCTCTCTCTCTCTCTCTCTCTCTATCTGTCTGTCTATCTGTATGTCTGTTTGTCTTTCTCAGTCTGCCTCTGTCTGTCTCTGTCTGTCTCAGTCTGTCTCTGTCTGTCTCTGTCTGTCTCTGTCTCTGTCTGTCTCTGTCTCGGTCTGTCTCTCTCTCTCCCCAACATAGCTCTCTTTTAACTGTCTCGTTCTCATAAATATTCGTAACGATTTATTCTAAATTAAAGTTTCGTGAGAAACAGTAAAATACAACGTCCAATCAGCTAAGTACGTGGCACACATAGCTGCAAATGCAATGGTCACGGATTCGATTCTCTAAATCGGAATGTCATTTACATTCATGGCCTTTATATCATGATGCTCAGTTTGTGTAATGCTAGGATGATTGTCTTTTATTTATGTTATTACAGTACAGGTATGCCGATTAATTATATGTCTTTTATATAGTCGAGTTAATCTTCTAAAATAAGTGCATAAGTGATACGTTGTAACATTTAGGGCAAGATTACACGTACATTGTCGTTGCACTAGAATTGAGAACATTTGAAGATGAAAAGGAATCTTTTCATCGACTAAACGAAATTGTCTGAAAGGAAAATGAGATGGTCGTATAAATATATTATACACAAATCAAATTAAGAAAAAAACCGGACATGCAAAAATGAAAGCCTAGCATAAAAATCGAACCAATGAAAAGTGAACATTTAGGTTTGAAGTGCTTCGTGCTTAGCCACTAGCCTACGGAGACGGTGTTGATTTGAGGACCTGCGTTTACGTATTAATAAATTGCAGGCAAAGATTAATGAGTAAACCTGTTTACTTATACGTATTTAGTAAACATTTAAAATGTTTAAAATTTCAACACGAAGACTTGAATAATTATGCTGAGATACCACTTTTTGTCGATAATTACATAAAACATACTTTAAATTTGACTGCGTAGTATTGACCTGGTAATTACCTTTGAATACATATATATCTTGTAATGACATGGATTTGTATGAAGCTCGGTAGCTCAGTTGGTAGAGCAGCCGTTTGTCAATGAAAGTCAATGTGACGTGGGTTCGAGTCCCAGCTAGGTCAAAATTGTTTCTGACATTTGTCTAATGTATATCAGGGCTGACACTGTATGTGACTGAGACTGATGGAGACTGAGACTTAAGGAGCGTTACTGATGGTTACTTATGGTAACTGAGACGTAGGGAATGTGACTGAGACTGATGGAATCATAGGTAAGGTGAGTGATGGTGACGGTGAATGATAGTGACTGAGACTGAGGGGAGTTGGCTGAGACTGCTGTAGACTTAGGGAAAGGTGACATACTGATGGTGACTTACTGAAGGTGATTGAAGGTCATTGATGGTGACTTTCTGAAGGAGACTGATGGTGACTGAGACTTAAGGAAGTTGACTGCTGGTGACTGAGACTGATGGAGACTTAAGGAAAGTGACGGAGAATTAGGGAAGGTGACTTATAGTGACTGAGACTCAGGGAAGGTGACTAATGGTGACTGAGACTTAGGGGAGTTGACTGAGGCTACTGCTGTATACTTAGGGGAGTTGACTGAGGCTGCTGCTGTATACTTAGGGAAAGTGACTGATGGTGGCTGGGACTGAAGGTGACTGATGCTGACTGAGACTTAGGGAAGGTGACGGAGACTTAGGGGAACGTGACTGATGGCGACTGAGACTTAGGGAAGGTGACTGAGACGGCTGGAGACTTAGTGAAGGTGACTGATGGTGACTGAGAGTTAGAGAAGTTAGCGGAGAATGTGAAAGAATTGAAAGTCGTATTGCAGAATTATATAGCATTATGTAAGTTTTTAACACCAATTATAGATTGAATTTTGCATTTTCCTAAACATTTTCGAAGTCGTCTGCAGCAGATGTATTGTACTAACGGAAATTAAAAACTGTGCATCGGGAAAATGTTTGTAATTTTTTTTATTTCATAACATTGTACATACCATATTTAAAAAAACATAATAGTTTATCAATCTATCCTTTACATAATCATAAAAAGAAATCACCAATCAATCTCATTCAATCTTGGCATCGCGTCAAAGACTGGTGGGGTGAAATCCAAAGTCACAAACTGAATGGACGTCTTGTCAAAACTGGACGTATTGCAGGACGTCGCGGGCGTATGTTAACGGCACGCAAACGGTTCCAAACAGTTCTCGGATTAATTATTTGGTGTCCAGGAATAGTTCTAGACGTCAAACGTGCAGATTGGAAACGGTTACGAAGATGAGTGAGCCGAATATGTTTGTCTTGTAGACGTGACGTTACACGCGGTGCCCCAGGTCGAGGGTAGTCCCGAGTGCGACCAGTGTGCTGGTAACGTCTTTACAGTGAACTTATAGTGTTCCTATGCACACCAAATTGTTGAGCGACCTCGTGTTGCTGCCTTCCAGCTTGCAGCATCCCGATGGCACGCAAACGCTGATTTTCGGTAAGCCGTGGCATCGTAACAATCCAACACAACAAAAACTTTAGATGTTTTTCCGATTGATTGAATCTTTAACAAATATTTAATGCTTTTAAAAGTGTAAACTTTCGACTGTGTAAAGTGCGAGACCCAATAAACATGTAAACCGACGTCGTCGGCTACTGCACGAACCGCACGTGTGATTCGAGCGAAAAGTTGTACACAGGTTTCGCATAGCATATTGATAACGTGTACTAAATTTTATGATAATCAGAATGGCATTTTAAAAAGTATTCAAATTAAAGGCATGCACAGTTTTTAATTTCCGTTAGTACATGTGGGAAAGAATGAATGGACAAATAAAACAGAATTGGTGAATTATGTATCGAATATTTCCTATATATAACAAGTGTAACGTTTACGATAATATTGCAAACAGTTGCTATTATGTCCTGTAAGCTATGGCCGTAATAGCAAGATGTAACTGTATAATAATCAAATACTGGTCAGCAATACGGACACATAAAATATGCCAAAGTTCGGGCAAATTCTACTGAATATTCAGATGTAATACGTTGTCAACATTGAATCGTTAGATCCTCCAGCTTGGAAGCAGGTATTCAGGGTTCGGTGACTTCCCCCTTGGCGCTCAGGGTTGCGGGGATAGAAGTACGACTACTGCATATGTATACATATATATAATGCCGTCCCACATCCGAGTCAGACGCTCTATCAAAGATTCGGTGTATTGTGAGAAAGTTCAGGTGTCGTAATCGTATACCTGTAACCCTCGGTATCAAGACGGAAGAAGCACTGCTACATTTTAAAAGATAACAGCTTGACATGACCAGGGATCGAGTCACGCTTTCTTTTCTCTAAAAGGGGTACTATAATCGTTACACCAGTCAATCGGTGCGTTTAATTCTATTCTGATGAGCGGCGGTAGCTCAGTTGACCTGGGATCTCAGTCATAGCTTCACGAGTTCGAATCCTGACTAGACAAACATCATTTTCCCGCCGATAAGAACAGTTAGTTAGTTAGGCTAGCGTGATTCGTCTTTAACCAATGGGTTAAAAAAGGGTCTACCGGAAAAGGTAGCCATTTGTCTAGAACAATTTCAAACAATTTGAATTATATCTAAAGCTGGTCTTCATACTGTCTAACTTCATTACTTCTAACTTCATCACTTCTAACTTCTAACTTCATTACTTCTAACTACATTCACTTCTAACTTCTAACTTCATTACTTCTAACTTCATCACTTCTAACTTCTAACTAGTAATGAAGTTAGAAGTTAGAAGTGAATGCAGTTAGAAGTAATGAAGTTAGAAGTTAGAAGTGATGAAGTTAGAAGTTTGGAAGTTAGAAGTAATGAAGTTAGAAGTATTGAAGTTAGAAGTAATGAAGTTGGAAGTTATAAGTAATGAAGTTAGAAGTTAGAAGTGAATGTAGTTAGAAGTAATGAAGTTAGAAGTTAGAAGTGATGAAGTTAGAAGTAATGAAGTAAGAAGTAAGGAAGTTGGAAGTTAGAAGTGATGAAGTTAGAAGTTAGAAGTGAATATAGTTAGAAGTAATGAAGTTAGAAGTTAGAAGTGATGAAGTTAGAAGTAATGAAGTTAGAAGTTTGGAAGTTAGAAGAAGTAATGAAGTTAGAAGTATGGAAGTTAGAAGTATTGAAGTAAGAAGTCCCTCTAGGGCTTCCATAGATATTATAGTCAGAGCTTGTCTTCATACTGTTTGATTGTTTGCTGTTTTACGTCGCTTTTAACATGTTTTAGTTATATTAGGGCGTTTCTTGTGTAAATTACCAGTACTAATAGTCAATTTATCCTGACACCAATTAGTCAGTCGTAATGCTAACAATGCAACTCTGAGCGCCAAGGAGGTCTTCCTAGTTTACCCGTTGACATAATTCGAACACATAATCAATATGTATTCACCAATAAGAAAATTAATTACTATAAACGATATGCTATTGTATTCTGGTCGTTAGAAAATACAATCATCACGCTACACAGTGCATTATATATGGGCAACTTCAGGCAAAAACGAGGTCTTATTGCACCCGATATGCTTTGGTATAGTACAATGCGGATTTGGAGCGAAAATAGTCAGGCTACTATGTAGCTTTCGGCATTGTTACAATGACACAGCGTACACACCAGGTGCAATAAATCGTGTGGAAGACAGTCGTGCAGAGGTCAAGTTCGAGTCCCGTAATGAGCACGTTCTAGCGCGGTGAAGTAGTGAATCAATTATTTTTAAAAACAGTGAAGTAGGAATGAATTAGGTTAATCGCAGTGAATCAGTGATTCCATAAGGGTTAAAAACAATGAAGTAGTGAATCAATTAGGTTAAAGATAGAAACGTAGTGAATTAATTAGGTTAAACGCAGTGATCAGTGATTCCATAGGTTAAAAACAATGAAGTAGTGCATCAATTAAGGTTAAGATAGAAACGTAGTGAATTAATTAGGTTTAACGCAGTGGAATCAGCTGATTCCAAAGGTAAAAACAATGAAGTAGTGAATCAATTAGGTTAAAGATAGAAACGTAGTGAATTAATTAGGTTAAACGCAGTGAATAAGGGGCGTTTTGCTTATTCTAAAATCCTTACAACATAAGGTTTGGTTGGATAATAAGAGGGATATTGTGGGGAAAAAGAGCTGTTAACCCCTCCTTATCTGGAACCTTGCACATACGTCAAACTTGCACCAGAGGACTTATAAAACAGTATGCAAATATTAGGAAAAAACATCTATAGATAAAAATGTAATTATTAATGAGAATTGAAAACACATTAACATGAGTCGTCTGCTGCAGATGCGACAACTGTATTCTGTTATTGGGAAAGGCTTAAACTGAAACAAATTGAAGACATCTAAAGATGTGCACATGCTATTTAACCTTTTTCCCACATACGTCAAGCTGGCAGCAGACGATTTTGAAAACATGTAGGTAAAAACTAGGTAACTCTCAATAGATTAAATAGTAATACAAGTTTAGTTATTGAACATATTTGAAAACAGCCAAAGGAAATTTCGTCTTTTGCCACATTGTTGGGACAGGGGCTTTTTCGCCCATTTACCATTCCTAGCAAGCGTTTCGAAAAGTCGACTGATGGCCGCAACCGTGTTCATCTATTGTCTACAGCCGCGAAAGTCTAATTTTTGGTTGGTCATCATTTGCTTCACACTGATATGAACGAATAATGCAAAATCCATCTGTTGCATTAATGACTCATAAGAGTTCCCACACTGGAAACACACTTTGAGCTATGTTTGACATTAATGTCAGTTTTATTTGTAAACGGCGACCGTACTGTAACCCCAACAAGTCTGCAACAGACGACCTAGAATACATATGAAAATCACTGTGAATAAAATATAATTATTTGAAGGATTTGTAAATATTGTAGCAAAGGTAGAAATTGCCTACGATAACGATTTCTCCCTTTGTCACGATGTTTTCAAATGTCAAATGCTGCATATGCGTCAAAAAGCGTCTATAAGCGTGAAAGGGTTAATGCGTTTCCATTATAGCTAAACCCTTTCCGTGAAAGATACTATAACAGACGAATATTGAGAATATTGTGGAAAATGAGCAAATTCCTCCTTTTCACACAATGCTTTAAAAACCTGATGTAGTCAAAGCTTTCTATACTCTTATATTTTGATGTTTTACTACAGGCATTTCTTTGCCCTTTCTCCCTTTCAGGCACATTTTGAAAAACTTGAAATAGATAACATCTCTGTAAATGAAGGTATGATTATTAAAAATGGTTGAAACCTTTGTGAAAAAAGAAGAAATGGTTAAGATAAGCAATTTCTTCTTTTTTCACGATACTTTCCCTTCATTCCGCCTGTTTGTCTGTCAGTTTGTCGATCCAACTAGGAAATGTAAAGTCAATCTACAAATTAGGGATTAGTTAAAATCAGCAACTAAACGAGTTATAACCGTAGGGTCAAGATTTGTTTTACATGTGAGCAGCATTATAGCTATTTTGGGTCTTATTTTCATTTGTGAAAATTGAAGATTCGACGTCCATCAAAATATAATCTAGTCCTAGATGTATCTGTTGACAAATACAAATACACTAGCACTGTAGCATAATTAGTATAATGTCAATTTACTTTGTATAGTTCCGTTGCGGAGATTCAATTAAACCCCATATCGCTAGATGTGGCTCATATGCGATAACAAATACATTACCAGTACTGTAACATGTTAACCATTTCCAAAACCAATACGTATTTTGACGCATCGAATCAAGTCTTCTGTACTTATTTACTTTATGTGTATTCTAATGTCTGTATTATTATCATGTAAATCATTAAATTGATTGTGAGTATCAAAGAAACTGCTGCCCTTTTTCTTTGTCTCTCTCTCTCTCTCTCTCTCTCTCTCTCTCTCTCTCTCTCTCTCTCTCTCGCTCTCTCTCTCTCTCTCTCTCTCCTCTCTCTCTCTCTCTCTCTCTCTCTCTCTCTCTCTCTCTCTCTCTCTCTCTCTCTCTCTCTCTCTCTCTCTCTCTCTCACTCTCTCTCTCTCTCTCTGTTTTTCTATGTGTGTCACTCTCTCTTTAGCTATCTCTCTCTGTCTATCTGTCTGTCTATCTGTATGTCTGTTTGTCTTTCTCAGTCTGCCTCTGTCTGTCTCTGTCTGTCTGTCTCAGCCTGTCTCTGTCTGTCTCTGTCTGTCTCTGTCTCTGTCTGTCTCTGTCTCTGTCTGTCTCTGTCTCGGTCTGTCTCTCTCTCTCCCCAACATAGCTAATATTTGTAACGATTTATTCGAAATTAAAGTTTCGTGAGAAGCAGTAAAATACAACGTCCAATCAGCTAAGTACGTGGCACACATAGCTGCAAATGCAATGGTCACGGATTCGATTCTCTAAATCGGAATGTCATTTACATTCATGGCCTTTATATCATGATGCTCAGTTTGTGTAATGCTAGGAGGATTGTCTTTTATTTATGTTATTACAGTACAGGTATGCCGATTAATTATATGTCTTTTATATAGTCGAGTTAATCTTCTAAAATAAGTGCATGTGTGATACGTTGTAACATTTAGGGCAAGATTACACGTACATTGTCGTTGCACTAGAATTGAGAACATTTGAAGATGGAAAGGAATCTTTTGATCGACTAAACGAAATTGTCTGAAAGGAAAATGAGATGGTCGTATAAATATATTATACACAAATCAAATTAAGAAAAAAACCGGACATGCAAAAATGAAAGCCTAGCATAAAAATCGAACCAATGAAAAGTGAACATTTAGGTTTGAAGTGCTTCGTGCTTAGCCACTAGCATACGGAGACGGTGTTGTTTTGAGGACCTGCGTTTACGTATTAATAAATTGCAGGCGAAGATTAATGAGTAAACCTGTTTACTTATACGTATTTAGTAAACATTTAAAATGTTTAAAATTTCAACACGAAGACTTGAATAATTATGCTGAGATACCACTTTTTGTCGATAATTACATAAAACATACTTTAAATTTTACTGCGTAGTATTGACCTGGTAATTACCTTTGAATACATATATATCTTGTAATGACATGGATTTGTAAGCTCGGTAGCTCAGTTGGTAGAGCAGCCGTTTGTCAATGAAAGTCAATGTGACGTGGGTTCGAGTCCCAGCTAGGTCAAAATTGTTTCTGACATTTGTCTAATGTATATCAGGGCTGACACTGTATGTGACTGAGACTGATGGTGACTGAGACTTAAGGAGCGTTACTGAGGGTTACTTATGGTAACTAAGACGTAGGGAATGTGACTGAGACTGATGGAATCATAGGTAAGGTGAGTGACGGTGACTGATGGTGACTGAGACTGAGGGGAGTTGGCTGAGACTGCTGTAGACTTAGGGAAAGGTGACATACTGATGGTGGCTGACTGAGACTGATGGTGACTTACTGATGGTGACTTACTGAAGGTGATTGAAGGTCATTGATGGTGACTTTCTGAAGGAGACTGATGGTGACTGAGACTTAAGGAAGTTGACTGCTGGTGACTGAGACTGATGGAGACTTAAGGAAGGTGACGGAGACTTAGGGAAGGTGACTTATAGTGACTGAGACTCAGGGAAGGTGACTAATGGTGACTGAGACTTAGGGGAGTTGACTGAGGCTGCTGCTGTATACTTAGGGAAAGTGACTGATGGTGGCTGGGACTGAAGGTGACTGATGCTGACTGAGACTTAGGGAAGGTGACGGAGACTTAGGGGAACGTAACTGAAGGCGACTGAGACTTAGGGAAGGTGACTGAGACGGCTGGAGATATAGTGAAGGTGACTGATGGTGACTGAGAGTTAGAGAAGTTAGCGGAGAAAGTGAAAGAATTGAAAGTCGTATTGCAGAATTATATAGCATTATGTAAGTTTTTAACACCAATTATAGATTGAATTTTGCATTTTCCTAAACATTTTCGAAGTCGTCTGCAGCAGATGTATTGTACTAACGGAAATTAAAAACTGTGCATCGGGAAAATGTTTGTAATTTTTTTTATTTCATAACATTGTACATACCATATTTTAAACAACATAATAGTTTATCAATCTATCCTTTACATAATCATAAAAAGAAATCACCAATCAATCTCATTCAATCTTGGCATCGCGTCAAAGACTGGTGGGGTGAAATCCAAAGTCACAAACTCAATATCTGGTATGTCCACCTAATGCATTGATGACTGCACGTAATCTTCGTCTCATAGACCCAACTAATGTTGCAAATATTGGTTGTGACTCGTCTGTGAAGAGTATTTTCCCCCATAGTCTACGGGTAAACCTTAGGCGAATTCGACACCATCCTAGGCGTGCAACACGGTGACATCTTGTCAAAACTGGACGTATTGCAGGACGTCGCGGGCGTATGTTAGCCGCAAACGGTTCCGAACAGTTCTCGGATTAATTATTTGGTGTCCAGGAATAGTTCTAGACGTCAAACGTGCAGATTGGAAACGGTTACGAAGATGAGTGAGCCGAATATGGTTGTCTTGTAGACGTGACGTTACACGCGGTGCCCCAGGTCGAGGGTAGTCCCGAGTGCGGCCAGTGTGCTGGTAACGTCTTTACAGTGAACTTATAGTGTTCCTATGCACACCAAATTGTTGAGCGACCTCGTGTTGCTGCCTTCCAGCTTGCAGCATCCCGATGGCACGCAAACGTTGATTTTCGGTAAGTCGTGGCATCGTAACAATCCAACACAACAAAAACTTTAGATGTTTTTCCGATTGATTGAATCTTTAACAAATATTTAATGCTTTTAAAAGTGTAAACTTTCGACCGTGTAAAGTGCGAGACCCAATAAACATGTAAACCGACGTCGTTGGCTACTGCACGAACCGCACGTGTGATTAAAGCGAAAAGTTGTACACAGGTTTCGCATAGCATATTGATAACGTGTACTAAATTTTATGATAATCAGAATGGCATTTTAAAAAATATTCAATTTAAAGGCATGCACAGTTTTTAATTTCCGTTAGTACATGTGGGAAAGAATGAATGGACAAATAAAACAGAATCGGTGAATTATGTATCGAATATTTCCTATATATAACAAGTGTAACGTTTACGATAATATTGCAAACAGTTGCTATTATGTCCTGTAAGCTATGGCCGTAATAGCAAGATGTAACGGTATAATAATCAAACACTGGTCAGCAATACGGACACATAAAATATGCCAAAGTTCGGGCAAATTCTACTGAATATTCAGATGTAATACGTTGTTAGCATTGCATCGTTAGATCCTCCAGCTTGGAAGCAGGTATTCAGGGTTCGGTGACTTCCCCCCTTGGCGCTCAGGGTTGCGGGGATAGAAGTACGACTACTGCATATGTATACATATATATAATGCCGTCTCACATCCGACTCAGACGCTCTATTAAAGATTCGGTGTATTGTGAGAAAGTTCAGGTGTCGTAATCGTATACCTGTAACCCTCGGTATCAAGACGGAAAAAGCACTGCTACATTTTAAAAGATAACAGCTTGACATGACCAGGGATCGAGTCACGCTTTCTTTTCTATAAAAGGGGTACTATAATCGTTACACCAGTCAGTCGGTGCGTTTAATTATATTCTGATGAGCGGCGGTAGCTCAGTTGACCTGGGATCTCAGTCATAGCTTCACGAGTTCGAATCCTGACTAGACCAACATTATTTCCCGCCGATTAAGAACAGTTAGTTAGTTAGGCTAGCGTGATTCGTCTTTAACCAATGGGTTAAAAAGGGTCTACCGGAAAAGGTAGCCATTTGTCAAGAACAATTTTAAACAATTCGAATTATATCTATAAAGCTGGTCTTCATACTGTTTGATATTATATCCAGAGCTTGTCTTCATACTGTTTGATTTCTTGGTGTTTTACGTCGCTTTTAACATTTTTCAGTTATATTAGGGCGTTTCCTGTGTAAGTTACCAGTACTAATAGTCAATTTATATAGTCAATAGTCAATAGAAAATTAATTACTATAAGCGATTAGACAATACAATCATCCAGCTACACAGGCGCTTTGCTTTTTATATGGGCCACTTCAGGCAAAAACAGGGTCTTATTGCACCCGATACTGCTTTGGCATAATACAATGTGGATTTGGAGCGAAAAAAGTCAGGCTACTATGTAGCTTTCGGCATTGTTACAATGGCACAGCGTACAAATCAGGTGCAATAAATCGTGTGGAAGACAGTCGTGCAGAGGTCAAGTTCGAGTCCCGTAATGAGCACGTTCTGTCTTTGGGATTTTCCACACAAACGGCGCGAGTACTGGTTAAGTTTCCAGGAAGAAGACATCGAGCGTGATTAATATAAGCTGAAAGCTTGTTTCGCAATTTATGTAAACTAGATAGGTTGTAACTAAATTTAACCAATCCAATCGAATACTACTGTAAACTAAATTCCGTTTAAATTAGAAAATCTAAGCTTAACATTTAAGTTTCTCATTAACTCTTTCAGCGCCGAATTGTTTAAAGTAGACTCATCCGTGTTCAAAATCGAGCGACTCCATTTCTCTTGTAACAAGAGTTTGGAATATTTTTATAACGAAAAGGCAAACAATGCTGATTTCATGTGAGACAGCTCGTTACGAGCTGACTCGACTGATTCTGTATTGTTCGCAAAAACCTCAATATAGCCTTTGGCGCTGACAGAGTTAACAAAATAGACTAATTGATTTGACCTTACATAATTCTTGATTATACTCAGAAGAAATCTATCTATAATTCTTCATATTGTAGACCAACATCAAATGCTCACCTGTTATCGCTGTTTGCAGATGTTACAAGTTCCCCTTTCACCTCACACGGCACATTTTTTAGTGATATATATATGTATTTGTATTATGAACCAGTGCATGGGAAAAATGTACACGTTGGCATTTCTAAACAGTGTAGGTTCAAAAAATCGTGTCCACCTGCTCAGCCTAATTAGATTCTACACAAGTTGACAAATCTTCTGACAGGCCTATGTAAGTAGTATGGGGAAAATGCAGAAATGTATCAGACTGTGCGAATATACATGCTGATCTGGATCTATTAATGTACACACAAACGACCTTGTAGTTTTTCCCATAAAAGAAGAAAGGTTTCAAAGGTATATTGCTTTACTATTATCTGTCATTTCGACTGTTCGTCCGTCCGTCTCTCCCGTCCATGTTTAAGTTGTGTAGGAGTTTTTAATTCCTCGCATATCATTGACGCCGCATGGAAGCGCGGTTTCAGTATTGAATAGGTTTCAATGTCGTACCATGGAGTTTCGTAATCGAAAAGTAGGAAAATCTGACTTTGTATTGTCTACTGAAGGCGTTGAAAAGTTGACATCTCTCTCGACCTTCGATTTCGCGAGATATCAATTGTCCACGCACGTCTTAGTACAATACTAAACCCAGTATCACTTCTGCAACATACTATTCCCTATGTATTCGGGTAAATTATTGTAGCATCCTCGGCTTTTCGCAAGACAAGTTTCTATGTCAGTGTTTCATTCAGAACGGGACAGGAGAATCACGCAATGACAGAATAAAGTAAGGTTTACGTGTTGATATACCGTGTTAGAGTACTCGATGGAACCATTTCTCGGTAAATCATTGTCTTTATGTAGGCTTCGCCGCTATTTAGTCTTCTCGCGTGACAGTCTAGATAGTCCTTTTAATTATAAGGGGCAGTTGTAGAAAGGAACATGTCATAATGCTATTATAAATCAGAACGAAGCCGTTCTTAAACCGAACTAAATGGCGTCCCTACATTTTAATGAAGACATTAATAGAGATATCGGAGCTATAAATAATTCTAATACAATAAATTGGAATTGTAATGATTGTATTCCCTTGTGCTGTTTCACTTTACGACTTTCGATGTTCATTTAGCAGTTGTTTTACTTATCAACAGTTTTCTGGTTACACGGAAAATATGTTACTACTTTCGCACGTTCAACAAATCTGCAGCAGCCGGCTTTGAAAATATCGAGGGAAACTCTCTATAAATGATGGTAACATCATAAGCGATATCTTCTTTTGTCAAAATGGTTTCTAACGTAGTCTGCTACAAAGGCGTCATAAAACGTCTGTATGTGGTAAAGGAGAAAGGGGTTTATCGCAGTAGTTTTTATTTAAATCTTAGCTATGCTCATAAAGCTTAGAATAGTTGAGCTGTCCCGAGAGAATACCAACAGTATGGCCGCTGCGTAATGTATCGACCCAGATCAGTCTGCGCAGTCCACGCAGACTGATCCGGGCCAACACATTCCGTCTCAGGAGGAAAGAGGTATAGAGTAATGTTTCCTGAAACAGAAAATCCACAGGAGGCGGAAAGTGTCTATCGGGTAAGACTGCGCGGCATGATTATGCTGATCCGGGTCGATACTTTACGAAGAGTCCACAATGTTGGTTTTCTCGCGGGACGGCTCAGTTGTAAAAGTGATTAGTGATTATTTTTGAAAAAAACATTAAGTTACAACATGCATCTACAGCAGTCTATTGGGAATTAATGTTTTGATAATTTGATTATTGAATCGACACTGAAAAAGAAGCATGTTTCACGAAAACCTGGTATGTTTCATTATCTCTTCATAATACTTCTACATGTTGGAAAGGTTGAACGTATATAGGGGCAAATGCTCGGTGACCCATTGATCTATGTCGGAGTGCATAGGGGCTAATGCTCTGTGACCATTGATCTATGTCGGAGTACATAGCGGCTAATGCTCGGTGACCCATTGCTCTATGTCGGTGTACATAGGGGTTAATGATCGGTGACCCATTGATCTATGTCGGAGTACATAGGGGCTAATGCTCGGTGACCCATTGCTCTATGTCGGTGTACATAGGGGCCAATGCTCGGTGACCCATTGATCTATGTCGGAGTACATAGGGGCTTATGCTCTGTGACCCATTGATCTATGTCGGAGTACATAGGGGCTAATGCTCGGTGACCCATTGCTCTATGTCGGTGTACATAGGGGTTAATGCTCGGTGACCCATTTCTCTATGTCGGTGTACATAGAGGCTAATGCTCGGTGACCCATTGATCTATGTCGGAGTACATAGGGGCTAATTCTCGGTGACCCATTGATCTATGTCGGTGTACATAGGGGCTACTTCTCGGTGACCCATTGATCTATGTCGGTGTACATAGGGGCTAATGCTCGGTAACCCATTACTCTATGTCGGTGTACATAGGGGCTAATGCTCGGTAACCCATTACTCTATGTCGGAGTACATAGGGGTTAATGCTCGGTAACCCATTGCTCTATGTCGGAGTACATAGGGGCTAATGCTCGGTAACCCATTGCTCTATGTCGGAGTACATAGGGGCTAATGCTCGGTAACCCATTACTCTATGTCGGTGTACATAGGGGCTAATGCTCGGTAACCCATTGCTCTATGTCGGAGTACATAGGGGTTAATGCTCGGTAACCCATTGCTCTATGTCGGAGTACATAGGGGTTAATGCTCGGTAACCCATTGCTCTATGTCGGAGTACATAGGGGTTAATGCTCGGTAACCCATTGCTCTATGTCGGAGTACATAGGGGTTAATGCTCGGTAACCCATTGCTCTATGTCGGAGTACATAGGGGCTAATGCTCGGTGACCCATTGATCTATGTCGGAGTACATAGGGGCTAATGCTCGGTAACCCATTACTCTATGTCGGAGTACATAGGGGCTAATGCTCGGTAACCCATTGATCTATGTCGGAGTACATAGGGGTTAATGCTCGGTAACCCATTGCTCTATGTCGGAGTACATAGGGGCTAATGCTCGGTGACCCATTACTCTATGTCGGAGTACATAGGGGCTAATGCTCGGTAACCCATTGCTCTATGTCGGAGTACATAGGGGTTAATGCTCGGTGACCCATTGATCTATGTCGGAGTACATAGGGGTTAATGCTCGGTGACCCATTACTCTATGTCGGAGTACATAGGGGCTAATGCTCGGTAACCCATTGATCTATGTCGGAGTACATAGGGGCTAATGTTCGGTAACCCATTGATCTATGTCAGAGTACATAGGGGCTAATGCTCGGTAACCCATTGCTCTATGTCGGAGCTTTTTCTCAATACGTTTCAAACCATGATGACGTCACATAAATATTTACCTTCTCGTTACAGAACAGAACAGAACAGAACCGACCGTTTACTGAGACGTATACAAAGTAAAATGTCATTGACAAATATAAAAACATTTAAGAAACACACAGACACGTGGGTTTGAAATGGGGGAAAGTAAAAAGTGAAAAGTAAAGTAGTATATGATAAAGACCGAAGATAAAGGTTACAATCTAATTTCCAGTGCGATTTACATCCAGCGAATATTAATTAGCCTATGCATCATGCAGTATTATAAGGTTCTACGCCGTTCGCCATCTGAAGAAATTTCTTGACAAAACAAACACCGACATTAAAACCGTATGAGGAGAACACCATTCCCATTAAATAACAAAACCTCCGAATACTGGTTCTCTAATAGCGTGACTCGTTTGGTTGGCGGCAGTTATGTAAGTCTACCAATGGTGTAGCAATATATCCGCTACCGCTAAGATGCTGATCTAGAGATATGAAACATTTATATACATGTTTAACCCTTTCCCTCAAACAACACATTCACGGAAAACCCGAAATGAGTTTTAAAAGGGCATTGTGGCAAATGAAGAAGAATCACAGTCACCTGTTGTTGCGGATACGTCAAAATACGTCTCAATGTGAGAACGTGTTTAATAGCGGGAAAGTACATAGTATTACGCGATATGTAAAAAAGGCATGGAAACACATTTAGCCACGGCAGGAAGAGTTGACTTGACAACAGGCGCTGATAATTATGATAAAATAGATTTTTTGTTCTTCATCTTACAAATGGGTCAGATCATATCAAAACACGCAATATTTATTCCGCGAATTGCCAAGGTAGAGACATTGGCACGTCCATCCTTGAACTGTATGTACAATCGCCTAGCGGCTGTCCGTTTGAAGTTGAGTTGTTTCCTTGATTACGAGTACACTCTATAAAAACACAGTTAAATACTAATTTCAGGAAGCAAAGCTTTTACTAAGTCTTAATAAATCCATAATACACTGAAATTGCCTTTACTGTGGTCCGTACAATCTTATCATGAAGTTATGTTAACTTTCTCCCAAATGCAGTCGCATTTCTATGCAGCAGACTTCTTTGAAAACATTATGACAAAAGGAGAAATTAATCATACTAAGCAACTTCTTCTGTTGCTATAAAACTGTCTACTCTAGAGAATCTCTATAAATGAAAGAATCAGTTATTATCTAATCGAGTTGAAATAAGTGTGGCATTGAAGTAATTACTTATTATACCCCCAGATACATAGTATATGGGGGGCTATATTATATAGGAGTCACGCTTGTCGGTCGGTCGGTTTGTCGGTCGGTTTGTCGGTCGGTCCGTTGGTCTGCACATTTCTTGTGAACACTATTTCTCAGCAACCCTTGGTCAGAATTCAATATAACTTCACAAGAATGATTGATACCAAGCCTAGTTGTGCATATTGTCGGCGTGTTGCACTGGAATTATTTTCTAAATGAGTTATGGCCCCTTGAATTTCTCATACATATGTATATTGTCAGGCACCAGCTGGGGATATTCATCACCTTCAGTGATATTTTTCTAGTTATGACTAATTTCCCCTCTTGCCACAATGACCTAAAGAATCGTCTGCTTCAAGGACCGACAGAAAGCATCTGCTTCTTTGTTTCACGAAAGTGAATAGTGATGCTTATCCTAGTTTGTATTACATACATGTAGGTCACATTACACCAAATAAATTCCATCTCTGTTTCCATGCACAGGAACCCAGCGTGTCATTTTTCCCACACTATCGTATATATAATATATACTACCGTACTATAAATACATAATATAGTATATTTTGAGTAAAATGATTTTTTTGTTTTGTTTTGTTTTTTAATTATTTATTTATAGAACTCTTTCAGCGCCCACAGGCAATATTGAGGTTTTTGCAAACAATGCTGATTTCAGGTGAGTCAGCTCGTAACGTTTGCCTTTTAGTTACCAAAATAGTCCAAAACTTTCATAAATTGAGAAATGGACACACCCGATTTTGAACATGGAAGCGTCTACTTTAAACAAATCGGCGCTGAAAGAGTTAATCAAGGGACAAAACTCCACGCCGGGAGCCTGTGCTTCCATGTAAATCAACCAGTTTCAACCATCAAGTTTTACAGTGTCTAAGCGTTTTACATACTGAACACCCTATATCAATGAAAAATACTAATCTCTAAGCATTACAATAATCCAAATAAAATAGGGGATTATGTATTATGCAAGAAACAAATTTGAACAAAATCAGACTATATCTATACTTTCATCTCTGTTTGGAATTGTTAGAGCACATTTAGACTTCATTAATACCCATCTCGTTCTCTCTTGCTGGTTTATTATAATAATCAACATACTTCGTACTTATATGTGTATGTAATAACCTTGTAATAACCTTACATAGTGTAACTGTATTGTATATACACGCATACACATGCTGTATATTGTATATCGAAGGGAGAAGCTGAACAGGTAATAACCTTTACACTGCCGAACCTTAAAAATGGACTCTCATGCTATTCATATTGGGATATTCCAAGTACAGTATCGGTTAAGGTTTTTTCCTAGTACACTAGTGGGGTGTAAGACGATGCATGCTCTAATACGACGGCTCGTCATGAGCGGTCCCATCTAAATGAATACTGTCAAAACCCTCCTTGTTCAGCAGGCAGCAGTGTGAGGGTTATGGGTAGCCATTCTCTCTGGTTTATTCTTTTATTCGGCCTGAAATTGTTAAATTGTTTAAATTGTCAAATGCATTCATACATGTATGCTGATGGATTGTACATCTTTTTTGCATAATAATATATGAGCCGTTCCACGAGAAAACCAACATTATGGACTCTGCGTAATGTATCGACCCAGATCAGCCTGCGCAGTCCGCGCAGACTGATCCGGGCCGACACATTCCGTCTCCGGGGGATAGAGGTATAGAGTAATGATTCCTGAAACTGAAAATCCACAGGAGGCGAAAAGTGTATGTCCCGGTTAGCCTGCGTAACATGCTTAGTTTGATCCGAGTCGACACTTTACGCAGAGTCCATAATTTTGGTTTTTCTCGTGGAGACGGCTCATATATCTATATATGTTATTATAAAAGCTTCGTCCTCGGTGATTTCATAGCAGTAGTCACAATTATCAAACAAATAAATGGCTTAATCTTTTCCTCGAATATCAGAATCGCGTCAGGCGAAATTGGGTCTTATTGCAGTGTTATATTGCAAAATTCGAACATACTTACAGCGTTAAAAAAGTCAAAATGTATGCACTGAAATTTTCCAGAAACAAATTCGGTTTTTATGAACTATTCAGATTGTCTCCTGTTCTGTTGTTTGTGTTAATCTAAAATACGCATTGAAGTTAAGTTTAAACAAACTAAAACAAACACTAATTAATACAAACGATAGCTTTACGTATCCAGTTAGGAACATAAATAAACACTAGTAATGAGCCAGTGCATGACAAAAGGTACAAGTTGGTATTTCTGAATGAACAGTGTAGGGTCTGCTCACCTAGTCCACCTGCACAGTCTAATCAGAATCTACACAAATTGACAGAATCTTCCAATAAGCTTGTGTTAGTAAATTGTTAATATTTTAGCCGTCCTGCGAAAAACAACAACATTATGGCCTCTGTGTAATGTATCGACCCAGATCAGCCTGCGCAGTCCGCGCAGACTGATCAGGGCCGACACATTCCGTCTAAAGGGAGGGGGGTGGGGGGGGGGGGGGGTAGGGGGATAGAGTAATGATTCCTGAAACATAAAATTCACAGGAGGCAAAATGTGTCTATCCGGGTAAGCCTGCGCGGCATACTTAGGCTGATCCGGGTCGATACTTTAACGCAAAGTCCACACTGATGGTTTTTCTCGCGGGACGACTCAATTTAGATCTTGTTTGGATCTACAGTGTTCACACATTACAACGTGTACCTTGTCCCATGCAAGGGTTCATTTTATCTTGTGATCGGTATGTTAATGTGCTGAACGAATACTGGGGGCCTGTGGATAATTATGAAGATATCAAATTGTTTCGGAAGGGAAACATCTTTCCTTAACCCTGCTAATGCATTTGGGGGTTATAAAATGCATATAAGGTGACTGGTATGATTCCTGTCTACGACTTACATTACAGTTATAAAATGGGTCAGGTCAATCAACTTATAAAACGTATAAATGACACACAATTGAAATTTGAAGAAATATCTTTACAAAAAAAGTCATACATTTATGATTTCACTCCAAGGTCATGACATTTATAACTTTTCGAAAAAGTTCAATAATCAATATCTCTACAGAAAAGTCAATAATGTCTATCTCATTAAAAAGGTTAATAATTATATCTCTACAGAAAGGTTAATCCTGTATATCTCTACACAAAGGTCAATCATGTTTATCACTACACAAAGGTCAATCATGTTTATCACTACACAAAGGTCAATCATGCTTATCACTACACAAAAGTATATCATGTATATCTGTACACAAAGGTATATCATGTATATCTGTACACAAAGGTATATCATGTATTTCTTTACACAAAGGTCAATAAGTATATCTTTACATAATGGTCAATCATTTATATCTCCACACAATGGCCAATTATGTAAATCTTTACACAAAGGTCAATACTTTATATCTCTACACAAAGATCAATAAGTTATACCTTTACACAAAGGTCAATAATATATATCACTACACAAAGGTCAATCATGTATATCTCTACACAAAGGTCAATTAGTATATCTTTACACAAAAGTGAATCATGTAAATCTCTACACAATGGTCAATTATGTATATCTCTACACAAAGATATATCATGTAATATCTACACAAAGGTATATCATGTATATCTCTACACAAAGGTAAATAATTTATATCTTTACACAAAGGTAAATAATTTATATCTCTACACAAAGGTCAATAATTTATATCTTTACACAAATGTCAATTATTTATGTCCTTACACAAAGGTAAATAATTTATATCTCTACACAATGGTCAATAATGTATATCTCTACACAAAGGTAGAATATGTATATATCTACAAAATGGTCAATCATGTATATCTCTTCACAAAGGGTCAATAATTTATATCTCTTCACAAAGGGTCAATAATTTATATCTCTACACAAAGGTCAATAATCTATATCTTTACACAAAGGTCAATAATTATTATCTTCACACACAGGTCAATAATCTATATCTTTACACAAAGGTAAATAATTATTATCTTCACACACAGGTCAATAATCTATATCTTTACACAAAGGTAAATAATTTATATCTTTTCACAAAGGTCAATCATGTATATCTTTACACAAAAGGAAATAATTTATATCTTTACAGAAAGGTCAATAATCTAAATCTTAATTCAAAGGTCAATAATTGATATCTTTACACAGAGGTCAATAATTCTTATCTTTACACAAAGGTCAATAATCTATATCTTTACACAAAGGTCAATAATTGACGTCTTTACACACAGGTCAATAGTTCTGATATTTACACAAAGGACGATTGTTTATATCTTTATACACAGGTAAATAATTTATATTTATAGTTAAAGGTCAATAACGTATATCTATACACAAAGGTCAATAATTTATACCTACATGTATACACAAAGGTCTATCATGTGTTTCTCTAAACAAAGGTCAATAATATATATCCTTACACAAAGGTCAATAATTTATATATTTACACAAAGGTCAATAATTCATATCTTTACACAAAGGTCAAATATTTATATCTATATGCAAATGTCTATCATGTATATCTCTACACATGATTAATATCTTTACAAAAAGGTCAATAATTATATCTTTACACAAAGGTCATACATTTATATCTTTACACAAATGTTAATATTTGTTATCTTTACACAAATGTCAATAATTCTTATCATTACACATAGGCCAATAATTTAGTTCTTTAAACAAAGGTCAATGATTTATATTTTTACACAAAGGTCAAGAATTTATATCTTTTAATAAAGGTCAAGCATTCTCATTTTTACAAAAAGCTCAATCTTTCTTACCTTTATACAAAGGCCAATCATTCTTATCTTTACACAAAGGTCAATAATTCTAATATTTACACAAAGGTCAATTATATACTCCATGCAACATTATTCCCAGGGGACTCGCTACCTTGGACTATTTAGTTCATTCGTGGCAGACAAATGATGCTTATAGCAATTATTTGTATCAGTCATAGGAAATAATGAATAGCCTAACAGGGGTTCGAACCCACGAGCCCCTGGATTGAAAACTCACGTCCTTACCGATTGAACTATCGCGGCTCTACCGAGAATTCGATATGAAGATATCCGCATGAAGCCACGCCCATCTGTGTCAAGTAATCCGTAGAATACACAAGAATTGAGGAAGATGTAAACCGCTCTGGGGAATAAGGGAGTTGAAAACGCTTAAATATCTTTACAAAATTCCCATCTCTTTTCTTCAAATGCCTTCCTTTATCTAGGAATCATCTCAAAGTGCCGTTGATTGATTTATTGTACAGTTCTCCTTTCAGGCTGTCATGTTGTTATACAATCTAATCGACGGCACTGGTGATAGACAAGCGAAAGTACATTGTGGGTTTTGAAGGTCACAATACACTAAATAAATTCCTTCTTTGTTTCCATGTAAATCGACCAACTTCAGTCATCAATTGTCACACTTTCTAAGCATTTCCCATAGAGAACACCATATATCATTGAAAAGAGTTACCTCTTAGCTTTAAAACAATCCAAAGAAAATGTGGGGTCATGTATTATGCAAGAAAGAACTCACCAGGCGAAAATGGTTACCGTCATTTACGACAAAAAAGGTCCCGGACAAACCGGTGTTTAGCATTCTCTACTTTCACTTTCAGACAAGGTCAAAAAAATAAAAGTCATCAAATCAATCATTTCCAGTGCATCCTATACACATTCGCAATGCATTTAAACTCATTGTCATATATTCAATACACACTGGTGATGGTATACACTCATTTCTACACAAACAAAGGTTTATTAAGGGACTTCAGTAGTGTAGATCAAAGGGTCCGCGGATGTATTTAGCGTAATTTGACCTGAACGAGCTTCAAATTCGACCTTGGGAATTTGACCCTAGGGCATTTGCTCTACTGGGCTGTTTAAAATCAGTCCACATATTCCTGATGCTTGATTGTCATCTCTCATCTAGCGAATTCGTTAACTCGTTCGGTATGATCGGTTTCTATCTCCACAATGTTTTGAAAGACCGTTTGCAACATTTATTGTCTGTAATATGAAATTGGACAAAGTCGATTATAGATTCGACTTACAAAGTAACAAAAAGCAGCTGATAGATAATTTCATCCCGCGAGAAAACCAACATAATGGCCTCTGCGTAATGTATCGACCCAGATTAGCCTGCGCAGTCCGCGCAGACTGATCCGGGCCGACACATTCCGTCTCAAGGGGGATAGAGGTGAAGAGTAATGATTCCTGAAACAGAAAATCCACAGGAGGAGAAAAGTGTCTGTCCGGGTTAGCCTGCGCGGCATGCTTAGACTCAAAATGCCCCAAAATGCAGCAACGGCGATATACATCTGCGTAATGTATCGACCAGATCAGCCTGCGCTGTCCGCGCAGACTGATCCGACCGACACATTCCGTTAGAAAATCCACTGGCGAAAATCCGGGTAGGCCTGTGTGGCATGCTTAGGCTGATCCGGGTCGATACTTTACGCAGAGTCCACAATGTTTGTTTTCTCATTGGACGGCTCTTATTCAATGTTTTCGTAATAACAATAACGTCTTCGTGTGACTTGGTTCCTATATGAATATAAATCGATCGGTCGTTTTGCTCAGATGAGCCTTCCGCTGCAAGCAGAAGTAAGCATCTCGAATGGTTTTATCGTCTCCAAACATCCTAATACAATCAGAACCATGACAGATTGATATATATTTGCAGTTTTCTCTATCAATCTCTCGTGGTGTTACGTAAACGTAGACAGTAATATCTATATATCTTCGGATTGTTTTAATGCGTGTTTGTTTTCTTTCAGGAAGATAAGAAATAAGAAATGTCTCTAATTGAGGTGTCAGAAAGGAAATTTAAACCATCGATCTTCTAAAATGCTGAAATTATTACCAATTTCGATCAAATTACAAACCTTCCTAGTTGATCTTGGATCGAAATTGTTCTTCATAATGCAGGCATCAAGCGTCATTAATATAAGAGGAAAGCTTGTTTCGCAATCGATGTAAAATAATAAATAAAAAGTTTAAACTAAGCTCTGATTGCGTGCAGGCACAAGCTGCTCTGCATTTTTGCTGCTCGCAAGATCCCGAAGGTCTGTTTTCGTGTGGTGTGATTTAGATAAATATAGACACGAAGTTAATTGACCTGATCACGTATAACATCTTTTATTTAACTATACGCTACGCATTTTTCCTCTTATTCGTGAATTATTTCAGGGGTTGGAATAAAGGTTTCATGCCAGTTTGATTGATTGATTGTTAAGTTTTTGACGCCATTTTCAACAATTTCTTAGTTATATCAAAGCGTTCCCTAGGTACGTTACCTCTACTACTGGTCCATTTATCCTGACACCAGCCAGTCAGTCTTAATGCTAAATCTGCATAGATTTTATGAAAGAGTGCGCCAAGATCGGGAATATGTAGAGTGCCATAGTGGTTAGCGTGGGGGATTCGGAACCGGGCGTCTCGTGTTCGATCTTTACGGTGGTCATGGTTGAGTACTGGTTCCTTTTTCCAAGTGATCATGAATAGGTGAACTGTCGCCGTGATATAACTAAAATAATTTGTGTTCATTTTGAAAAATTACAAAATGGTAAAAAAAGCCAGGATGATCAAATGATGTGATCGATTGTGTCAAGCATTAACATAGATAAATGTTGGTACTCTTTCATTGCCTTTTCTTTTCTTTCTCTTTTTTTCCCCACTAAAACGTGAATTTTTTTAAAGTTGTTATATCACTCTATTTAATGTTAATACACATAAAAGTATTTTGTCCGAAATAAAGCTTAATACTTTATGTCATAAAAACTTTTTTATTATCAAATTGTCGACCACTTGGTCTTGATCAAGATTTAATTTTGAAGAAGGAGTAATACGTAAAATATTTGAAAAGTCTTGAAGAAGGATTTTAAGCAAAGATTTAAAGCTTAATAGAAACGTTTAAGGGTCGTATCTGTGTCCGCAGCATGTTCCTTGTTCTAAAGCAAATGTTACGGTTTTCGACATATTGGCAACTATTGATACAAAATCGTTTTATCCTTTCACAAGTTCCCCGAGGTTGTTAAAAGGTTCCAGCTGAGAGGAAATGTAAACAATCAATCCTAGAAAATGAAAGTGTTATCTCCAACTTTGAAAGGTTGTAAAAACAGTGAAACTGATTCATGAACCTTTGAGAATATGAGGTCGGAAAGTCTCCAATTTAAATCATGGCATTGCAGAAAGCAATCCAATATTAATACTTTTACCACTACAAGAAGCATTTTCAGCAGACGATTGTGGAAAGCGTTGTGACAAAAGGAGAATTTGCTCATGATGAGCATATTCTCCTTTTGCCACAATGTTTACAACTAGCTTGCATTATGTTATGTTTATCTATAAACACTTCACATTTTGTTTATCCACGACTATTCTATATCATCAGCTAAAGACTTGTTTTACGAGTTATATCAGCCGTTCCACGGGAAAACCGACATTATGGACTCTGAGTAATACATCGACCCTGATCAGTCTGCACAATTCGCGCAGGATTATCTAGGCCGACACAATCCGGCTTAGGGGGGAAAAGAGAAATATAGTAATACTTTCCCAAATTCAATTTCTTTAAAACTCAAATCAATTCAATCATTTACATGAGAATAATACAGAAAGTATGTATACATTGTTGATGGCGAAACAGAAAAAACACAGGAAGCGAAACGTGTCCGCCCGGATTAGCCTGCGCGGCATCCTTAGGCTGATCCGGGTCGAAACTTTACGCAGAGTCCATGTACTGTTGGTGTTCCCGTGGAACGGCTCATATGTGAAAGTCTTACACGAATAACAAGTACCGTGGGGACTTTGAAACACAGATTAATCAGTTTGTAGAATTTCGAGGTGCAGAATGTAAATTACTTTTGGTAAGATGTGTACGTTTGTTAACCCTTTCCCTCATATAGACGCTTTCTGACGCCTCTGCAGCAGATGGCTTTTTGAAAACATAGTGACAAAAGGAGAAATTGCACGAAACGTGCAATTTCTCCTTTTGCCACAATGTTTTCCATTTTTTGGCATAGTTTATCCATTCAATTATGGAGATTTTCTATGTTTTTACCAAATACGTTCAAAGTCGTCTGCTGCAGAACTGTCGCCCTGGTGGCGTCGTTTGAAGCAAAACAAGTTTGAAAACGTGAATAAATATTTGTTCTATTTGTTATAGCAAGACACTTTTTGCATCAACTACCCCCAGTAACCATTGCTAAAAGACATACATGTACCATAATCACTGTCCACCGAAATGCGTAACATATGATGTGTAATAAATGACAATTCTTATGGTGAAGAAGGATACTGGCACTATTTCTTTCAACGTCAGAACTGGCTCTCTTGCAAGTAACATACATTTCCAACTGATTTCTCCCTTCTAACCATGACAAAAAGTGTATGTATTCGTCGATAGCGACTGCTTAACTCCTGGTAAACTCCACTGAATTATCATTTCCAAAGATTATTCATTTGTCTCCGTTGTGATATGATTTACTATATATATAGCAATTTTTCAATTTTTCACTTGACGTCATTGTGTAAGTAAAGTTCTTGTAAGTTGCTAAGCAATTTTA
This sequence comes from Serripes groenlandicus, assembly GCA_031761405.1. Classification (NCBI taxonomy): domain Eukaryota; kingdom Metazoa; phylum Mollusca; class Bivalvia; order Cardiida; family Cardiidae; genus Serripes; species Serripes groenlandicus. The sequence continues at coordinate 96,526,990 of JASEVX010000003.1, forward strand.
CCATTCTGATGTCAATCATGGAACAACAACATTAAACTTTTGTAATTTAAACAACATAACAACATACTAATGTCATTCAAATTTTCCATATCTTCTGTTGGTGTATAGTTTACATATACACAGTTTAAATTAGTACTTCCGTGTAAAGTTATGGTGTGCCTTATCTCGTTTCTATGGCAACGGTTTAGAACTAAACTGATAAACACATTTCATCAATGTATCAACTTATTCAAAAGTTACTAAGACAGTCCTATTACTTTTGGATCCCCCCTCGTGCGAATGGGTTTTGTATATATTTTAATTGTGTTTTATGGCGCTCACAAAAAAGATTCAGTTATAAATATCATGTCGTTTCCTGGGTAAGTTACCGGTACCACTGGACCAGTTATACTGACACAATGGAGTCAGTCAAAATGTTTACCCCATAATCCTGGGCGCCACGAAAGAAAAGTAATTACTATCATGTTTTTTTTTTATAAATGAGTAATTACCAGGAATAGTAACGTTATGGTTATGTCGACCAGAGTATATTCAGATTAGCCTGCACATCTGCACACTTTAATCTGGATCTGCACTCTTTGCCATTTTTCTTACAGACATCATTTGTATTGATCTGACAAATAGGTGGGTTTAGCTTCAGCACGACTGCACTGGTAGCAACGATCGATCATCACAGCTCCATATAGCTGGCAAACTGGTTTGCTACTATTGTTTGCTGGTCTGGTGTGTTTTACGCCGCTTACAACACCTTTTCAGTTATATCACTGTTCAGACATTTCCTGGATCAGGTACCAGTAGTAATGGTCCATTGATTCTGACCCCAGCGAGTCGGTCATAATTATAACCCCCCACAATACTGGGCGACAAGGATGGAAAGCCAGTACTACTATGTAAACACTATTTGGTATGACCCTGTCTTGGATCGAACCCTCGACCTCCCACACACGAGGAGGACACTCTATCAATACAATACCGGTGGTGTATTATATCTGACAGTCTGTATGTTTACTTCATTACAAAACGGTTATCTAGCTCTGACACTCTGTATGTTTACTTCATTACAAAACGGTTATCTAGCTCTAACACTCTGTATGTTTACTTCATTACGAAACGGTTAGCTCGCTCTGACACTCTGTATGTTTACTTCATTACAAAACGGTTATCTAGCTCTAACACTCTGTATGTTTACTTCATTACGAAACGGTTAGCTCGCTCTGACACTCTGTATGTTTACTTCATTACAAAACGGTTATCTAGCTCTGACAGCCTGTGTTTCTAATTCATTACAAAACAGTTATCTAGCTCTGACACTATGTATGTTTACTTCATTACAAAACGGTTAGCTCGCTCTGACACTATGTATGTTTAATGCATTCCAACACAGTTATCTATTTCTGACATTATGCATGTTCACTTCATTACAAAACGGTTAACTCGCTTTGACATTATGCCCTTCCTGCTGTCTGCGACTTGAAATTATATTTACGTTCCCAGTTACCTAAAAGATCTGCATTTCCTAAGAATGTAGACGAACATCCGCCTGTAGATGTCTAATCTAAGCCCCATGTTTCGCTACAATTGTATCACTAATTCAATATGTATCAAAGACTACTACCTATAAATGCATTATCTTCACCAAAAACATAAAACCTACTTGTAGTTATGGTTTTTTTTCAAATGCGTGCATCGAAATGTACTCGTGCTCCTCTTCCTATTATGTTTCTTACCTTGGTTTACCTTTATGTAGAGACCGCCTCTTGGATCCCCGCTTCCGGTCCATCATTATTTGGCGCAAATTGTATTGGAATATATTTCCAACACACATTTAACTTGTTTTTAAAACTATTAACACCGGGGCGTAGCTCCCTTTAGGCACTGTAGGCACGTGCCTACACATCTTTTCTCAAAATGCCCCAAAATGCAGCTGCGGCGATAGACATCTGCGTAATGTATCGACCAGATCAGCCTGCGCTGTCCGTCTTAGGGGGATATATGTATAAAGTAGTTATTCCTGAAACAGAAAATCCACAGGAGGCGAAAAGTGTCTATCCAGATAGGCCTGTGTGGCATGCTTAGGCTGATCCGAGTAGATACTTTACGCAGAGTCCACAATGTTGATTTGCTCACGAGACGGCCTACATATTGATTATTGCAAAGCTACGCCCCTGAACACTACTAGCTGGGATAACATCCTCTGAAAGATCGTTGCACATATCAAGTACTCGTGTGAGAAGTGGAATTTCCTAATATTTGTACTTTTTATAAATGTTTAACTGGCGACCTCTTGTGAATTGTTTAACGGAAAGATATCTCTGCATTCAATGCTTTCGATATTGTTGATTATCTTGAAAGTTTCGACCATGTCTGTTTGTATTCTTCTGTATTAAAGTGTGGGCAATCCTAATTGTGTTATTCTTTCATTGTAACTTAGTTGTTTTAAAGACGGTTATAATTTGGTTGCGTGTCTTTGGATATTTTCAATTGTTAAACGTTCTTTTTTGTTTGCTACGGTCCAGACTGTGCTGGTATTTTCAAGATAGGGCCTTATAAAGCTCTTGTATAATATTAATAGCATTTCCTTATCCAAATAACTAAATGCTCGTTTGATAATTCCTAGAATTTTGTTGACTTTTTTTTACTTGGGCGAATATATGATTTTGAAGGTTTAGATTGTTGTCAATTAACATTCCGATATCTTTTTCCTATTTCGATTTTGTAATTTTGATTCCATCCATGTAATAGTGTGTGTTGTTCTCGTCGTTTCGTCTAAAGAGGATGCGTTTACATTTATCTTTATTGAAGGTTAAGAGCCATTTGTTTGACCATTCAGATAGATTGTTGATATCAGTTTGTAGGGATTGCTTATCTTCCTCGTTATTAATCACAAAATATATTGTTGTGTCGTCAGCGAAGAGCTCTGTATTAATTACAGCGTTTGGTAGATCGTCTATATAGATGGTGAATAATATTGGACTTTAAACGCTGCCTTAAGGTATTCCACTGGTAACAAATCTCCAAGATCTTCGAATCATCTTTCATTTTCATAGCTATTGATTTATGTTATATTTTTTTCTATTGATTGAGTTTCTGCAGTATTTGTATTTTTTCCACATGGTTCTTTTATTTCTTTACTGCCAGAACGGTTTCTCTTTCCAATCATGGCGTATCGAGATTCTGGGGGCAGACCTGCTCACCGGTATGTTGTCTTTTGTCGCATTTGATAGATTCTAGAAAATCTTCTCCACATGATAAAAGTTATTTATTTCATCATAGTTTACCTTGAAGTACAATCATTTTTACATTTCTTTGGTCTTCCATTAATAAGCAAAACAGAACATGAATTATAGTACTTCGTGACCACTGTTCCCAAATGGCGCACAATGTTTTGAGTATTATATCATTCCGTCGTCGTTTGGGAGGATAAGGTCCACTACCCCTATATATTGGGGTTGGATCACATGTTGAAAAAGATAAGAGTCTTTCAATGTTCCTATGAATTCAGTTGATAAATGGTCTGTGCTTACAGTTGTAGAGTGAGTATTCAAATAAATTTCCTTAAAATTAAAGTCTCCAACATGGATTCGCTAGGAGGGTCTTTCTGTGTCTGTGTAAAAATACCTCCCGAAACTGTTTCATCTCTGTTGGTGATACTACTAATATTGCTCGCTCCTGACTTTTGATAACTGATATTGTACCGGGTTAAGAATATTTTTAGATTGTATATCAGAAGATTTGTCTATATGATACTGCATCGGTACAATGGTTGTTGCGCTTATATTATCGCAGCTTGTTTGATCATTTGTATCACATATGATTTTGTTGGTCACTGTAGTTGTCAACTTCGTCGTGACTCTCGGACATTTGAACCAGATTGTCTTGGCTTTCTTTATGAAGTTGTCTTCTTTGTTTTATTCATGTTTCTTTGTTGCGGAGGTAAGTCCTTAACAAATATACAATTCTTAAAGAAATTTGTTTGTGGTAGTTCCTTGATTTTAGAAGCATTGTCTAGTATTTCCTTTATTTGTTTTTTATTGTTTTATACAGTAAGTTTTGTGTTGCATTGTAGTTACCTAGTCTGAAGCACACATTCATATATATGTTCAGAACATCTATCGAACTGCATAATTCACGAAATATGTTATTGTCAAAGTCTTTTCTGGCTATGCTTGATGTGTTTGAACTTTCAGGCATTTTGAGTTATTTTTTTTGTATCTTCTATTTTTCTTTGCGGACGTCGTCTTACAAGGATTCTTTTATTTCATTCTTGATTGTTTTTCAATCATTGCGGGTTTAACAAGTTTTACTTCTTTTTAGCTCACCTGAGCTTTGCTCAAGGTGAGTTATTGTGATCGCCTTTTGTCCGGCGTCCGTCGTCCGTCGTCCGTCGTGCGTCGTGCGTCAACTTCTTCTCCTCAGTAACCAGTGGGTCAATTGGGATGAAACTTCACAGAAAGCATCCTCTCAATGACCTCACCAGATTTCCTTCAAATTTTTGGAATCCATGCAGAATTCTGGTTTCCATGGCAACGAAACGAAAAAAACTTCAAAATTCTTCTTCTCCCAAACTGGTTCGCAGATTTTCAAATAATTTTGTAGAAATGTTCCTTGGATGATCCTCTATCAGATTCCTTCAAGCCGTATTGATTGGTTGAAAAACATAGCTGCCAGGGGGGGCGGGGCTATTTTGCCTTATATGGCTATAGTGAAAACTTAAAAAATCTTCTCCTCCGAAAGTGTAAGGCCGATTTTCAAATAATTTTGTAGAAATGTACCTTGGGTGACCCTCTATCAGATTCCTTCAAGCCATGTTGATTGGTCGAAAAACATGGCCGCCAGGGGGGGCGGGCTATTTTGCCTTATATGGCTATAGTGCAAATTAAAAAATCTTCTCCACCAGAAGTGTCAGGCCGATTTTCAAATAATTTTATAGAAATGTTCCTTGGGTGATCATCTATCAGATTCCTTCAAGCCATGTTGATTAGTCAAAAAACATGGCCGCCAGGGGCGGGGCTATTTTGCCTTTTATGGCTATAGTGAAAACTTAAAAAATCTTCTCCTCCATAAGTGTCAGGCCGATTTTCAAATAATTTTGTAGAAATGTTCCTTGGGTGACCCTCTATCAGATTCCTTCAAGCAATGTTGATTAGTCGAAAAAAAAACATGGCCGCCAGGGGGCGGGGGCTATTTTGCCTTATATGGCCAAAGTGAAAACTTAAAATATCTTCAACATCTTCTCCTCAGTAACCAGTAGGTCAATTGGGATGAAACTTAACAGAAAGCATCCTCTCAATGACCTCACCAGAATTCCTTCAAATTTTTGGGATCCATGCAGAATTCTGGTTTCCATGGCAACGAAACGAAAAAAACTTCAAAATTCTTCATCTCCCAAACTGCTTGGCAGATTTTCAAATAATTTTGTAGAAATGTTCCTTGGATGACCCTCTACCAGATTCCTTCAAGCCATGTTGATTGGTCGAAAAACACGGCCGCCAGGGGGCGGGGCTATTTTGCCTTATATGGCTATAGTGCAAACTTAAAAAATCTTCTCCTCCAAAAGTGTCAGCCCGATTTTCAAATAATTTTGTAGAAATGTTCCTTGGATGACCCACTTTCAGATTCCTTCAAGCCATGTTGATTGGTCAAAAAACATGGCCGCCAGTGGGCAGGGCTATTTTGCATTATATGGCTATAGTGAAAACTTAAAAAATCTTCTCCTCCAAAAGTATCTGGCCGATTTTCAAATAATTTTGTAGAAATGTTGATTGGTCAAAAAACATGGCCGCCAGTGGGCAGGGCTATTTTGCATTATATGGCTATAGTGAAAACTTAAAAAATCTTCTCCTCCAAAAGTATCTGGCCGATTTTCAAATAATTTTGTAGAAATGTTCCTAGGGTGACCCTCTATCAGATTCCTTCAAGCCAAGTTGATTGGTCGGAAACTATGGCTGCCAGGGGGCGGGGCTTATATAGCTAAAGTGAAAAAAAAAAAAAAATCAGGTGAGCGATTCAAGGGCCATCATGGCCCTCTTGTTTAACTTTGTTTTCAATATCTAGGTCAATTTTTGTCATTTTAGCTTCCATTATAGTTAGTCTGGTTTGTGTATTGTCTTCTATTGTGTTTAGTCTGTTTGGGAGACTAGACAAGCATGCAATATTTGGCTTGCATACATTGCAGGTCCATTTAAAATGGTTGGTCTCATTCTCTTTCAGAGCTTCAGGTAATGCTGGTGAGATATGTGTGCATTTTATGCAAATACTCAGTTCACACACACAATGAAACATGAAAGGTTGACATTTCATGTCTGATTGAGCTCCACTGGTTATTTTTCATGTTTTGATAATGCAAGCGAAAACGAATTTTATCTATAATTATGTAAAAAAAAAAATGTTAACCCTTATACGATAATTCTGCAGCAGACAACATATTTTGTCAAAAAATAGAAAATCTCTATAATTGAACGGATAATCTATGACTAAAAGTGGAAAACATTGTGGCAAAAGGAGAAATTGCTTGTGTTGAGCAATTTCTTCTTTTGTCACTATGTTTTCAAAAGGTCGTCTGCTGCAGAGGCGTCAGAAAGAGTCTTTATGAAGGAAAGGATTAATAACGATCAATGGTGATTAGACGAGTTGCTGGAACACAGCAAGATAAGGGTTACACTGGTTCTCATTTTAACATGCTTCTAAGAGCTGTACATCAAACATCTCGCACTGAGAACCACGTTCTGCATGTTTGTTGCGATGTACAATGAGAACCACGTTCTGCTTTTTTATTCGATGGGATTTCTTAGTGTGTCTTTAGCAAGGGTCTCGTTAGAGCCAATTGCTATAGTATGCTAAATCCGTAGACAGGCATCGACTAGAATCTAGACTAGAGTTTTTACAATATCGGCATTGAATTCCTTCACTTCTGTCTTTCTATATCAGCTCACCATTTCTAAACACCATCTCGGGTTCAGAGAGATGTCTTGGTAGATGCAGATCGTATATAATGTCAATGAAAGTGGATGATCTGTGGAATATTTTTTAAAAATGAATGGACTGTTGCCAGCTTATACACATGTTGTGCCTTTTGAACCGCCAAATAGTTCTTGCCTAAAAACCAAAATGCGGTAACTTTTTTGCTTATCAGACGGAAAATGGATTTGATTCGACATCACTTACTTAAAAGAAAGAACTCAAAAGAAATGTTATGTTAAAATATATGAAATACATGATTAAAAAATAAAATTTAGTTCTACGCTGTTAACATGTCTTGATTACACGCGACATGCGACATGCATGGACCAATTTAAGCAGTATGTGCTAACTGTCTTCGTGTGTCATTCACACACTGAAATAAATAAGATCAGTATGTGCATACTTTTCGGAGGTGTAATTATGATTGCGATTTCAAAATTGAATTTGAATTGATGACTTAAAATTTGAAAGAGGGGAGTGATGTGTATATTGTCTTAACTAATTAACTCATGAATGAAACTGTATCCACTCAATGCCACGCCTCTTAGCTCGTGTATCATATTTATATATAACCCACGATTATATGTTAATCGTTGTAGTCTTAAATATTCTGCTAAGCTATATGGTTGTTCCTTCATTTAATGTTGTACACATACACAATAAATTGGCGACGAGTGTGGGATTTTGTACCTCTATAAATGATAATGATTATGTTAAATGTGGTCATAGTTTATAAAATGAATCATGTTAATTTTAAAAGTATTACATAAATTGGTTCAGACAAGGTAAAACAAATATGCCACCAATATGTTATCAGAAAATGTTGATACAGATTGTTTTATTTATTTATTCATCCTCCTCGTGGGAGATTTGTTAACATCAAAAGAAAATATAATATATATATACACAATATGAAAGAAGAAAAGAAAGTATAGTTACATCCAGCGTCTAATGCTTATAGCGACATGCCGAGTCTGATATTCAATATATAAATATACTGGTTATGATGTGATGATATTATAGCAGAGCTTTATATATCAACAATAACTTGCTGTAAATCATATTCAGATACTGTGGTTCTCACAAATGTGAATACACATTTGTAAAAATCATAGTTCTGCTCGATGGAAATATTTTCCTGCCTTGCGCCTAGTAATGCACAAGCAAAATCTACTTTTCCTAGCCTAGTTAAGTGCATCGCATTTTCCCTTCCAAATGTTCGAGATATATCGTTAATTAACGTCTCTCTTGCTTGTTTAAAATTTAAACATTCTGATAAAATATGCACATATTTGTTTACATAAACATTTTTACAGAATTTACACACTGCATTGCTTCTAACAGCTTTTTGAACCCAAATAGTTGAAATGAATATTGAGAGACTATTATTTTTTTTCTCTTTTTAAAAAGGACCAAACAACTGCCGGACTTATAGATGTATGTATTCGCCTAAATAGAGTAAAGTCGAAATCGCTATTAATACGCTGTTCCCATAATCTTTGTTCACGTTCCGCTATTTCATGACGAACGCGCCGTTTCCATGCATATTTAGACAGAGTTTCCGCGTTTTCTGTAAAGCAATATAAAATGTCAGTCATTAGATATTTTTCAGTAATCTGGTACATATCCGGTATAAAACCTTTCATCGTTGTTGGATCTTTTATGTAAGTAAGTAGTCTTCGTGTAAATATTTGCCTAGTAATAGAATTTGTGTTAAGAGTCGATATTTTATGCACAAAACGTAGTTTCCTATCCTCTACCTGACTTGACAGTCGATTTAAACCTAGCATTGACTCGCTCATGTCGGAACGGGTTAATTTTGGAAATTGCTGTATTGACTTAACTATATAATGCTGTGTCCTATTTATCTGATCTACGTCCGTAGTTTTAAGATCGTTCCATAACTCGCTGCCGTATAATATGGTTGGTTTTATTACCTTATTATATATGTTAAACATGGTTAACGGATTTAGGGTTTTAGGCTGGATTCCATACCCAAGCATAGCATGATAGGCATTTTTACCCTTTTTACACCGATCTATTATTTTAGATTTACAGTTTTTACCATATCCAGCGTCCAATATCATACCTAAATGGGTAGAAGACTCTGTTCTTTTTAGTTCCTCGTCCTTATATTTAACTGTGTACGGTAACTGCATCATCCTACGATAGGAAAATGCAAAGGTACACGATTTATCAGTGTTTATTTCAAATTTAAACTTTTCTGCGTATTGTTGTACAATATTTAATTGGTTTTGTAATGCTAACGGACTGGTAGTTACGATACTTATATCGTCTGCTAGAGTAGGATTTCCCGCTGGAACGCTTCCAACCGTTGCACCATACCCTGACCTTTCAAGGTCATCAAGGAGGTCATTAATAAACAAGGTGTAGTAGAATCCTGATAAAACTCCTCCCTGACGGACGCTACGGTTTACGTTAATAGGCACTGACGTCCCATGTGACGTTTTAACATACGTTTTAAGGTTCCGATAACTATCATTTAGTGTCTTCCATACTTTGTTATCAATTCCTAAATCTAACAATTTCGCAAAAAGAGCATCGTGCCAGACCGAATCGAACGCGCCTTTAATGTCTAACTGGGCTACATACACATTGCTTTTTAGTTCTAGATTATGATATATCGTTTCTTGGAGATTAAAGCCCGCCGTAATACAGCTAAATCCTTTTTGAAAACCTTGTTGTTGTTTATTTGGGAAGGAAGGAAAACGAATTTGATTAAGTCTGTTAGCAATAACTCTTTCAAAAACTTTGCATACAGCGGACATGAGAGACACCGGCCGATAACTTTTCGGATCAGTTTTGCTCTTTCCATTATCCTTATATATCGGGATTATGTAACTCTCTCTCCAGCTGTTTGGACACGTACATTCATTAAGTATTTTGTTAAATAGTAACTTTAACGCCATAACTACCGGTTTTCCCCCATTTATAATATGTTCATTTGTAATAGACCCCCATTCTGTGTATAAAATTGTGTGCATTCAACTCAAATATTATTCAATTAACAGACCTAACAAGGTCTTCTTGTAAAGTGCATGTGATAAAAAAGAAATTGATCGGTAAATCCTTGTCCTAATGTATTCCGTTATCAGCAGTTAGCCCCTTGCTGGCAGCACTTTGATTGCTTTGATTTTTTAATCTCGCCCTATCAGTTTGCAACCTATTGAATCACATTTGGCCCATGTAAAACTACAAAGGACGTTATGAAAGATCTATTCAATTTACAATCATGTGGTGTTAAAATGCGTGATACTACTACCTACGTCAATTATATCAGGACAACCGATGTGCAGTTATTGTGATAAAAATGTTTTTGTATAGAAAATACAAGAGTTGCAATAAAATGTAAGGATAGCAAGTGTTTTGCCGATAATGTTAATGGATATAAAACATTTTATTGTGCCGTTTTAAAGTTTTATGTAATATATGCGGACATAAACTTGCCAACACAACTTGTAGCCTGTTTACAATATGACCGTTTTTTATACTTTATGGTTACACCTGTATTTTTTTATCTGTTTTACAATGATGCAGCAATCTCCACGACTGTTTTATTACTATTTGAGATGTTTCCACATTTAAAAATCCCCACAAACACAATTTTACAATTATGCAAACACGTGCAAACTTTGCAACTGAAGTTGAACATGAAAGGCAGTTCTATACATTGTTATTGTGTATAACGCTTAGCCCTTTCCCCAAAAACAACGAATCTGCAGGAGACGAGTTTGAAAACATATTTAAACAAATAAAACTGATCAAATAAAAGTACTGAAAGTACTGAACTGTGACATTGCGATAGTATAAGCGGAGAAACATAAGTTTGAGTTTTAGGTGCAGTACAGTAAAGTATTTTAAACAAAATGATCGTCATAGTGTTTTGTTTAGCTCACCTGAGTAAAATGTCACTTAAGTAAAGCTAAGCAATTGCAGGATATTATTTTCGAGATCCTTACGTATACATGTATATAAACCTTATTATGAGACCTTCGTATTTATTGATACACCAACAATGTACAAACTTACTAACTAACGACAGTAATGTAAGGTATGAGGGAGGATGGTCTTAATCTCCACATACCGAGGGCTCGGCGTGAAACGGTTGTAACTTAAATCTGTATTTTTTTTACCAAGGTTAATCACCTCGCCATAAAGTCTTGATAACCGTTAAATCATTTCTCTTGGTAAACAATGGAAATTTATGTGCCATTGCTAGTTCTGAGCAATGGCACCTAAATTTTCCTTGTTTGAGGTCGAAATTGCCCCTAAACCAGGGTTTTCAAAATGGGTTTTTAGTTAAAACCGTTTCACGCCAAGCCCTCGATACACATTTGCGTGGAAAATAAAGTTTAAAAAAAACAAGCAAACCTTACCAACATAGACGGAATCTGCAATAAAGCATACAATTGATGCCAGCTTTTAACCAATTAACCCTTTCCCTCATACGCCAATTCTGCAGCAGACGACTTTGAACATATTTTGTCAAAATATAGAAAATCTCTATAATTGAATGGATAGGATAACCTATGACGAAAAGTGGGAAAACATTGAGTCAAAAGGAGAAATTGCTCGTTTTGAGCAATTTCTTCTTTTGTCACTATGTTTTCAAAAAGCCGTCTGCTGCAGAGGCATCAGAAAGCGTCTAGATGAGGGAAAGGGTTAAAACAGAATTGAGCCGTCCCACGAGAAAACCAATATTGTGGACTCTGCGTAAAGTATCGAGCCGGATCAGCCTAAGCATGCCACGCAGGCTGACCTGGACAGACACTTTTCGCCTCCTGTGGATTTTCTGTTTCAGGAATCATTACTCTATACCTCTATACCCCTGAGACGTAATGTGTCGGCCCGGATCAGTCTGCGCGGACTGCGCAGGCTGATCTGGATCGATACATTACGCAAAGGCCATAATGTAGGTTTTCTCGGCTCAATTAAGTAACATATCTTTATCCCTTTCTTACATACAGCAAATCTGCAGCAGGCGACTTTGAAGACATGTGGTTACCAATATGAAAAGTCTCAAAAAAAGTAAAATTACTGAAAATAGTCGAAAAACAATTCCTCCTTTTGCGAATATGTTTTCAAGACTCGTCAGCTGTAGATGCGTGAACATGCGTCTGTAGTAGGGCAAAGCGCTAGATCACGAGGGTCACCAAGGGAACATTCTGCAGACGTTTTTGAAATCAGACCAGCTCTTTAAGAATAGAGGACTTATAAATGTTGCATTATTGGTACATAAACAAGTCACGGCTCATTTCAACAAAGCAAGACGACAGGAACATTTGATTCAGAATATCACTATGGGACACTCTGCGAATTATCTTGAATTCAAACAAAGGCTTTCAGAGCTGGATAATTGTAATGAACGTTATGTCAATTAACCCCTTTTTGCTGAATCGACCTGGCGGCCATGGTTCTTAACAAATCGAACTGATTTGAAAACCCTTTGTTTCCATTCTTCTTCTACTAAGGAACATTCCAGCCAACGTATCTTGAACGTAGGCAAGCATGTTAACCCTTTCCCTCATATAGACGCTTGCTGACGCCTCTGTAGCAGACGGCTTTTTTAAAACATAGTAACAAAAGAAAAAATTGCTCAAAACGAGAAATTTCTCCTTTTGATACAATGTTTTCCACTTTTAGTCTGCTGCATTGAATTGTCGTATGTGGGAAAGGCTTTTTTCTCTCCAGTTTTGCAGCTTTATCTTCACTTTCAAAGGAGATGTGTTCTTTAATTTACCACATTTCGACATGTCAGGTTTGGTTGAAATTGGCAAAGTGGTTTAGAAGGAGATGGTGTTTGAAAAATGCTGCTGACAGACGACGATGACGACGAATAACGGTCGCCGGACCACAGGATGACTACAGAAGTGGACATTGACCGTTGTGCCACTGTTGGATAAAACGTATACTGATGATGAATGCCCGAACATTTACTTATAAGCCCCAGTCCTTCCAGGATAATGAAAAAAAACAAAGTCAGAAATAATACAGAATGTCCAAACCTAGCCAGGAATAACAACTCTAGAACAGTTTTTAAAGTTTAAGGTAACCATTGCGAGTACACCAAATACAATCGATGTATTGCACAAATAAAAGAAATGGTCCTTTATGATGGCACATTGTAATGCATCAGAAGACGATTTGTCTTAAACGTTGTTGAAAAATTAGAAATTTGTCATCCTGATATTTTGGATACTTCGTCCTACTTGAATCAAATCAGTTATCTTAAAAAGTATATTTCTTCTTGTTGTCTATGTTAAACCCTTTCCCACATATTGACGCTTTCAGACGCCTCTGCAGCAGACGACTTTTGAAAACATTGTGGAAAAGATGGAATTGCTCACGATGAGCAATTTCACCATGTGCTACAATGTTTTCAACTCTAGTTAATAATTAAGCTGTTATGATTGGAAATTGTTCACATTTTTGATAAGATGTTTTCAAAGTCGTCTAATACAGATTTGTTGTATGTGGGAAAGGGTTAAAGGCATCAAGACCATTTCTAATCAGGAATGATTAGCCCTTTTCTACATACAGCACATTTGCAGCAGACGATTTTGAAAATATAGTGACAAAAACCTGAAAATGTCCATAAAAGAGCTTAATTGTTAAATAGAGTTGAAAACATAGTGGCCAAAGGGGAAATTGCTCATCATGAGCAATTTCACCTTTGGCTACAATGTTTTCAAAAGTCGTCTACTGCTATTGCGTCAAAATGCGTCTGCAGGTGGGAAACGGTTAATCGAAATATACACCATAGGACATACAATTCACCAAATGATATATTCAAGCTAGACGGTTGTAACTTTATCATGTAACAACCGTTTTGCAGGAGGTCCATGAAGAATACACAATGTCAATATAATATTCATTGTGCGTATTTACCCATAATGCGAATTTCCTGACGTTTGACATTTGATACAATATGCATTTAGATAAAACGTTGCATTTTGTGGTCATAAATGTAAATTATTCACCATTTCCGACCGTCAACTTCAATGGATGTAGTTAATGTGCATCTGTAATAAAACAAATAAAACAATGGCAATGTTTCCAGTTAAGCTTGTTCGTTCAACACTACGCCACTTTATAGTTATTGTAGGCGTATTGGGAAATAACAAGCTTTTCATTCGCGTATACAATTACAGAAATTTCATAATAAATCTATGATGCAAGAATAATTGATAGATTACGAGATGATGATAATGATGATATAAATAATCAAAGCACTGAAAGTGCTGTGGGACGGTACCCATTGTATGAGGGGGAAAAAGATGGTCAACTGTTCTATTTTTTGGAAAGTTACAACACAAGTCACATAATTTCAAACAAGAGCACCGCCCGCGGGTGCCTGACGCTCGTCTGATACCTATTTTCTGACCCAATATGACCCATATTTGGACTTGACCTAGATATCTTTAAGACAAACATTCTGACCAAATTTCAAGCTGCTGAAGCAAAAAATGCGGCATCCAAAGTGTTAACAAGATTTTCCTTCAATTTGACCAAGTAACCTAGTTTTTGACCCAGCATAACCCATATTCGAACTTGACCTAGATATTTTTAAGACAAACATTCTGACAAAATTTCAAACTGCTTATATAAAAATTGCGACCTCTGGAGTGTTAACAAGATTTTCCCTCAATTTGACCTAGTGACCTACTTTTTGACCCGACGTGACCCATGTTCGAACTTGACCTACATATCATCAAGACAAACATTCTGATAAAGTTTCAACATGATCAAGTTGAAAATGTGGCCTCCAGGGTGTTAATAAGATTACCCTTCAATTCGACCTAGTGACCTAGTTTTTGACCTCATATGGCCCAGTTTCGAACTTGTCCAAGATTTTATGGAGATGAACATTCTGATAAACTTTCATGAAGATTGGATACAAAATGTAGCCCGTAGAGTGTTAACAAGCTCAAATGTTGAAGACGCACGACGGACGGACGCCGGACAAAATGTGATCACAATAGCTAAAAATACAAGAAATGAAAACGCAAAAAATCCAAATGTTTGACCCAAAATCCCATTTGACATGTTGAAGTATATTATTTATGAAATATGTGTGCACAATTTGAAATCAATCTCTAACAAAAAATGAGGGAGCTTTGATCAAAGTCAACCAAAAACCACCAAAATCATGTTTTTTACCCCAAAAATAAGGTCAAACTCAGTATCTTTAGCATTCAATGTGAAGAAGGGTATTAGATGAACAAGTTTTCCAAGTTTCAAAGTATTATGTTTGATAGTTTCCATGTAAGTGAGCTAAACGCAAAACTTAACCAACGCCGACGACGACGATCAAGTGACGACAATAGCTCTTTTTTTTTTTTCAAAAAATCAGACGAGCTAAAAATGTAAACAAAAAAGCAAAAATGCATACAGTTCAAACTTTTATTTAAGACAGGGTTAACCCCTTATTTCCAGAGATCTATAATTAAACTCTTGACTTGTAGACAGTAGATACAGTTAGATAAACAAACACATTTGTGATAGGTAATTTATCACATGGATAAACCCTACAGCAGATGTATGAAAATTTTTAACTAAAGATATTGGTAAATCTGTAAAACTGTCGAAATTTCTCATACCATCCATCTGTGGAAGAGTAGACAACATGTGTCTGTAGTGTAGAAAGGGTAACATAGTACCTATAGCAAAGCTATTTATTATCTATAGTATCTAAAGAATCAACTTAATGTTAACACTCTTAGTAAAGAGGCACGCAAGGAACATTTGAGAGAAATGTGGTGACTACAGTGTTTACAAAATATTTCTCAATATTGGCCTAGTGACCTAGTTTTTAGCCAGACCATATTCGAAGTTAGCCTAAATATCATCAAGATAAACATTCTGGTAAAGTGTTATCATGCTAGAGTTAAAAACATGGCTTCCAGAGCATTAACAAGATTTTTCTTAAATTTGATCAAGGGACCTAATTTTTTACTCAACATGACCAATGTCTAAATTGGCCAGTATATCATCAAGAAAAACTGTCTGACAAAGTTTCAAGCCGCTAGGGTCAAAAGTGTGGTCTCTTAAGTGTTAAATCAAGATTGTCCTACAACTTGGCATAGTGACCTAATTTTTTAACAAACATTACCCATATTCAAAATAAATATAATAAAAACAATCATTCTGACAAAGTTTCAGCATGCTCAAGCTAAAAGTGCCGCTTCCAGAGTCTTAACCCTTTCCCTCATACGACAATTCTGCAGCAGACGACTTTGAACATATTTTGTCAATTGATACAAAACCTCTATAATTGAATTGATAACCTATGACTAAAAGTGGAAAACATTGTGGCAAAAGGAGAAATTGCTTGTTTTGAGCAATTTCTTCTTTTGTCTCTATGTTTTCAAAAAGCCATCTGAAGCAGAGGCGTCAGAACGCGTCTATATGAGGGAAAAGGTTAACAAGATTTTCCTCCAACTTGGCTTAGTGCCCTAATGTTTTATCCAAAATAACCAATATTTGAAATTGGCCTATCATCAAGACAAACTTTCTGACAAGGTTTCAAAATGCTCAATACAAAAATGCAGTGTCTATAGTGTTAACAAGATTTTTCTACAGTGTTTGGCTAAGTGACCTAGTTCTTTACTGGATCTGACACATATTCGAACTTAGGCTAGATATCATACAAGCAAATATTCTGAGAAAATTTCAACATGCTCAAGTAAAACATGCGGCTTCCAGAGTGTTAAATAGATTTTCCTTTAATTTGAGCAAACCAACATTGTGGACTCTGTGTAAAGTATCGATCCGGATCAGCCTAAGCATGCCACACAGGCTTACACGGATAGACAAATTTCTCCTGTGGATTTTCTGTCAAATTGACCTGTAACTTAACCAACAATGTCCAATTCTCTAATACAACCAAAATACATCAAAATTTATACTTTTTACCCCCAAAAATAGGCTACACTCAGCCTATTTAGTATACAATGAGAAGAAGGATATTAGATGAACAAGTTTTCCATGTCTCAAAGTATTAGGTAATAAAATAGTTTGATTGATTAATTGGGGTTTAACACCATTTCATCAATCTTTCAGTCATATCACGGCAGCCAGTTCAACTACTCATATGTTTCTTGGCTTTCTCATACCAGTACTTCACACAACATTCTTTTCAAGCAACTGGCTGCTTTTCCACATAGTCTGAAAGCCCATTGGTGGTAGTCATGTCAAATGTTGGAAGGAATGTAGGCCAAGCTGGTGTTCGAACTCACAACCCCTGGATTAACAGCCCATGTCTCTACTGACTGAGCTACGGTAAACTGAGTAATAAAATAGGAAACATGCTGTACCAAAGTGAGCTTGCAAAGATATTTTCAAAGTTGTCTGCTGTAGATTGGTTAAATTTGGGTAAAGCTTTTTAAAAAGAGCCTGTGATATTGGTTCCGTTCAAATAATTCTTCCAATCCTTGAAGTTTGCAAAAAAATCAACAGGTCAAAATGTACAGTTGTGTTAACAATTTCAAACTTTTCTTCCCATTACTATGTTCAACAATTGAACAATTGGGGACATATTTTGTACATGTAAATTCTGTTGCATGATGAGTACATATCAACTTGAATATACCAGAGACATATAAACACATATATACATAGAAAAAAATAGTAAACTGACCTTTGAATGTATATAGGCTGTGGACAATAATGATGCAATAGAAAATCTTTAAACTTTATGTCAGAAGTTAAATCTCATAATGTGCTTTTTCCTTTTGTGATCAATAATTTCATTGTAAAATTAATTCTTCTTATGAACATGTACCAGTACTCTATGGAATCTAGACAGAGAAAGCTTTGATCAGATTTAAAAAACAAGAGGCCCAAGAGGGCCAGTATCGCTCCACGGCCATTAGGCAAAAATTTAATTTTCAAACAGCCCCGCCCCCTGATGGCCATGTTTTTGACCAATCAACATTGTTGAAGGAATCTGATAGAGGACCATCCTAGGAACATTTCTACAAAATTATTTGAAAATCAGCCCGAAACTTTCGTAGAAGATTATTTAAGTTTTCACTATAGCCAATAAGGCAAAATAGCCCCGCACCCTGGCAGCCATAGTTTTCAACCAATCAACTTGGCTTGAAGGAATTTGATAGAGGGTCACCCAAAGAACATATATACAAAATTATTTGAAAATCAGCTGGACACTCTCGGAGGCGAAGATTTTTTAAGTTTTCACTGTAGCCATATACAGCAAAATAGCCCCACCCTCTGACGGCCATGTTTTTCGACTAATCAACATGGCTTGAAGGATCTGATAGAGGGTCACCCAAGGAACATTTCTACAAAATTATTTGAAAATTTGCCTGAAACTTTCGGAGGAGAAGATTTTTTAAGTTTTCACTATAGCCATATAAGGCAAAATAGCCCCGCCCCCTGGCAGCCATAGTTTTCCACTAATCAACATGGCTTGAAGGAATCTGACAGAGGGTCTCCCAAGGAACATTTCTACAAAATTATTTGAAAATTTGCCAAACACTTTTTGAGGTAAAGATATTTTAATTTTACATTATAGCCATATAAGGCAAATTAGCCCCGCTCCCCTGGCGACCATGTTTTTCGTCCAATCAACTTGGCTTGAAGGAATCTGATAGAGGGTCACACAAGGAACATTTCTACAAGATTATTTGAAAATCGGCCGGAAACTTTCGGAGAAGAAGATTTCACTATAGCCATATACGGCAAAATAACCCCACACTCTGATGGCCATGTTTTTGACTAATCAACATGGCTTGAAGGAATCTGATAGAGGGTCTCCCAAGGAACATTTCTACAAAATTATTTGAAAATTTGCCAAACACTTTTTGAGGTAAAGATATTTTAAGTTTTCACTATAGCCATATAAGGCAAAATGCCCCGCCCCCCTGGCCACCTTGTTTTTCTACCAATCAACTTGGCTTGAAGGAATCTGATAGAGGGTCACCCAAGGAACATTTCTACAAAATTATTTGAAAATCGGCCTGACACTTTCGGAGGAGAAGCTTTTTCCCTATTTTTTTAATTTGGTTGCCATGGAAACCAGAATTTTGCATGGATCCAAAAAATTTGAATGAATTTAGTAGAGGACATTAAGAGGATGGTTCCTAGGAAGTTTCATCTTAATTGGCCAAGTGGTTAGGTAGGAGAAGAAGTCGTTTGAAGCAAAAAATTAACGCATGCACGACGGACAATTCGCCATGACATAAGCTCGACTAGCTTTCAGCCAGAGGAGCTAATTTTAATATTTCAATCACCCTTTCCCTCAAATAGACACTTTCTGACGCCTCTGCAGCAGACAGCTTTTTGAAAACATGGAAGCAGAGGAAGAAATTGCTCCATACGAGCAATTTCTCCTTTTGTCACAATGCTTTTTACTCATGCCTCTTACTGTTGACAAATGCTAGTAAACTTACAGTTTTACATCTTGGGTCATTTAACAAACCTTTTACATCTTGGGTCATTTAACAAAACAAATGATCTGCCTGATCAAAATTATCAACAGGTTCACCCTGTGTGACACAATATGTAGTTCAAAATGATCTACTTAATGTTAGTTATCATGTACAAGTGTCTTCCTGGAAGGCTGTGTTATAGCTCAAAATGATTTACTTGAATGTCTTGTTCATAGTAATTAGTTAATTACACAGTTATCTTCCTGTATTATAGTAAACAAAAACAGATCTCATTGTGCATCCTTGATTCGTATTTGTATCGTTTACAACATTCCATTCCGTTACTGTTTTCCGAGTTAAAACAAACACTTTCATTCAGAATACTTGTCACAACGACTCGCTGCTGTTACCAGCTTTGAAGAATGTCATTAACGTCGTTTTGTTTTTGTTTTCTACCCGTTTTGTTGCGTCCAGGACTTGCCATTTGTCTTTTATTTCTCTGATTCAACTAAAAACGAAACCGGAAATAACAGTAAATATACCCCAACTTTTACAATACATAAAAGTTGGTTGTAAAAATGTCCCATACACTGACATTATGAATCTTCTTCACAAGTAATGCTGCGCATTAATATAATCTGTCAACATTTCCATGATCTGAAACGAAACAAAAATACATACAGTTACTGATTGCACAATAAAAATAAAATCAAGATGTGTATACATGTCTGCACAAAACCATTTTTATCAATATATATGTATGCTATGATTTGAATAATACTTTTTAAATAATTAACAGATGTCAAATGATAAAACGAACAAGCGAATGTCTACAGGAATTGGGCTATTTTCAGACATACGTGTACATGAAATACATGTGAGCTTATTTTCATATTCGGTTACGAT
This sequence comes from Serripes groenlandicus, assembly GCA_031761405.1. Lineage (NCBI taxonomy): Eukaryota > Metazoa > Mollusca > Bivalvia > Cardiida > Cardiidae > Serripes > Serripes groenlandicus. The sequence continues at coordinate 96,547,269 of JASEVX010000003.1, forward strand.
ACAGCACAGGGCGAAAAAAAAAATCCACTCCAAATTACAGTTTAATTGACAGACCTACCTCGAACGTTTTACGGATTGATGACTAAATGAACATGCACACATTTCTTTCCTGTCAGTCTTCCTCAATATAAACTTCATGTGTCTTTTCTCCACAAAACCAATAACAATCTATCGTCAGCTTGTCAGATTTCTACTTTCATTTTGAACGGAAGTTGCAGGTTCTCCTTCGCAGAGTTGTCGTTCCTTACCATCTCTTTCAGTAAAATGAATCGATTGGCTAGATAATTAGTTGGGAGATAGTTTTTCATCGACGCGTTTGACATTATTGTTACTACCAAATATCCAAAAATCACTTCTGATTATTTCGTTTCTAAAAAGTATATTCTTTATGATTGAACATTAAAACCAATTGGTATATATTCATACATTAATTATGAATATATTTATTCAAACTTCAACTCAATATTGTAAACGTTCTACTTCATTTTTCAACCACTAATGCTTCCTTTTTACAGTCTTTTTTCAATATTCAGATATCTTGATTCACCAAGGTTTTCGAAAATGCAGTTTTATTGCCTGATAATTGACACTACTTTTTTGTTGACGGTTAAAAAAATCCCTCTTTTTCGGCTCCCAGCTTTACACTGTCGTTCTGTTTATAGTCGGGGAGCCAACTGTTGTACGATTTCTCAAAATGCACATGACTATAGACAGTACCCTAAGGGGTACCGTCCAAAAATCATCATCATCATCAACATCATAATCATCGTCACCATCAAGAGCATCTTCAAAATCATCATTATAATCATCATAATCATCGTCATCATCATAATCATTATCATCATCATCATCATAATCATCCTCACCATCAAGAGCATCTTCAAAATCATCATTATAATCACCGTCATCATCAGGAGCATCTTCAAAATCATCATTATAATCATCATAATCATCGTCATCATCATAAGCATCATCATCATCAACATCATAATCATCGTCACCATCAAGAGCATCTTCAAAATCATCATTGTAATCATCATAATCATCGTCATCATCATAATCATTATCATCATCGTAAGCATCATCATCATCATAATCATCCTCACCATCAAGAGCATCTTCAAAATCATCATCATAATCATCATAATCATTATCATCATCAAAAGCATCATCATCAACATCATAATCATCGTCACCATCAAGAGCATCTTCAAAATCATCATTATAATCATCATAATCATCGTCATCATCATAATCATTATCATCATCATAATCATCATCATCATCATCATCATAATCATCCTCACCATCAAGAGCATCTTCAAAATCATCATCTGCCTCAATATTGATTTTTATCATATTCGTATTTTCGAAGATTACAAATATATCATGGTTCCATTTGAATGCCGGGTAAACGATATTAGATTGCATATAACCCAAGAGTTATGTCACTTATTTATAGATTTATAGTAGTGCGTGGCTGTATAATTATTTTTAGAATACTGCTTATTATTACACAGTGAACTTAACCCTTTCCCTCATACGAAAAATCTGCAGCAGACGACTTTGACCATATTTGGTCAAATAATGGAAAATCACTATAATTGAATGGATAACCTATGAAAGTGGAAAACATTGTGACAAAAGGAGAAATTGCACGTTTTGTGCAATTTCTTCTTTTGTTACTATGTTTTCAAAAAGCCGTCTGCTGCAGAGGCGTCAGAAAGCGTCTATATGAGGGAAAGGGTTAAATCAGATATACACAAGTTTGCAGTTCAGACCATGGCCGTATCTATAAAATGGACACTAATCTAAACTCCGACTCAATAAATTTAGCGGGTTTGTTCGGGTAATGATTAGACAGCTTATCTTCTATGATCTGTTCACACACAGGAATATATATATAACCAAGCCCTTTTTCTCGTGGGTTGGCCCATTTCTAAAGACAAGACATACACCATTACCTTGATAAAAGCGGCCATTAATCAGACAAGTCATGTAGGATAACAACTTGTCTGTGTTTGTTATCATTACTTTATAGTCGTATTACGGCATCATTGTCCATAATATAGATAACGTATCACTCGGATGGTTTTCCACCCTTTATACCAAGTGGTCTCGCTGTATGGATTCCGTTATCAACGTATGAGTAGTTTCACGAGAAAACCAACATTGTGGACTCTGCGTAATGTATCGACCCAGATCAGCCTGCGCAGTCAGTAGATACATTTGCGTAGAATCCGAGATTCGAGTATTGAATTTAGAACATGAAACGTGACCCGTATCTATGGACTTCTTCTCGAAGTTATTCAAAGGAACAAATATGACTACTCTTAAAAAGCTCTTGCCGTCCCGGGAGAATACCAACATTATGGACTCTGCGTAATGTATCGACCCAGATCTGTCCGAGCAGGCTAATCTGGGCTGACACATTCCGTCTCCGGGGTATAGAGATAAGAGTAATGATTTCTGAAACAGAAAATCCACAGAAGGTGAAAGGTGTCTGTCCGGGTTAGCCTGTGCTTATGCTGATCCGGGTCGATACATTACTCAGAGTCCACAATGTTGGTTTTCTCGTGGGACGGCTCATATTGTCATGTAAAACACGATTAATATCGGGAAATGTCATTTTCGCTTCTATTCGCGATTTTGTCTTCAGGCGCGAATTTAAAATGACCGTGTTATAACGAACGCTTGAATACATTTGAGCCGTTCCACGAGAAAACCAACATTATTGACTCTGCGTAATGTAGCGACACGGATCAGCCTAAACATGCCGCGCAGGCTTACCCGGATATATACTTTTCGCCTCATGTGGATTTTCTGTTTCAGAAATCATTACTCTTGACCTCTATCGCCCTGAGACGGAATGTGTCGGTCCGGATTAGCATGCGCGGACTGCGCAGGCTGATCTGGATCGATACATTACGCGGAGTCAATAATGTTGGTTTTCTCGTGAAACGGCTCATTGTTAACCCCTTTACCTGAGACGACGACATTAATCGCACCTATTAATTATTGAAAAGAATAGAAAACATTGTCTGATGCAGAGGCGTTTTATGGTGTAAAAATAAAAGCACTGTACCCACGCATGTAATGGTATATAATATCCGTTCTTCCAGATCGATTTTTAAAACTCCATTATACAATTGTGTGAGTTGTTTATTTTAAAGATTGACATTTAAGATTTATGGCCTCGTAATGCTTTACCTATAATTATGACAAAAGCATGTAATAATTTGAGCCACATCAAGCATAAAGAGTCCTTAAAGTACGAAGGCACGAAGTTGTATTACAATGTGTTGATAATTGGAAACATAGTGTAATTTGATTTGCATTCTGTATTGCTGTTTATCGGAAAGTTTTGGAGTGATACAAGTGTACATACATTACGCGTATATCAAATGTATTAATTAAACGCATGTACACTGAACCATAATTGTATTAAACTGATCATTTTGAGAGGTTATATTTGATATTTCATAATTAATGCAAATGAAATAATGATTAACACAAAGAAAGATTTGTCTGTTTTATTTTCGATTTTTTTTTTATATATTCATAATAGTGGGTGGGGTAGTTAGCGCGTAGATCGTAGATCATAGCTCAACCAAAAAATGTAGTTAGCTGACCTGGCTGGGTCGTAGATCGTAGCTCAACCACTAGAAAAACATTGCGAATTGGTTGATCTGGGTCGTCGTAGATCGTAGCTCAACCAATGAAAAAACATTGCGAATTGGTTGATCTGGATCTCAAAAAAAAATCGATATCTCGAACATCTCGATAACACTAACATCTCGATAACTCGAACATCTCAATAACTCTAACATTTCGATAACTCGACATCTTGATAACTCGAACATTTTGATAACTCGAACATTTCGATAACTCGAACATTTCGGTACTCGAACATCTCCATATCTCGAACATATTGATAACTCGAACATTTCGATAACTCGCACATTTTGATAACTCGAACATTTCGATAACTCGAACATCTCCATATCTCGAACATCTTGATAACTTGAACATTTTGATATTCGAACATTTCGATAACTCGAACATTTCGATAACTCGAACATTTCGGTAACTCGAACATATTCATATCTCGAAAATCACGATAACTCGAACATCTCGATAACTCGTCCATCTACAATCTCGAAAATCTAAATAACTCGAAAATTACATATCGATGACTCGAATATATTGATAACTCGAATATATAAATATCTCGATATTTTTCAGTGGTTGAGCTACGATCTACGACCCAGGTCAGCCAATTCGCAATGTTTTTTTTCTGATCAGCCAATTCGCAATGTCTTTCTAGTGGTTGAGCTACGACCTACGACCCAGATCGGCCAATTCCAAATGTTTTCCAAGTGGTTGAGCTACGATCTTTTACGCAGGTCAGCCAATTAAGAATGTTTTAAAAGTGGTTGAGCTACGATCTACGACCCAGATCAGCCAGTTTGCAATGTTTTCCAAGTAGTTGAGCCACGATCTACGACCCAGGTCAGCCAATTCACAATGTTTTTCTAGTGGTTGAGCTACGATCTACAACCCAGAACGGCCAATTCGCAATGTTTTTCTAGTGGTTGATCTACGATCTACGGCCCAGATCAGCCAATTCCCAATGTTTTCCAAGTGGTTGAGCTACGATCTACGACCCAGATCAGCCAATTCAGATTGTTTTTAAAGTTGTTGAGCTACGATCTACGACCCAGCTCAACCAATCCGCAATGTTTTTAAAGTGGTTGAGCTACGATCTATGACCCAGGTCAGCCAATTCACAATGTTTTTCTAGTGGTTGAGTTACGATCTACGACCCAGATCAGCCAATTCGCAATGTTTTTCTAGTGGTTGAGCTACGATCTACGACCCAGCTCAACCAATTCGCAATGTTTTTGAAGTGGTTGAGCTACGATCTACGACCCAGGTCAGCCAATTTGCAATGTTTTTAAAGTGGTTGAGCTACGATCTACGACACAGGTCAGCCAATTTGCAATGTTTTTAAAGTGGTTGAGCTACGATCTACGACACAGGTCAGCCAATTCAGAATGTTTTTAAAGTTGTTGAGCTACGATCTACGACCCAGGTCAGCCAATTCGGAATGTTTTTAAAGTGGTTGAGCTACGATCTACGACCCAGCTCAACCAAATCGCAATGTTTTTGAAGTGGTTGAGCTACAATCTACGACCCAGGTCAGCCAATTCGCAATGTTTTTAAGTGGTTGAGCTACGATCTACGACCCAGGTCAGCCAAATTGCAATGTTTTTTAAAGTGGTTGAGCTACGATCTTCGACCCAGGTCAGCCAATTCAGAATGTTTTTAAGTGGTTGAGCTACAATCTTCGACCCAGCTCAACCAAAGCGCAATGTTTTTGAAGTGGTTGAGCTACGATCTACGACCCAGGTCAGCCAATTCAGTATGTTTTTAAAGTGGTTGAGCTACGTTCTACGACCCAGCTCAACCAATTCGCAATGTTTTTGAAGTGGTTGAGCTACGATCTACGACCCAGGTCAGCCAATTCGCAATGTTTTTTAAGTGGTTGAGCTACGATCTACGACCCAGGTCAGCCAATTCAGAATGTTTTTAAAGTGGTTGAGCTACGATCTACGACCCAGGTCAGCCAATTCGGAATGTTTTTCCAAGTGGTTGAGCTACGATCTATGACGAAGATCAGCCAATTCAGAATGTTTTTAAAGTGGTTGAGCTACGATCTACGACCCAGATCAGCCAATTCAGATTGTTTTTAAAGTGGTTGAGCTACGATCTACGACCCAGCTCAACCAATCCGCAATGATTTTAAAGGGGTTGAGCTACGATCTATGACCCAGGTCAGCCAATTCACAATGTTTTTCTAGTGGTTGAGTTACGATCTACGACCCAGATCAGCCAATTCGCAATGTTTTTCTAGTGGTTGAGCTACGATCTACGACCCAGCTCAACCAATTCGCAATGTTTTTGAAGTGGTTAAGCTACGATCTACGACCCAGGTCAGCCAATTTGCAATGTTTTTAAAGTGGTTGAGCTACGATCTACGACACAGGTCAGCCAATTCAGAATGTTTTTAAAGTGGTTGAGCTACGATCTACGACCCAGGTCAGCCAATTCGGAATGTTTTTAAAGTGGTTGAGCTACGATCTACGACCCAGCTCAACCAAATCGCAATGTTTTTGAAGTGGTTGAGCTACGATCTACGACCCAGCTCAACCAATTCGCAATGTATTTGAAGTGGTTGAGCTACGATCTACGACCCAGGTCAGCCAATTCGGAATGTTTTTAAAGTGGTTGAGCTACGATCTACGACCCAGCTCAACCAAATCGCAATGTTTTTGAAGTGGTTGAGCTACGATCTACGACCCAGCTCAACCAATTCGCAATGTTTTTGAAGTGGTTGAGCTACGATCTACGACCCAGGTCAGCCAATTCGCAATGTTTTTTAAGTGGTTGAGCTACGATCTACGACCCAGGTCAGCCAATTCAGAATGTTTTTAAAGTGGTTGAGCTACGATCTACGACCCAGGTCAGCCTAATCGCAATGTTTTTAAAGTGGTTGAGCTACGATCTACGACCGAGGTCAGCCAGTTCAGAATGTTTTTAAAGTGGTTGAGCTACGATCTACGACCCAGGTCAGCCAACTACATTTTCTTGGTTGAGCTACGATCTACGATCTACGCGCTAACTTCACACACCTGTTTGCACAGGTTATTTAAATGTACTGAACTGCATCTGCTTCCTTTAAGTCATGCTTCAAAATCATGCGCGGCGTCTTTGATGCTTTGCATCAACATTCTTCTTGTTCTACTCTTTTTTGTTTTTGTTAAATCGACTGTATAATGGCATAGCAGTATAACAAGAAATACATCGATATGTTATAAAGGTCTCAACAGACACATATGGAATGGTTAAATGAACGACATGCGTCTAAACGACATATACTGATCAACCCTTCCTGTGTAAAACGTCTTGAGATGCAGATCTCTATATAAGCCGCTTCAAGTGGTTCGAGCTATTAATGCATTTTCCTACCACGAGGCATCGGTGGTGTTGTAGTAGAGCGTCCGCCTCGTGTGATGGAGGTCGTACGTAGGTTCGATCCCCGGCGGGATCATACCAACGACTTTAGACATGGTAGTTATAGCGGCCTTCCTTGGCGCTCAAGGTTGCGGGGTAAGCATTACGACTGACTGGCTGGTGTCAGGATTAATGGACCAGTAGTACTGGTAACATACCCAGGAATCACCGTGATATAACTGAACAATTGTTGTAAGCGGCGTAAAACACCATACAATCAAACTCAAAATGCCCCCCAACATGCAGCTGCGGCGATAGACATCTGCGTAATGTATCGACCAGATCAGCCTGCGCTGTCCGCGCAGACTGATCCGGCCGACACATTCCGTCTTAGGGGGATAGATGTATAGAGAAGTGATTCCTGAAACAAAAAATCCACAGGAGGCGAGAAGTGTCTATCCTGGTAGGCCTGTGTGGCATGCTTAGGCTGATCCGGGTCGATACTTTACGCAGAGTCCACAATGTTGATTTTCTCACGAGACGGCCTACACATTGATTATTGCCGAGCTACGCCCCTGATCATTCGAATCAAACCAAAATACATCGCCGTGCGTATATTGGATCTGACGACACCGCATCTAAGCAAGCCTTAACTATCAATATACGTGATATTATTCTCATCGAGGCCAATTTGACAACAATGTACAAGTGTAGCCCCCCCCCCCCCCCCCCCCCCCCCCCCCCCCCCCCCCCACTCGTTTTAATACCAGTGTAACTTAATATGGTCCCATTATTGATTAACACTTTCCCACATGTAGACGCATTATGACATTGGTGAGTAATTTCTCTTTTTTTCCACTATGTTTTCAAAGACAGTGTGAATAACGGGTTTCAGAATGCGTTTGAATGAGGGAAAGTTATTATACAATTTTCCCCTGAAACAATGTTGACAGGTTAGTTTTTATTTATGATACATTAGAAAAACGTGCAAAACGCATAATTCGGAAATCGGTTTAGGCACGTGTCTACGTAAATAGAATCTACATATCTTTTTGACAGAGATTGGTTCCCTAGTGGTACCAATTTGCTAAACATTGTTGAAGCACTCGAAATGTTCAGATTTGTTTATGGCAGGAATATCTAAAGACCGGATTTGAAGGATAAACTTGTTGACAGAAAGTAATCCCAAAGTTATTCATTTACGCAATATGTTGGAGATAGGATTATTGTACAATAAGATATGGCCTGTTCTACATGTCAAATGTAGACTTTTCTTTGAAGAATGATTCATCGTTAGTAGATAACCTTCGGTATTAACGACGTGTAATTTATTCCAAAGTTCTTTCAATCGAGCGAGAAGAAATGCAGGTGATTCAAGGCATTTGTCGGATCGAAACCTTAATAAAAAGAAAACAGAATACTTACCTACATGTATGTATTTAACTAGCATGAATTTGATTTTGCCAATACAGTAAAATTATCAATACAATACAATACTATATTATATTCTAATACAATGCTGAGTATGCACTAACTACATAACTAGCAGCAGTGCAATATATTAAACATCGTGATCAGAGGGTAACAAAAATGCATTATAATGAAGAAGAAAAAGAGAAATAATTGAAAACGAAAGTACAAGAAAGAGAGATAGATAGATAGATAGATAGATAGATAGATATATAGATAGAAGGAAATGATGCAAAGAATGGAAGGTAGAAGACTATTTTATAAATTATGTATTATTTTTTTGTATGAATGAAAGCATCTGTCTATGAGAGCCGAGGTTTCCATATTTATATGTTTTTCCATTTTTGAAACAAAATAACAAGGAAATGATCATGGTGGCAACACGATACAAACAGATTTATCATCATTTTGTTTCTGTGTGAACCAATAATACTTCGAAAAGAAGAAGACGTCATATGGAACTGTTCTCAGGAGACGGTACTAGCTGACGTTTGTGAACAGTTTAGATCTAGACCAGCATGTGCATCCGTACAGTCTGATATTAAAATTTGAACCATTCCGTGAGAAAACCAACAGTATAGTATCTGCGTAATGTATCGATCCAGATCGGCCTAGAGGTATTGAGTAATGATTCCCGAAACAGAAAATCAACAGGAGGCGAAACGTGTCTATCGGGTAAGACTGCGCGGCATGCTTATTAGGCTGATCCGGGTCGATACTTTACGCAGGGTCCACAATGTTGGTTTTCTCGCGGATATATAGGATTATTGGAAGATTCCGTCAACGTGGGTAGATGCTGATTAGAATGATCGGATAGGAATGATGATCTAAATCCTACAGTTTTCAGAAATGTCAACTCACACCTTTTCCAACGGACGCTCGCTACAGTAGACACACACTTGTGTCATAAATTGTTCAGAACGTGTTGATACGGACAAGAAACATATGAGCCGTACCGCGAGAAAACCGACATTGTGGATTATGTGTAAAGTATCGACCCGGATAAGCCTAAGCCTGATCCCTTGGTGTTTAACGCCGTCTTTAACTGGTTTTTGCTCAATTAACATATACATGTATATCCCGTCTTTTTCGCACCAGTACTCCGTACTACATTCTTACCAGGAAGTGCTACCTTCCATCATATGAGCCGTCCCGCGAGAAAACCAACATTGTGGACTCTGCGGAAAGTATCGACCAGGATCAGCCTAAGCATGCCACGCAGGCCAACCCGGATATACACTTTTCGCCTCCTGTGGATTTTCTGTTTCAGGAATCACTACTCTATCTATCCCCCCTTAGACGGAATGTGTCGGCCGGATCAGTCTGCGCGGACAGCGCAGGCTGATCTGATCGATACATTACGCAGATATATTCTTCCGACATATGAGCCGTCCCGCGAGAAAACCATCAGTGTGGATCAGCCTAAGCATGCCGCACAGGCTTACCCGGATAGACACTTTTCGCCTTCTGTGGAATTTCTGTTTCAGGAATCATTAATCATGATTTTTAGTTTAAATTCCTTGTATATGTGTATAGGATGCACTGTAGATGATTGATTTTTATCATGTTTAGTATTTTGATCATTTAAAGTCATGTTTGAAAGTGAAAGTAGAGAATCTGAAATAATGGTTTTGTCCGGACTCAAGTTGGTCCCAAAATGACGGTAACCATGTTCGCCTGGTGAATTTGTTCTTGCATAATGCATGAACCCCCATTTTCTTAGAAGTGTTTTAAAGCTTAGAGGTAACTCTTTTCAATGATATATGGTATTCTACGTGCGAAACGCTTGACAATTGAGGGCTGAAACTGATCGACGTACATGGACAAAAAGAAGGAATTTATTTGGTCTATTGTGACCTTCTGAAAATGAAACAACTCACAGATAGGGGCCGCCATGAAAAAATCGAATGTCGTGCTGGACATTCGACTTTCAAAAAATGCAACTTCAAAAAAAGGAATGTCGTGCTGGCATTTCTATATTTGTATTTTTTGAATGTCGAATGCACGACATTCGTTTTTATCAACTTTTGAATGTCGAATGTCCAATGTCGTGCCAGCACGGCATTCGATTTTTAGAAGTTTTAATTTTTGAATGTCGAATATCCAATGTCGTGCCTGCACGACATTCGTATTGGATGTCGAATGTCGTGCTGGCACGACATTCATATTTTTTGAATGTCAAATGTCGTATGTTTAGCTAACTTCACACAGCATATGTATAATCATCAGTCATGATCAAAATCACGGATTGAGCATAACTATCGGCTAGTCAATTCTTTCAAATTCGATAGTTAAGGATATATAAGTGATGTATGAGTTTCTTTCACTAATAGTCATACGAAATAATTAAAAATAAATGACACTGCGGGTATAAAATATAGCTTGTATATTTATTATATTTTCTGTACGTCGTAATAGACGAAAGCAATACGAATTCAACATATATATATGTATACATGTAGTTGTCATGTAAAAAACACGAATGGAACATTATCGTCGTATAGTCAATCATTCTTCAAATCAATAATTATGGCTAAAATGTGCTGTATATTTGATTTCTTTTACACATATTCTACATTTCATGTTTCGTAAATATGTACCACATATAGATAAATAACTCTATCAAAGCACCAATCGCATTAAACCAATATATAAACTTCGCTACAGTAGTAGACGCTCGTATAGATCTGATGACTGCCTATTAAAGGTCGTCTAAGATTGACCTTTTCGTCAGCCATTCAGATTGTCGCATACAAAAGCGTTAGGTATAAATAAGGGAGGTTATCCATTTTCATAAACGAGATATAGACTCGATGACTTGCGGGTGTTGAGATTGTTACCAACTTGAACCTAACTTTGGTTGAGAAAAGATGAGGGTGATGACTGCCTATTTAAGGTCATCTAAAATTGACCTTTGCGTCAGCCATTCAGAATATCGCATTCTACGTTTCATATTTCGTAAATATGTACCACATATAAATAAATAGCTCAATAATATCAATCACCAATCGCATTAATCCAATATCTAAACTTCGCTACAGTAGTAGACGCTCGTATAGATCTGATGACTGCCTATTAAAGGTCGTCTAAGATTGACCTTTGCGTCAGCCATTCAGATTGTCGCATACGAAAGCGTTAGGTATAAATAAGGGAGGTTATCCATTTTCATAAACGAAATACAGACTCGATGATTGGCGAGTGTTGAGATTGTTACCAACTTGAACCTAACGTTGGTTGAGAAAAGGAGCACATATTCACGGATATTTAAATGTATCTGGTCAATTCGAGACGACCTTAGATGCGGTGTCGTCAGATCCAATATACGCACGGCGATGTATTTTGGTTTGATTCGATTGATCAGGGGCGTAGCTCGGCAATAATCAATGTGTAGGCCGTCTCGTGAGAAAATCAACATTGTGGACTCTGCGTAAAGTATCGACCCGGATCAGCCTAAGCATGCCACACAGGCCTACCAGGATATACACTTTTCGCCTCCTGTGGATTTTTTGTTTCAGGAATCACTTCTCTATACATCTATCCCCCTAAGACGGAATGTGTCGGCCGGGTCGATACATTACGCAGATGTCTATCGCCGCAGCTGCATTTTTGGGCATTTTGAGAAAAAAATTACAGTGCCGAAAGGGTTCTACGCCCCTGATGATACTCTATATAAAAGTGCATAAATACATTACATCCCAGCCGGTCCGATAGAAGCCAGTGGATCAGAAGCAGAGCGTTTATCACTTACTTGATCCAACGAACCCCTGGTTCGAATCACCTGGCGTTGGAATTAACCCATCTGTGAGAATTTCCCAATCTATTGATGCGAGAAAAGGACTCCAAGAAGCACACATCGATAGTAACGCATACACGTTCTTATAACGTTCTACATAAGCAATATTTTATACAGTTGACGCTCTTTATGTCGACATCGGGAGTCTCGATATTCCTGTATGTCGATATTTCACAGAATTCCCAAACCTACCCCTTCTTTGTGTCAGTTTTTATTATCGAAATACTTATAGATCTATTTCGATGTCGCCAATAATTCAACATAATGAGATTCGACTACATTTATTTATAAAGTTTTAAGCCGAGCCCCGGTAGCTCAGTCGGTAGCGTCTTTCGTCTTTCACCAATGGGCTAAGTCTATGTGGAAAAGCAGCCAGTTGCTTGGGAAGATTGTTGTGTGGAGTAATGGTGTGAGAAAACCAGGAAATGCATGAGCAGGTGAACTGGCTGCCGTGATATAACTGACGGCGTTAAACCCCAATCAATAAATCAATCAATCAATTATAAGTTTTAACTGTAAGTGTACAGTGAGTGACAGGTAACAGAAGAAGTAAAACGTTACTTTTCTCCATGTAAATCAGACAAAAGAACAAAATGTCAGTTTGTCCTATCTATTTTGTATGTAGATTGATATTGTAGCAGGCGACATTGAAATCTCGACAGCGCTGTGAGGAGATTTTACACGGGGCGTGACGTGCATAAATCAACCTTGCTGTGCAATTGTTCTTGTCTCCGAATAAAGACACGTGCACAAAATATATAAATGAGGCTACTGTTCTAGCTTTAAGTCAAAATATACATCAGCTATTTAGTATATAAGTCAGGCCTTGTGAAAGCTAATCTTTTGAAGAGTTATATAATTTGATAATCGCAATGCATACTTCTAAAGTCGGTTCATAGTCGCAACGGTTCTCCAAATATTTAAAATATGCTGTACGACTATTTTTCCTGATCAGACCGTGTCTGGATGCAAGCTGTTCTGGATCTCCATTGATCGCAAAGTCCGGATGGACGGTTTACGCATGACTTTGTATTTAAAGAGACAACATGACTTTGTATTTAAAGAGACAACATGACTTTGATGACACAATTCGATTTCACCGTCTTTCCCACCTACAATAAATCTGCAGCAGACGATTTTGAAAATATCGATGAAAAAGTCTGGAAAATATCTATAAATGAAAATATAACTATTGAATAGAGTTGAACATTATGATCAATTTCTCCTTTTGCCATGATGTTTACAAAATTCGTCTGCGGGAAATGCGTCAGAACTCGTTGCAAAGTGGACAGGGGGCTAGGTCTTCATCGCGCACAAAAAAAAGAAGGTTGAATAGTATGATCAATTTCTCCTTTTGCCATGATGTTTTCAAAATTCGTCTGCAGAAAATGCGTCAGAACTCGTTGCAAAGTGGACAGGGGGCTAGGTCTTCATCGCGCACAAAAAAAAAAAAGGAAACTCATTTTGTCTTGGCGCGATTCATGAGATTAAAACCCGCGGATTCGTTTCCGAAATTGTAAAAGAGTAGAATGCTCGAAACGTTATTGAATCATTGACCGCCATTCGTCCACTAACATTCTTTGAACCGAAGACAAAATCAAATTTACCCTCCGGTAATGCACAAATAATTTAATTCTATAATGAAAAATCGAAGATACTTAACTTAATGTGTCACTGTTGCTTGAGAGGGGAGAGTCCTTTAACGCCCCCCTCTTATTACATCGTCTTCGCGAAGAGACTGAGATTTAACCCTTATTACCTTACCGAACGACTGCAGGGATCCTCCGTTGCTTAGTGATTAGGGTCGGGGAATTAGAACCGGGGGTCCCGGGATACACCCCCACCCCCCAGTCGCTGCGGTTAGGGTTCAATGTGCTGTGCCTTTGGGCAAGGCACATTTCCTAGACAAGTACTTGTTTGTTTTACACAGGGATATTGAATAACGGAATTAAATTTGAAAACGACGTAGAACCCCGTTATGACAAAAACTGAACTCTTGCACTTGGTATTTTCATATTTTGTTTGTCAGGTTCTTGCATATCCAGTGTGTGTATACCACGTGACTTTGGCGTCACAAATGCTACGGCGGACAGAAATATTTTACTTCGGTTTAGAACTAAAAACAAAGGTAACTTTTTTTTATTTCTTCATCATCTTTAATGAAACATGGCACATTCTACGCCGCTTGCAGAACCCTATCTCCGGTTTTTCAACGGAGTTTGATTAGTGGTTTAGTTTCTTCAAACACTTCGATGAACCTTTTCTCAAAATTATTTAATATCGCCGACAGCCGGAGCATTATCAAAACTGGATTTTGAGAACAGGTTCGTCGAAGTGTTTGAAATCAAAGCACTGAAAGTGCTCACAGCAAGGGGCTAACTTAAGATAACATTTGGACATGGATTTACCGATCTCAAAATTCTAACTTGAACACTTTACACTAGCACTTTGTTAGTAAGTACTTTATATCCATATATTAAATGATAAAGGAGTAAAGGAAAATACTGTACACACAGTATGATCGTCTATCGATATACTAAAAGTTGGCATACACATGCGCATCTGCTATCTGGATAGTTTCTGCTTAGCACACCTCCTGTTTTACAATGGATTTTTAGCCGTGTTTTTTTTTTAATGCATTTAACACATATACATTTCATATCAAAATCACAATAACCTAACAATGATAATTATATTGAGAGTCCAATTTTACTTTCAAAGCAGAAATAAAATCCTGTGTTATCTACATTTTCTTCAGCGTGCAATGACTGAAATATTGTTAAAAGCGACGTAAAACAACATACACACGATTTAATCATGTCTTAGTGTTTCACAACGCATAGGTAAATAGTTTTAAATGCATTGCTTTTGTATTCATTTTAAATCCCAACATTTTGAAAGAGTTTATTGCAGCGGTGTTAAATGACAATTGCACCACTGATATCGGCAACTTATAAGACAAAAAATATTATATTTTTCTTATAAAAAAAAAAATGATTTGCCCAAAGCGGGAATGGAACTCTAATCCCCCGCTACACGGCCGAACATGCTAACCGCTACGTTACGCGGTCACTTCTAAACGGTGGATTTTATTTATAACATAATTACAAACCGTTACACGAGTTAGCGAATTATTTAGTATTGAAGCGTTTTATCTTGATAAAAAACAAATGTCATTTAAATCATTTGTTTTATAACTGGGACTTGACTATCTTATTCCGTCTGCTGGGGTTGTTCAGGTTAATTTTTTGTTGAGAATTTGATGTATTTACGCAGGAATCTAAAATGAAATACTCTAGTACTTAGATTCTTGATTATAACGTTACCGCTGAAAATACATGTATTCGAAAGGATTTTTGGAAACTCCACTTTGCACATTTACCGTATATGTTATATTTTGTCAACTATTTATTTTATTATCATTTAAATAATTTGAATGTTTGAGTATATATGTTATCATTGGGAGTCAATTAACTGAATTTGTTTTTGAGTCGGAATCGAAAAGTTGCCTTTACTCCATTCGATTTACAATATTTAGGAATTACCAATGAACTGTACGCGCGATCAAGTATGTTGAAAGCGTAGAAATACATTTTAATTATTAATCATGTAATTCCTATATTTTAACATAACATTTCTTTCGAATTATTTCTTTTGGGTTATTGATGTCGAATTAAATCAATTTTCGGCTTCATATGTCAACAAGTTGCCGCATTTTGATTTTTAGACAGGAACTATTGGCGGTTCGAGATGACCAACATGGGTTTTAGCTGGCAACAGTCATTTAATTTTTAACAAAATATACCACAAATCATCCACTTTCATTGACATTATGTACGATCTGCAACCACCAATACACCTATATGAAGTCGAGATGGTGTTCAGAAACGGAGAGCTGATGTAGAAAGACAGATGTGAAGTAATTCAATGCCGATATCGTAAAACGCCTGTCTAGATTCCAGTCTCAAAATGATGCGTCGTTTCGAAAATCAGCTACCATAGCAATTGCCTCTAACGAGCCCCTTGCTAAAAACTAGACCACCAATCAAACTCCTGTAAAAACCCGGATATAGGACATTGTAAGCGGCGTAGACTGCGCCATGTTTGATTAAAAAGGGTGAAGAAATAAAAAAGGTTATCATTGTTTTTACATTCTTATCAAGAGCAGTTATTGCTGTATGACGTCAAAAGTCACGTGGTATACACACACTGATATCTATTGCTAAGAAATGATAGCTGAATGATGTGCAGACTGATCTTAGTCTTCAATGGTCGCCAATGCTGTTTAACGTTGTAACTAGCAGGATTTATAAACAAGCACTGTTTGACCCATCCCCATATATATTTTGACGACGTTTGCAAACATTGTTACAAAAGACGAAATTGCTAATACTAATGAGAAACTTCTTATTTTGTCACAATATTTTTTTTAGGTATATTCAATTATATAACTTTAACTAACTGAGATGATTTCAAAGTCGCCCGCTGTATATTTGTTGTATGTGGGAAAGGCTTTCTGTCGTGTCTCGTAAAGCAGGATACAGAGCGCGTAGATCGTAGATCGTAGCTCGACAAAAATATGTAGTTGGCTGACCTGGGTCGTAGATTGTAGATCAGCCACTGAAAAAACATTGCGAATTGGTTGATCAGGACAGCGTTTCATCAAATTGTTGCGATGCGATAACAGAAAATCGCATCTCGCAGAAATTGCGACCTACTTTGCGACCTATCGCAGTTACCGTTTCATCAAACAAATCGCAACTTTTGCTACAATATCGCAAATACGTCGAACCGATTCTTACGAACAAGTAAATATTATGTGACCGCTGGATGACGTAACGCGCACCTGCTAAGTTCGCTCCAACTGTCAAAAGTGACAGCAGACGTACAGTAAATGTCAGAAAAACGCAAGACCAACTGGAGCTTCAGAGAACTGGAGGAATTGGTTTGCGGAATGGAAACACGCCATTCCGTACTTTCCTCCAGGTTCTCCCAAGATATAACTACGCAGGAGAAAAACCGGTGCATGGAGGAGATTGTTTTATCGTAAGTAAACATTTGACGACGGTCGTCATTATTGGAAACATTCATCTGCCTTCAAATACCCATTCGTCGTAATGACTTTCATCTGTATGATTTTTCTACTTGATATATGAAGCATTGTTAATTTGAGAAATGAAAGTATCCTAGTAGGTCGTACTTTACAAAACAGTTAAAAGATATGACAACGTAGATCTACAGACGTTTCACTGCTAATAGTTTACATTTTGACACTCCAAACTTTCAAAATCATGGGTCCCCATCAATATTCAAGGGTCAAGGACTCGGCCTCGGGACTCGCAGGTAAAAAAAAAATCAATGATGAAGTGAATTTTTTCGATGTTACTTTTTTTGTATGTTTATGCTTGTTTGTTTGTTTGGAGTTTAACGCCGCTTTCAACAGCTTTGGTCATATCATGGCGGTCAGTGCACCTACCCATGTTTTCCTGGCTTTCCCACACCAGTACTTGCACAACATTCTTTCGAAGCTACTGACTACTTTCTCACATAAATCAGAGGTGAGAGGCAATGGGAAAAATCGTAGTTGGCTGACCTGGGTCGTAGATCGTAGCTCAGCCACTGAAAAGGCATTGCGAATTGGTTTATCTGGGTCGTAAATTGTAGATCAGCCACTGAAAAAAACATTGCGAATTGGTTGATCTGCTTCGTAGATCCTAGCTCAGCGACTGAAAAAACATTACGAATTGGTTGGCTGGGTCGTAGATCACACCTGTTGAAATCTCTTCTATTTTAACTCTGGAGGTTGCAATATATCTGCTTAAATCCTACAGTTGGGTTTCAATTCAAGAGACCGTAAGCTCGAATTCGGTATTGTTTTATTCTCAAGCGGTCAATCATTCCATTTTGTTGATGTTGTTCTTGTTAAAATTGCCAAATTTATGCAAATATTAAAATCTGTTAGTTTGAGTGCCATTATAAGATAATTCTTTGTCGACAAGTTTATTTTTATTTTTTAAAAAATCCATATTTACAAAGTCTTATCTTATCGTACATGACGTCATTTATCTTTTAAAGACAGGCGAAAGTGACGTTAAAATTGATGGATCGTTATAATTTATCTTCCATTGTCTGTTTACCAGCTGTACTATATTTATTATGTTAACAAGGGAATCAATATACAAAATGTACGAACACTTGTACAATTATCAAATTAGTGTTGATTTAACACTTTCTCGCATAAATCACATATGCAGCAGACGACTTTGAAAATATCTAGTCCAAATTATGGACAAACCTCTATAAATGAATGAACAATCATTGAATAAAGTTGAAAACTTTGTGGAAAAATGAGAAATTGCTCATGATGAGCAATTTCTCAATTCGCCACAATGTTTTCAAAAATCGTCCGTTGCAAATGCGTCAGAAAGCGTCTTAATATGGAAAGGGCTGGTCTACCCAAGGACGGGTGGAAGATATGGTCAGTTCCAAAGGGGAACGTCTTGACTTGACCACAGTAGTCAACTAATTGAAATAAATATGTAAACGTCGAAACTGATATAAGCTAGACGGAATAAAAACTTTTTATTTTCGTTTTACTGGAACTTTATTTTGTTATTTCGCTGGTTTTTTATATACAACTGCACACTTTTTCGCATGAACATGTCAGCCATACAACAAAAGATGATATCGATATCCGTTTTTCAAACGTTGCTCTGTGTTTCAAGTAAGTATTTTAATGCAGGCATGTGAAAAATGAGCGGGGCTCAAGGTATATATACGACCAGTATAGTTACCTAGCAACCTGCACAGTCTGCCCAATAAGTCTCAGAATGGTTCAAGCACAATCTCACAAACTTTTGGATCAGCTGACAATGAATGTACATATAGATCATTTAGTGCTATTTACATAGATTTCCTCATGTTGGTTTTACCCCAGCCCCGGTAGCTCGGTCGGTAGCGACGCGGACTGTCAATGCATGGGTTGTGAGTTCGAACCCCAGCTTGGCCAAAAATCTTTCCGCCGTTTGACAAAAGTCATTGTGAAAAGGGTCTTTCGTGTTCCACCAATTGGATAAGATATTGTTTATTTTGTAACATAAGGCCACCGGCCCAATATACAAATTCATGTTAATTCAAAAATATTAGTGATATTCACATACATACATAAAAATTATATAATTTACAAATAATTAAAAAGCAAACACATACATTTAGTAAATACCCGTAAGTAAGCACATGGAACAGTTAAACATACAGACAATGAATGATACATGTAACTGAGACTATACCAATAATAATAGCAGTACTTTAACCCTTTCCTACACACAAGCGCCTTCTGATGCCACAGCAGAAGACGAATTGTGAAAACATTGTGGCAAAATAATAAATTGTCCATAATAACAATGTCCTATTCTTACCACAATGTGTATAACTTTATTTAATAATTGTTCTCTCATTTATGGAGAAGGTTTCCATATTTTATACCAATATTTTCAAAGTCGTCTGCGGCAGATTTGTCGTACATGTATGTGGACATGGGATAAATATAATTTAATTGTCCTTGTATGTGTCATAAACTAGTAAACAGCGTTTTGAGCAACCGAGATCAATATCAGCTTGCATGTTTGAACAGTCTCATATTGGTCTACATTGGATGCTTCGTAAATGTTTGCATTTCTTGAAAACTAGTTCATAAATATGCAAGACCTTTTAAACTAAAGAAAATTGTATCAGAAAGTCCGCTATTGACCCTTTCCGAATTATAAATCCTTTTTATTCATCTGCAGCAGACGACCTTGTTTAAAACACTATGAGCAAGTTCTTCTTTTGCCACGATAATTTCAAATATATTTATTATATAGTCTCAATTTGACGGATCAGCAGCAGACGACGTTTGAAAACACTATGAGCAATTTCTTCTTTTGCCACGATAATTTCAAATTTATTTATTATATAGTCTCAATTTGACGGATCAGCAGCAGACGACGTTTGAAAACATTATGAGCAATTTCTTCTTTTGCCACGATAATTTCAAATTTATTTATTATATAGTCCCAATTTGACGCATCAGCAGTAGACGACTTTTGGAAACATTGTGTCAAAAGAAGAAATTACTCATTATGATGTTTTGAACTTAATTTATAAATTATACTTTCATTAATTTAGATGTCGATTATCTTTGCCTACATGCTTTTATAGTCGTCTGCTGCATATTGTTTATATGTGGGAAAGGAATAAGAGTTATCCTGTGAAAAGGAAGCAAAATATATATCCTAATGATGGTATTTTTTCTAGCTCCTAATCTACTTTAGATTGTTTTTACCATGTTTGATATTAGGGAAAAGCATGCACACTAATTGAGTTAATGCTTAATGTTAATAAATAAGACGCTAGCAACGAAACCGAAGATTAAATCCACGCTAGGCTTTTCTTATCTTGACTGTGCACAATGTTCACAAAGGTCGTTATAACTGGAGTTAAGCAGAATAAGGATTGTTTGTCTAAAAGAAATTAAGTAAGCAAAGCTCTAGCATTGTTCATGTTCTAAAATCCTTATTTGACATTTAAACCCTATGTTGTGGGTACCCAAAAGAATCGTCTCAGTGAGACGATTCTTTTGAGTACCCACAACATAGGATTTTCTTGATTAATAAGGGAGAAACTGTTGGAGAAAGACCTGTTCACTCCCTATTATATAGTCCTCTGAATAAGAGACGTACAACAACGTCAATGAGAAGTAACACCTACAAACAAGTTATAATTTCGCACTGATATTATTTACTTGGTTATTTCCCTTAGAGCTGCTATGCTTAACCCTTTCATCGCCGAATTGTTTAAAGTAGACTCTTCCATGTTCAAAATCGTGTGTGTCTATTTCTCACTTTATGAAAGTTTTGGACTGTTGGTAACTAAAAGGCAAACAATGCTGATTTCAGGTGAGACAGCTCGTTACGAGCTGACTCACCTGAATCTGCATTGTTTGCAAAAACCTCAATATTGCCTGTGGCGCTGAAAGAGTTAATAACACTTCCAGACAGAGACGTTTCGTAGGGCCAATGACTAGTCCTGGAGGAGGTGGAAGTCCTTTCCATGGACCCGGTGGAATAGGAGGTATGATGTGAGGAGGGATGACGGGCGGGGCGATGGGCCCCTCAATGGGCGGCCAAAATCGAAAGGGTCAGGGCGCCGCAATATTCAGCCCAACAGGGTTTTTCCTGTATCCGACATGATATTGTATGTCCGAAATGGTGTATATTCGAGGATGAGAATGGTTGCAGATCATGTCCGTGTGAACCAGGTATAAAACGATATATATGAGTTTTCAAGACTTATCGCTAAACAGTCACAGAAAAAGGATAGAAGTATGCCCCACCACACTTGAAACCTACACTCGACGGCTTGAATTTAACGACGATACCGATATCAACATACAGCAAACTTCTACCATACTTTGAGTCATGTCCATTCCTGTTGACAATGACAATCCTGATCAGATTGCACAGAGTAAATATAATTTTATTTCATAGAATACTTATGTCTTGTAGTAATGTAGCCACTTATTTAACAATGATGTAGATGCTAGATAATAGATCAGATGTCACCCGTAAGGGGTTTGGAGGTTACATTTTTTATTTTACACAAATACTATAGTTCCACATTTCGTAGCTTGGGAGGTCGATGTTTTATGTTGCAGTTAAAATACTTAGACCTTGGTCATACTTGCATGTATTTTAAATAGCATTTAAACAATCTAACATATAATTATGCACGTAGTATGTCTTACGCCATAATCAGAATCCTTTCTTTGTGTGTTACCTTTATATTGAAGGCGTTATTAGTTTTTTAACCAGATTTCAGCAAAATTGAAACCTAGTTACAATGACGGTTTCGTTGTTCGAGTGGTGGGTGTATGCACTTTTTAAACTTTGGGTTTCCCCTTAATAGGTTTCTTAAACTTTCTTTAGAATCGACCAAATGTTATAGGAAGCTAACTTGGACAAACAGGAAGCCTGTTATTGTGTTTGTGCTCATTCATGTCAAGGTCATTGTTTTTATAATAGTATTAAATCACATCTACCACAGTCGTAATTGGATACCTGGTTTCGTTGCTATGCAGAGTTTCTTAGTATTGTTTGTCATTGTAGAGTATGATACTAGATTAGTTTGAAAGCTTCAGGATACTAATAACTTGCACGTGTCCTTTTCAACTTTGGATTATTACAAGTCTTTGACAATGTCTGTTGTTTTCGTCCTTTGAAATAGCAATATCGTAGCACTAAAGTCAGGACTTATTTTGAAACATTCTAATAACCAATTATGTCATACCACTATTATTTTCTAATTAATGTGACTATTATTGGTGAAATTGTGTGTGGAAACGAGAGAACTCGAACATTTGATGAACTCGAACAAATTCTGAAACGGATATTTATTTTGTAAACAGCGTAACATCATACGAGTAATAAGAACTGTTGCTGCTCCATTTACTAGATATTGTTATATCACCGGCTTGCTTTTCATAATAAAACATTTAATAAAGTAAAAATGGGCGGAGCTACTGTTGGAGGTGGTGGGTACTCAGGGGGGGGGGCGTAGTCTCAGGAGAAGGAGGAGGAGCAGGAGGAGGAGGAGGAGGCAGTCATCCAGGAGGAGGTGGAGTCGTCAGTTCTTCGTCGTCATCATATACAAGTTCTGGAGGATCGATAGCTAGTTCTAGCCATACGCTGTATGCCTATGAAAAACCTGTGAAGGAATGCGACACTGTTATGTTCATCTATCTGTACTTCCGGTTATAAACTGGGCACTCATACCAGCAGTGGCTGCCGTGCATTATCATGCTCTACCAGTCACCAAGTCTCTACCAGTAAGCTGTGTATAATAACTAGAGAAAGTAAAAACACATATCACACTGGTTATACGTTGGTGGTTTGCTGGTTGCTTGAATTGTGCGCATTTGATAGAATATGAGTGTGGATGTTTTCGCCACTGCAAGTTCCCGACCTATCTTTTCCTCGAAGATCAAATCTTAACTTCTGTGGCGAAAACAAAGGAATGTCGGTAATTATGAAATACAATTACGTGCAATTGAACCGGAGACGGGAATCTTTAATGAACATATAAATACAATTTTATTTATTTCGAGTACTCGAGAACTACATCGGAGGAGAAAACAAGTAACTAAGTACCAATATTTATGTTCGTTCCCTTCCCTTTTTATTACAATGCCTCTGATAAAATGGATATTTTACGCAATGGCAACATACTACGGTTTATTTAAAAACGTTGTAGGAAAAAGCGGAAATCCCTGTAATAGCAATCAACATCCAGTTTGTAACTATCCAGTCAAAGTGTGATCCTTATGTGCGTTAAGTCAAAATGCGTCTGAAAAAGCAATCGAAATAAATTATTTGATCATGGTTTATGTCACTCAAAGCAGTTAACAACTGGAGGGATGTATTTTAATCCATCTATCCACCTATTCTGTGTTGCCTTTGATTTCCGATGGAATATGTGCATCGATCTTTATTTCTCGTTTCAGCACAAATCTTCATCACGCAGGTGGTGCAAAAACCAACTCGTGAGTGTACAGGAACTTCACTGTGTATGACATCGTGTTCCGGTGGCTATACCATGACCATTACAATTTGATGTTTCAAATTAATACGTAAATAATGAAGCAAACTACTTTTAAAGTTTGAAAGGATAACCAGTTGGTCCAGAAATTTGTTGTCTCTGTAGTTTGTTACTTGCTTTCACCATGTCCATAGGGCGCCGCCATTATTGGTGTCTGACTCTATAATGTAATTGAACAGGCGAATTCATCCAAACTTACATAAGTAGTGTAGATAAACGTTCGCGGGCGTGACTGCACTAGTAATTGGAAAGAAGTATTGCCTTAGCACCGAGGATTACAGGAAGTCCATGCCTCGGAAGTCGTTATAGATCTTTATTACACTCCAGGTCTGTGAAGAGAGACCAGTTCAGTGTAGTAGACCATTGTCCTTTCCATCCAGTACAAAGATGAAGAACAACTTTTAAACATAATTCGTGTTTCTAGTTGTAGGTATGACTCCTCTCCAGTTCTATGTAGAGAGATCAGTTCAGTGAATTAGACCATTGTCGTGACCTTCAAGTAGAGAGTGGAGAGTCTGTTATCGTGATATACTAGTAATTGTTTCTAGTTGTAGGTATGAATTCCCTCCAGGTATATGTAGAGAGGCCGTTTCAATACAGGAAACCATTGTCGTGGCCATCCAGTAGCATGATGTAGATCAACTTTTAAACTACCTGTAATCGTGATATAACGGTAAATTATTGTCTACGTGGAGAGACCAGTTCCGTGAATTAGGCCATTTCCCTGTCCATCCAGTAGTTAGATGAAGAAAAACTTTTAAACTTAAGTATATTTTTCTAGTTGTAGGTATGACTCCAATCAAGTTCTATGTAGAGAGATCAGTTCAGTTAATTATACCATTGTCGTGTCCATCAAGTAGAGAGTGAAGAGTCTGTTATCGTGATATACTAGTAATTGTTTCTAGTTGTAGGTATGACTACTCTCCAGGTATATGTAGAGAGACCGTTTCAATACAGGAAACCATTGTCGTGGCCATCCAGTAGCATGATGTAGATCAACTGTTAAACTACCTGTAATCGTGATAAAATGGTTAATTATTGTCTACGTGGAGAGACCATTTCCGTGAATTAGGCCATTTCTCTGTCCATCCAGTAGTTAGATGGAGAAAAACGTTTAAACATAAGTATTATTTTATTGTTGTAGGTATGACTCCAATCCAGTTCTATGTAGAGAGATCAGTTCAGTGAATTATACCATTGATGTGTCCATCAAGTACAGAGAAGAACAACTTTTAAGCTCACTGTTATCGTGATATAACTGTTCTAGTTATAGGTATGACTACACTCCAGGTATATGTAGATAGATCAGTTCAGTGAATTATACCATTGATGTGTCCATCAAGTAGAGAAGAACAACTTTTAAGCTAACTGTTATCGTGATATAAGTGTTCTAGTTGTAGGTATGACTACGCTTCAGTTATATGTAGAGAAGCCGGTTCAGTGAATTAGACCATTGTCGTGGCCATCCAGTAGCATGATGTAAATCAACTTTTAAACTACCTGTAATCGTGATATAATGGTTACTTAATGTCAACGTAGAGAAGCCGGTTCAGTAAATTAGACCATTGTTGTGTCCATCCAGTAGTGAGATAACGAACAATATTTAAAATTAAGTATTTTTTCCAGTTGTAGGTATGACCCTTCTCCAATTCTATGTAGAGAAGCAGGTTCAGTGAATAAGACTATTGTCGTGTCAATCAAATATAAAGATAAAGAACAACTTTTAAGCTAGCTGTTATCCTGATATAAATGTTCTAGTTGTAGGTATGACTACACTCTAGGTATATGTAGAGAGACCAGTTCAATTTAGGAGTCCATTGTTATGTCCATCCAATAGAAAGATGCGGAACAAAAACTAACTGTTATCGTGATAAAACTGTTTCTAGTTGTAGATATGACTATTGACTACTCAACAGGTCTATATTGAGAGACCAGGTCACCATGACCGTGGCCATCTAGTTTTTCTACATCATGCTACTGGATGGCCACGACAATGGTTTCCTATATATACATATACCTGGAGAGTAGTCATACCTACAACTAGAAACAATTACTAGTATATCACGATAACAGACTCTTCACTCTCTACTTGATGGACACGACAATGGTCTAATTCACTGAACTGATCTCTCTACATATAACTGGATTGGAGTCATACCTACATCTAGAAAAAAATACTTATGTTTAAAAGTTGTTCTTCATCTAACTACAGGATGGACAGGGAAATGGACTTATTCACGGAACTGGTCTCTCTTCACAGACCTGGAGTGTAATAAAGATATATAACGACATCCGAGGCATGGCCTTCCCGTGATCCTCGGTGCTTAGGCCAGACTTCTTTTCAATTACTAGTGCAGTCAAGCCCGCGAACGTTTGATGTTTATCTACTGCATATGTTACTTTGGAGGAAACCGCTACTTCAATTACATTATAGAGTCAGACATACACCAATACTGGCGGCGCCCTATGGACATGGTGAAAGCAAGTAACACACTACAGAGACAACATTTTTCTGAACCAACCGGTTATCCTTTCAAACTTTAAAAGTAGTTTGCTTCATTATTTACGTATTAATTTGAAACATCAAATTGTAATGGTCTACTGTATAGTTTACGACAATTAGTTGTTTATTTACTAATTTACTAAACATGTGATAGCGAAAATCGATATAGTCGCCATGTCGGTTCATGCCAGGAGTACTAATTTACTTTAGAACATCGAGTGCTAGACTACACTAATGTTTGTTAATGGCAATAATTGAAGCAGACGATTCTGTGACGAATTCTTCAGTAAACTCTGTCTTTAGGAATGTCTACATTAGCCGCCAACGACATTCTCTAGAAGCTGTAAAGTACCTGAAGGATGAATACAACATGTTGGACAGCCGTCGACGCCGCATTTATAACCCACGGTACAGCCAGAGTTGCACGAATTGGCCCGGCATCGCAGCGTGTATTCAACCTCGGGAGGTCTAACTGTTTCCCAGTTGCCAATAGGGGGAGGTTCAACGGCAATCTCTATTGGTGGGGTATAGGTGGTGAGGCAGGAACATACTGGACCCCCGTGGGAGTCTGTGTTGGACATTGTATAGCCACCGGAACATTATTTCATACACAGTGAAGTTCCTGTACACTCACGAGTTGGTTTTTGCACCACATGCGTGATGAAGATTTGTGCTGAAACGAGAAATAAAGGTCGGTCACATATTTCATCGGAAATTAACGGCAACACAGAATTGGTGGAAAAAGTAGCCTAAGATAGATGGATTAAAATACCTCCTTCCAGTTGTTAACTGCTTTGAGTGACATAAACCATGATCAAATCAGTTGTTTCGATTGCTTTTTCAGACGCATTTGACTTAAAGCACCTAAGGATCACACTCTGACTGGATAGTTACAAACTGGATGTTGATTGCTGTTGCATGTATTTCTCCTTTTCCTACAACGTTTTTAAATAAACCGTAGTATGTTGCCATTGCGTAAAATATCCTCGGAGTGGGCTCAGAACAGAAAGTATGCATATTTTCGGGGTCTATCCATTCTCGACCATCCTGAAGTCGAAAAACCAAGCATAACGTTCTATTTGTTTTACTACCTACAGCCCGGGACGTACGGAGAAGACGGTAACAATTTCAGAGCTCTCGGCGCTGAATTAAGGGATCGATACAAATAGGAAGAAAAGGTCATGGTTTTCGGAGTGGGCTCAGAACAGAAATTCTGCATATTGTTGGGGGCTATCCATTTCCAACCTTCCTTTAGTCGAACAATCCAGCAGAACGTTCCAGCTTTTTTACTACCTACAGCCCGCGACCTACGGAGAAGACGGTAATATTTTAAGAGCTCCCAGACATCGGCGCTGAATTTAGGCATCAATACGAATAGGAAGAAAAGATCATGGTTTTCGGAGTTGGCTCAGAACAGAAATTCTGCATATTTTGGGGGTCTATCCATTCCCGACCTTCCTGAAGTCGAAAGACCCAGCTGAACGTTCCAGTTATGTTACTACCTACAGCCCGGGACCTACGGAGAAGACGGTAAACATTTCGGAAATTCTGCATATTTTGTGGTCTATTCCCGACTTTCCCATCCTACAAAACCCTAGCAGAACGTAACAGTTTGTTTACTACCTACAGACCGGGACTTTTTAAAGCTCTCATACCTCGCAGGCGACTGCGGTCGGGAGGCGATACGAATACGAAGAAAAGGTCATGGTTTTCGGAGTGGCTCAGAAATTCCGCACATTTTGGGGTCTATTCTCGACTTGCTCAACGTGCCAAACCCTAGCAGAACGTTCCAGGTTTTTTTTTGTTATTACCTACAGACCGGGACCTATAGACTAGACGGTGAACTTTGCATAGCTCTCAGGCCTCGCTTGCAACTGCGGGCGGCGATACGAATAGGAAGGAAAAGACATGGTTTTCGGAGTGGCTCAGAAATTCTGCATATTTTGCGGTCTATTCCCGACTTGCCCATCCTGCAAAAACCCTAGCAGGACGTTCCAGTTTTTTGACTACCTACATACCGGGACCTATAGAGTAGAAGGTAAACTGTCCATAGCTCTCAGACCTCGCAGGCGAATGCGGTTAGGAAGGAAAGGTCATGGGTTTCGGAGTGGGTCAGAAATTCTTCATATTTTAGGGTCTATTCCCGACTTGAATACTACCTATAATCGTGATATAACTGTTTCTAGTTGTAGGTATGACTACACTCCATGTCTATAGGTTACAGGTGCGACTCTAATGGATGTCCTTCGCGTGAATGTGTCGTGAGGTATACACAAAGTACTTATTAACCAACACACGCACGCAACTTCAGCAAACGACTTTTTAAATCACTGTAGCAAAAGGAAAAATGCTGACAATGAGTAAGTATTCATTTTGCCACGTTTATTCAATAATAATACTGTCAATTGTTGAGATGTTCTATGTTTTTGACACTTGGTAACTTCAAAGTCGTCTGCTGCATATTCATTGTATCTGAGAAAGGTGAAACCCAACACACTGACGACTTTTGGAAACATTGTAGCAAAAGAAGAACGTGCTTACAATGAGCCATTAATCATTTGCCACAATGTTTCCACAATTATTAAGTAATTAAAGTTTCATATAATGTCATATATAGAGACATTCCATAGCTTTCCCCCAGATGTTTTCAAATTAACCACATTTAGTATATCTTTGTGTAACATGAATGTCACAATACGCCACTCATTCCAAGGTCTATTACCGCCTCTGTAGTGTAGTGGTAGAGCGTCCTCCTCGGGTGCGGGTTGAATCCCCGACAGGGTCATACCAAAGCCTTAAACACCGTTGTAATGCCAGCCCTCCTTGGTGTTTAATGTTGTGGCGTTAGCATCAAGACTGGCTGGTGTCAGGATAGACGGACTAAAGGTACTGGTAACCATTCGGGCAATACATGTACAGGGACGTAGCTCCTTTTAGGCACTGTAGGCACGTGCCTACACATTTTTTTCTAAAAATGCAGCTGCGGCGATAAACATCTGCGTAATACATCGACCAGATCAACCTGCGCTGTCCGCGCAGACTGATCCGGCCGACACATTCCGTCTAAGGTGGGATAGATGGAGTAGTGATTCCTGAAACAGAAAATCCACAGGAGGCGAAAAGTGTATATCCGGGTACGCATGTGTGACATGCTTATGCTGGTCCGGGTCGATACTTTACGCAGAGTCCACAATGTTGATTTTATCAAATGCCTACAGTGCCTAAAGGGAGCTACGCCCCTGTACATGTAGTGCCCGAATGCATTGCAATATTGCTTCATTTGTGACTTCTGGCAAAGGGTAGCAGAAGTAGCCGAGGTATCTTTATATTATAGCAGGACCAAGTTGGAAAACGACTCTTTTGTGCCTGTATGGTTCATATATATTTAATATATAAATATGGTTATCTAGGTATATATATATTGGTAACGTATTTCGACAGCGAACGTCTAAATAACGATTTTTTTCCCCAAAATTAGAAGAATCTCGGGAGAAATTCTGAAAGGAAAACTATATTGATATAGTTCCGTGAATTAGGCCATTTCCCTGTCCATCACGTAGAGAGTGAAGAGTATGTTATCGTGATATCCTAGTAATTGTTTCTAGTTGTAGGTATGATTACTCTCCAGGTATATGTAGAGAGACCGTTTCAATACAGGAAACCATTGTCGAGGCCATCCAGTAGCATGATGTAGATCAACTGTTAAACTACCTGTAATCTTGATATAACGGTAACTAATTGTCTACGTGGAGAGACCATTTCCGTGAATTAGGCCATTTCTCTGGCCATCAAGTAGAGAGACGAACAACTTTTAAGCTAACTGTTATCGTGATATAAGTGTTCTAGTTGTAGGTATGACTACACTCCAGGTATATGTAGGAAGATCAGTTCAGTGAATTATACCATTGATGTGGCCATCAAGTAGAGAGAAGAACAACTTTTAAGCTAACTGTTATCGTGATATAAGTGTTCTAGTTGTAGGTATGACTACTCTCCAATTCTATGTAGAGAAGCAGGTTCAGTGAATTAGACTATTGTCGTGTCAATCAAATATAAAGATAAAGAACAACTTTTAAGCTAGCTGTTATCCTGATATAACTGTTCTAGTTGTAGGTATGACTACACTCAAGGTATATGTAGAGAGACCAGTTCAATTTAGGGGTCCATTGTTATGTCCATCCAATAGAAAGATGCGGAACAAAATTTAAACTAACTATTATCGTGATAGAACTGTTTCTAGTTGTAGGTATGACTATTGACTTCTCAACAGGTCTATATTGAGATACCAGGTCACCATGGCCGTGGCCATCTAGTTTTTCTACATCATGCTACTGGATGGCCACGACAATGGTTTCCTATATATACATATACCTGGAGAGTAGTCATACCTACAACTAGAAACAATTACTAGTATATCACGATAACAGACTCTTCACTCTCTACTTGATGGACACGACAATGGTCTAATTCACTGAACTGATCTCTCTACATATAACTGGATACAACTAGAAAAAAATACTTATGTTTAAAAGTTGTTTTTCATCTAACTACTGGATGGACTTGGAAATGGACTTATTCACGGAACTGGTCTCTCTTCACAGACTTGGAGTGTAATAAAGATATATAACGACATCCGAGGCATGGCCTTCCCGTGATCCTCGGTGCTTAGGCCAGACTTCTTTTCAATTACTAGTGCAGTCACGCCCGCGAACGTTTGATGTTTATCTACTACATATGTTACTTTGGAGGAAACCGCTACTTCAATTACATTATAAAGCAAGTAACACACTACAGAGACAACATTTTTCTGGACCAACCGGTTATCCTTTCAAACTTTAAAAGTAGTTTGCTTCATTATTTACGTATTAATTTGAAACATCAAATTGTAATGGTCTACTGTATAGTTTACGACAATTAGTTGTTTATTTACTAATTTACTAAACATGTGATAGCGAAAATCGATATAGTCGCCATGTCGGTTCATGCCAGGAGTACTAATTTACTATAGGACATCGAGTGCTAGACTACACTAATGTTTGTTAATGGCAATAATTGAAGCAGACGATTCTGTGACGAAGTCTTCAGTAAACCCCGTGGGAGTCTGTGTTGGACATGGTATAGCCACCGGAACATGATTTCATACACAGTGAAGTTCCTGTACACTCACGAGTTGGTTTTTGCACCACATGCGTGATGAAGATTTGTGCTGAAACTAGAAATAAAGGTCGGTCACATATTTCATCGGAAATTAACGGCAACACAGAATAGGTGGCAAAAAAGTAGCCTAAGATAGAAGGATTAAAATACCTCCTTCCAGTTGTTAACTGCTTTGAGTGACATAAACCATGATCAACTCATTTGTTTCGATTGCTTTTTCAGACGCATTTGACTTAAAGCACCTAAGGATCACACTCTGACTGGATAGTTACAAACTGGATGTTGATTGCTGTTGCAGGTATTTCTCCTTTTCCTACAACGTTTTTAAATAAACCGTAGTATGTTGCCATTGCGTAAAATATCCTCGGAGTGGGCTCAGAACAGAAAGTATGCATATTTTCGGAGTCTATCCATTCCCCACCATCCTGAAGTCGAAAAACCAAGCAGAACGTTCTAGTTGTTTTACTACCTACAGCCCGGGACGTACGGAGAAGACGGTAACAATTTCAGAGCTCTCAGACATCGGCGCTGAATTAAGGCATCGATACGAATAGGAAGAAAAGGTCATGGTTTTCGGAGTGGGCTCAGAACAGAAATTCTGCATATTGTTGGGGGCTATCCATTTCCGACCTTCCTGAAGTCGAAAGACCCAGCTGAACGTTCCAGTTATGTTACTACCTACAGCCCGGGACCTACGGAGAAGACGGTAAACATTTCGGAAATTCTGCATATTTTGTGGTCTATTCCCGACTTTCCCATCCTGCAAAACCCTAGCAGAACGTTCCAGCTGTTTTACTACCTACAGACCTGGACCTATAGAGTAGACTGTAAACTTTGCATAGCTCTCAGACCTCGCAGGCGACTGCGGTCGGGCGGCGATACGAAAGGGAAGGAAAGGTCATGGTTTTCGGAGTGGCTCAGAAATTCTGCATATGTTGGGGTCTATTCCCGACTTGTCCATCCTGCAAAATCCTAGCAGAACGTTCTAGTTGTTTTACTACCTACAGACCTGGACCTATAGAGTAGACTGTAAACTTTGCATAGCTCTCAGACCTCGCAGGCGACTGCGGTCGGGCGGCGATACGAAAGGGAAGGAAAGGACATGGTTTTCGGAGTGGCTCAGAAATTCTACATATTTTGGGGTCTATTCCCGACTTGCCCATCCTGCAAAACCCTAGCAGAACGTTCCAGCTGTTTTACTACCTACAGATCGGAACATATAGAGTAGACTGTAAACTTTGCATAGCTCTCAGACCTCGCAGGCGACTGCGGTCGGGCGGCGATACGAATACGAAGGAAAGGTCATGGTTTTCGGAGTGGCTCAGAAATTCTGCATATTTTGGGGTCTATTCTCGACTTGCTCAACCTGCAAAACCCTAGCAGAACGTTCCAGTTGTTTTTTTGTGTTACTACCTACATACCGGGACCTATAGACTAGACGGTGAACTTTTCATAGCTCTTAGACCTCGCTTGCAACTGCGGGCGGCGATACGAATAGGAAGGAAAAGACATGGTTTTCGGAGTGGCTCAGAAATTCTGCATATTTTGCGGTCTATTCCCGACTTGCCCATCCTGCAAAAACCCTAGCAGGACGTTCCAGTTTTTTGACTACCTACATACCGGGACCTATAGAGTAGAAGGTAAACTGTCCATAGCTCTCAGACCTCGCAGGCGACTGCGGTTAGGAAGGAAAGGTCATGGGTTTCGGAGTGGGTCAGAAATTCTTCATATGTTAGGGTATATTCCCGACTTGAATACTACCTATAATCGTGATATAACTGTTTCTAGTTGTAGGTATGACTACACTCCATGTCTATGTAGAAATACCAGTTCAGTGTAGGAGACCATTGGCATGTCCATCCAGTTGTGAAATAGGTTACAGGTGCGACTCTAATGGATGTCCTTCGCGTGAATGTGTCGTGAGGTATACACAAAGTACTTATTAACCAACACACGCACGCAACTTCAGCAAACGACTTTTTAAATCACTGTAGCAAAAGGAAAAATGCTGACAATGAGTAAGTATTCATTTTGCCACGTTTATTCAATAATAATACTGTCAATTGTTGAGATGTTCTATGTTTTTGACACTTGGTAACTTCAAAATCGTCTGCTGCATATTCATTGTATGTGAGAAAGGTGAAACCCAACACACTGACGACTTTTGAGAACATTGTAGCAAAAGGAGAACGTGCTTACAATGAGCCATCAATCATTTGCCACTATGTTTCCACAATTATTAAGTAATTAAAGTTTCATATGATGTCATATATAGAGACATTCCATAGCTTTCCCCCAGATGTTTTCAAATTAACCACATTTAGTATATCTTTGTGTAACATGAATGTCACAATACGCCACTCATTCCAAGGTCTATTACCGCCTCTGTAGTGTAGTGGTAGAGCGTCCTCCTCGGGTGCGGGTTGAATCCCCGACAGGGTCATACCAAAGCCTTAAACAACGTTGTAATGCCAGCCCTCCTTGGTGTTTAAAGTTGTGGCGTTAGCATCAAGACTGGCTGGTGTCAGGATAGACGGACTAAAGGTACTGGTAACCATTCGGGCAATACATGTACAGGGACATAGCTCCTTTTAGGCACTGTAGGCATGTGCCTACACATTTTTTTCTAAATATGCAGCTGCGGCGATAAACATCTGCGTAATACATCGACCAGATCAACCTGCGCTGTCCGCGCAGACTGATCCGGTCGACACATTCCGTCTAAGGTGGGATAGATGGAGTAGTGATTCCTGAAACAGAAAATCCACAGGAGGCGAAAAGTGTATATCCGGGTACGCATGTGTGGCATGCTTATGCTGGTCCGGGTCGATACTTTACGCAGAGTCCACAATGTTGATTTTCTCAAATGCCTACAGTGCCTAAAGGGAGCTACGCCCCTGTACATGGAGTGCCCGAATGCATTGCAATATTGCTTTATTTGTGACTTCTGTCAAAGGGTAGCAGAAGTAGCCGAGGTATCTTTATATTATAGCAGGACCAAGTTGGAAAACGACTCTTTTGTGCCTGTATGGTTCATATATATTTAATATATAAATATGGTTATCTAGGTATATATATATTGGTAACGTATTTCGACAGCGAACGTCTAAATAACGATTTTTCCCCAAAATTAGAAGAATCTCGGGAGAAATTCTGAAAGGAAAACTATATTGATATAGTTCCGTGAATTAGGCCATTTCCCTGTCCATCAAGTAGAGAGTGAAGAGTATATTATCGTGATATCCTAGTAATTGTTTCTAGTTGTAGGTATGATTACTCTCCAGGTATATGTAGAGAGACCGTTTCAATACAGGAAACCATTGTCGAGGCCATCCAGTAGCATGATGTAGATCAACTGTTAAACTATCTGTAATCTTGATATAACGGTAACTAATTGTCTACGTGGAGAGACCATTTCCGTGAATTAGGCCATTTCTCTGTCCAGCCTGTAGTTAGATGAAGAAAAAAATGAAAGATATTTTTTTTTTCTTGTTGTAGGTATGACTCCAATCCAGTTATATGTAGAGAGATCAGTTCAGTGAATTATACCATTGATGTGGCCATCAAGTAGAGAGACGAACAACTTTTAAGCTAACTGTTATCGTGATATAAGTGTTCTAGTTGTAGGTATGACTACACTCCAGGTATATGTAGGAAGATCAGTTCAGTGAATTATACCATTGATGTGGCCATCAAGTAGAGAGAAGAACAACTTTTAAGCTAACTGTTATCGTGATATAAGTGTTCTAGTTGTAGGTATGACTACTCTCCAATTCTATGTAGAGAAGCAGGTTCAGTGAATTAGACTATTGTCGTGTCAATCAAATATAAAGATAAAGAACAACTTTTAAGCTAGCTGTTATCCTGATATAACTGTTCTAGTTGTAGGTATGACTACACTCAAGGTATATGTAGAGAGACCAGTTCAATTTAGGAGTCCATTGTTATGTCCATCCAATAGAAAGATGTGGAACAAAATTTAAACTAACTGTTATCGTGATAGAACTGTTTCTAGTTGTAGGTATGACTATTGACTTCTCAACAGGTCTATATTGAGATACCAGGTCACCATGGCCGTGGCCATCTAGTTTTTCTACATCATGCTACTGGATGGCCACGACAATGGTTTCCTATATATACATATACCTGGAGAGTAGTCATACCTACAACTAGAAACAATTACTAGTATATCACGATAACAGACTCTTCACTCTCTACTTGATGGACACGACAATGGTCTAATTCACTGAACTGATCTCTCTACATATAACTGGATACAACTAGAAAAAAATACTTATGTTTAAAAGTTGTTTTTCATCTAACTACTGGATGGACTTGGAAATGGACTTATTCACGGAACTGGTCTCTCTTCACAGACCGGGAGTGTAATAAAGATATATAACGACATCCAAGGCATGGCCTTCCCGTGATCCTCGGTGCTTAGGCCAGTCTTCTTTTCAATTACTAGTGCAGTCACGCCCGCGAACGTTTGATGTTTATCTACTACATATGTTACTTTGGAGGAAACCGCTACTTCAATTACATTATAAAGCAAGTAACACACTACAGAGACAACATTTTTCTGGACCAACCGGTTATCCTTTCAAACTTTAAAAGTAGTTTGCTTCATTATTTACGTATTAATTTGAAACATCAAATTGTAATGGTCTACTGTATAGTTTACGACAATTAGTTGTTTATTTACTAATTTACTAAACATGTGATAGCGAAAATCGATATAGTCGCCATGTCGGTTCATGCCAGGAGTACTAATTTACTATAGGACATCGAGTGCTAGACTACACTAATGTTTGTTAATGGCAATAATTGAAGCAGACGATTCTGTGACGAAGTCTTCAGTAAACCCCGTGGGAGTCTGTGTTGGACATGGTATAGCCACCGGAACATGATTTCATACACAGTGAAGTTCCTGTACACTCACGAGTTGGTTTTTGCACCACAAGCGTGATGAAGATTTGTGCTGAAACTAGAAATAAAGGTCGGTCACATATTTCATCGGAAATTAACGGCAACACAGAATAGGTGGCAAAAAAGTAGCCTAAGATAGATGGATTAAAATACCTCCTTCCAGTTGTTAACTGCTTTGAGTGACATAAACCATGATCAACTCATTTGTTTCGATTGCTTTTTCAGACGCATTTGACTTAAAGCACCTAAGGATCACACTCTGACTGGATAGTTACAAACTGGATGTTGATTGCTGTTGCAGGTATTTCTCCTTTTCCTACAACGTTTTTAAATAAACCGTAGTATGTTGCCATTGCGTAAAATATCCTCGGAGTGGGCTCAGAACAGAAAGTATGCATATTTTCGGAGTCTATCCATTCCCCACCATCCTGAAGTCGAAAAACCAAGCAGAACGTTCTAGTTGTTTTACTACCTACAGCCCGGGACGTACGGAGAAGACGGTAACAATTTCAGAGCTCTCAGACATCGGCGCTGAATTAAGGCATCGATACGAATAGGAAGAAAAGGTCATGGTTTTCGGAGTGGGCTCAGAACAGAAATTCTGCATATTGTTGGGGGCTATCCATTTCCGACCTTCCTGAAGTCGAAAGACCCAGCTGAACGTTCCAGTTATGTTACTACCTACAGCCCGGGACCTACGGAGAAGACGGTAAACATTTCGGAAATTCTGCATATTTTGTGGTCTATTCCCGACTTTCCCATCCTGCAAAACCCTAGCAGAACGTAACAGTGTGTTTACTACCTACAGACCGGGACTTTTTAAAGCTCTCATACCTCGCAGGCGACTGCGGGCGGGCGGCGATACGAATACGAAGGAAAGGTCATGGTTTTCGGAGTGGCTCAGAAAGTCCGCACATTTTGGGGTCTATTCTCGACTTGCTCAACCTGCAAAACCCTAGCAGAACGTTCCAGCTGTTTTACTACCTACAGACCGGAACCTATAGAGTAGACTGTAAACTTTGCATAGCTCTCAGACCTCGCAGGCGACTGCGGTCGGGAGGCGATACGAATAAAGGTCATGGTTTTCGGAGTGGCTCAGAAATTCTGCATATTTTGGGGTCTATTCTCGACTTGCTCAACCTGCAAAACCCTAGCAGAACGTTCCAGTTGTTGTTTTTTTGTGTGTTACTACCTACAGACCGGGACCTATAGACTAGACGGTGAACTTTTCATAACTCTCAGACCTCGCTTGCAACTGCGGGCGGCGATATGAATAGGAAGGAAAAGTCATGGTTTTCGGAGTGGCTCAGAAATTCTGCATATTTTGCGGTCTAATCCCGACTTGCCCATCCTGCAAAAACCCTAGCAGGACGTTCCAGTTTTTTGACTACCTACATAGGTGAAACCCAACACACTGACGACTTTTGAGAACATTGTAGCAAAAGGAGAACGTGCTTACAATGAGCCATTAATCATTTGCC
Source organism: Serripes groenlandicus (assembly GCA_031761405.1). Lineage (NCBI taxonomy): Eukaryota > Metazoa > Mollusca > Bivalvia > Cardiida > Cardiidae > Serripes > Serripes groenlandicus. The sequence continues at coordinate 96,585,253 of JASEVX010000003.1, forward strand.
ACAATGTTTCCACAATTCTTAAGTAATTAAAGTTTCATATAATGTCATATATAGAGACATTCCATAGCTTTCCCCCAGATGTTTTCAAATTAACCACATTTAGTATATCTTTGTGTAACATGAATGTCACAATACGCCACTCATTCCAAGGTATATTACCGCCTCTGTAGTGTAGTGCCCCTCCTCGGGTGCGGGTTGAATCCCCGACAGGGTCAAACCAAAGCCTTAAACAACGTAGTAATGTCAGCCCTCCTTGTCTTTAATGTTGTGGCGTTAGCATCAAGACTGGCTGGTGTCAGGATAGACGGACTAAAGGTACTGGTAACCATTCGGGCAATACATGTACAGGGGCGTAGCTCCTTTTAGGCACTGTAGGCACGTGCCTACACATTTTTTCTAAAAATGCAGTAGCGGCGATACACATCTGCGTAATACATCGACCAGAACAACCTGCGCTGTCCGCGCAGACTGATCCGGCCGACACATTCCGTCTAAGGGGGGATAGATGGAGTAGTGATTCCTGAAACAGAAAATCCACGGGAGGCGAAAACTGTATATCCGGGTACGCATGTGTGGCATGCTTATGCTGATCCGGGTCGATACTTGTGTCGATACACAATGTTTATTTTCTCAAATGCCTACAGGGAGCTACGTCCCTGTACATGTAGTGCCCGAATGCATTGCAATATTGCTTCATTTGTGACTTCTGTCAAAGGGTAGCAGAAGTAGCCGAGGTATCTTTATATTATAGCAGGACCAAGTTGGAAAACCACTATTTTGTGCCTGTATGGTTCATATATATTTAATATATAAATATGGTTATCTAGGTATATATATATTGGTAACGTATTTCGACAGCGAACGTCTAAATAACGATTTTTTCCCCAAAATTAGAAGAATCTCGCGAGAAATTCTGAAAGGAAAACTATATTGATATATTTAAACATGTCAAATGCAAACTTAAAATGTTATAAAAAATAAAGCAGTTGCCTTTAATCGGAAAAAGTGTAAGGCCGAGCCGGGCATCGAACCCACGACTCTTGGATTAATAGCTTTCGTCGTTTTTAACAAAGGTTAATTGATAAATATACTTAGTTTAAGTATGTTATATTGCAAAGGGTCACTGTTAATGTTGTACACGCAAAATTATTCAAATATAAATTGAAAACATTGTTGCAAAAGAAAAAACTGCTCGTTTTGAGCAATTCTAATCATTTTACGATATTTTTTTCGATAATCCGACCTATATTTCAGTTATAAACGCAGTACAGAGACCTCAGCCACCGAAATCGTTAGATACCCCAGTACCTCGTCATGCTCAGCTATATGTGCCCACGGTTATGAACTTATACGATTTGAAAACGCTTGCCCAGAATGTAAATGTAAACCAGGCAAGTAGTGTAACGGCTATTCCTATAACTTATTCTATATTGGATTTATCAGCTCTATAGCCTGTGTTGTTGAACATTTTAAAACACGTGTATACAATGTATATAATATCTAAGTAAATGTATTGTAAAAGACCCCGTGCACAGGATTAGATAAGGAGGAGTAAACTGGTCATTTCCCCACAAATTCTCTCTTGTTACTCAACCAAACCGTCACTCAAACGGTTTCTTTTTAGTATCCACAACATAGGGCTGGAGCGTCAAACAAGGATTTTAGAATATGTAAACTGTCCCTTATCGAGAGATAGATGCACGTGTAAGAGACGAATCTCAATCTGAGCTTTCCGGTTCGTCATCTGGTCGTGCACGCATTATTGTATCCTCTGAACAGTTCAATCCAAATACTGACAGTATTTGTAAAATATTTTGTTATTTCAGAAACACCAAAAAGAGAGTCTGACGTTGTCCGTCCGTCCTTAACCATATAAGTCATGTTTAAAGGAATTTTATTAAACAAGAGGGCCATGATGGCCCTGGAATCGCTCACCTGATTTTTTTTTTCACTTTAGCTATATAAGCCCCGCCCCCTGGCAGCCATAGTTTTTCGACCAATCAACTTGGCTTGAAGGAATCTGATAAAGGGTCACCCTAGGAACATTTCTACAAAATTATTTGAAAATCTGCCTGACACTTTCGGAGGAGAAGATTTTTTAAGTTTTCATTATAGCCATATAAGGCAAAATAGCCCCGCCCCTGCTGGCGGCCATGTTTTTCGACCATTCAACATGGCTTGAAGGAATCTGATAGTGGGTCACTTAAGGAACATTTCTACAAAATTATTTGAAAATCTGCCAACCAGTTTGGGAGAAGAAGATTTTTTAAGTTTTCACTATAGCCATACTAGGCAAAATAGCCCCGCCCCCATGGCGGCCATGTTTTTCGATCAATCAACATGGCTTGAAGGAATCTGATAGAGGGTCATCCAAGGAACATTTCTACAAAATTATTTGAAAATCGGCCTGACACTTTCGGAGGAGAAGATTTTTTAAGTTTTCACTATAGCCATATAAGGCAAAATAGCCCCGCCCTCTGGCGGCCATGTTTTTCGACCAATCAATATGGCTTGAAGGAATCTGATAGAGGGTCATTCAAGGAACATTTCTACAAAATTATTTGAAAATCTGCCAACCAGTTTTGGAGAAGAAGATTTTTAAAGTTTTTTTCATTTCGTTGCCATGGAAACCAGAATTATGCATGGATCCCGAAAATTTGAAGGAATTCTGGTGAGGTCAATGTGGGGATGCTTCCTGTGAAGTTTCATCCCAATTGACCCACTGGTTACTGAGGAGAAAAAGTTGACGGACGACGGACGACGGACGCCGGACAAAAGGCCATCACAATAACTCACCCTGAGCACTTCGTGCACAGGTGAGCTAAAAAGAACTGTTAATTGTTTTTCCTTAAAGACACTAGTTACAGTCCATTTCGCCAGGTGATATTAATTCAACGAATTTGCTTGTTGACAGCTCCAGTTTATTACACAGTAATGGAAGTTCGGGTTGCAGCAATGGTTGCGACAATTCCGGAAGTCAAACCGTCTACCTGGCTGGGGGAAGCAGCAGTTCTTCGGGCTCATCCTATTACACCACTGGCGGAAGTTCCTACTCCACTGTATGTGGGAGAACGGTGTAACCTACGCTATAACAAGTGGTGGATGTGGAGCTGGCGGCTATGATAGTAGAAGCGGAGGTGGGGGCGGCCATGTCAGGAGAAGCGGCACTGGTGGCAGCTTTGTCAGTAGAAGCGGCAGTGGTGACAGCTATGTCATTAGAAGCGGCGGTGGTTGTGATGGTGGGATTTCATATCAGTATGCAGGTATTTATCTCCTTTCTCAAACTCGTATTTGACACCACCACATTTAAGGCAGCTTTGTCAGTTGCAGCGGCGGTGGTGGCAGCTATGTTTGTCAGTAGAAGCGGCGGTGGTGGCAGCTATGTCAGTAGAAGCGGCAGTTGTGACAGCTATGTCATTAGAAGCGGCGGTGGTGATGGTGGGATTTCATATCAGTATGCAGGTATTTATCTCCTTTCTCAAACTCGTATTTGACACCACCACATTTAAGGCACAGGTGGCAGTCTCGTTTAAAATCCAAAAATACTTAAAATAGCATTTGACTTTATATTGACAATTCTTAGATTTTAAGCGAAACTCGCACGTGTGATTGAACTCCAGAAAAAAGATACGATAGTCAAAGTATTAGAACTGTTCAGAAGTTATCTTGAAATATCAGAATTATAATTCTGGGATAAAATGTGAGTACTAATTTCACTTTCCAGTACAATAAACATCTAAATATTGATCGTTTATGCTTCATTTTTACTGGGTAGATATACCCAGTAAGGCAATTTTTGTACATTTTCATGACTTTCAATTGACAGTATTTCAAAATTTACTGTCAAAATAGTTTTGAACAACTTATTACTTACTTTGTTGTCACTATTAGCAGAAATTTTTCAACATTTAAAAATGTTGATCTCCATCTGGCGTTCAGCACCTTTAACTCTTTCAGCGTCAAAGGCAATATTGAGCTTTTTGCAAACAACACTGATTCAGGCGAGTCAGCTCGTAACGAGCTGTCTCACCTGAACTCAGCATTGTTTGCCTTGTAGTTATCCAAACATTCCAAAACTCTTATAATATATGATCGTACATCCATGGCACTTGACCCCTAAATCGTAACATTGTCTTACTTACATGCAAGACTGCAAATCTTAGAAGGCGTATTTCAACTAGAAAAGACTTTAAAGCGTTCCTAACATAGTGTTTGTTAAATCAGTTGTACGAAGCTGCAGTGAATGCTTTCCATGAAACAGACAGAATTTTACAACATAGCAACAGTCGACTGTAAATGGAAAATTTCTCAAGACAAGCAATATCTCATTTTCTGGCAACGGCATTTCAACATTTACAGAAATTTAAACCTCTTGTTTTAATGTCTTCCAAGCTGACACATGATGAGCAATTTATCCTTTTGTCACAATGATTTTAACTCTATTCAATAATCATACTATCAATAATGAAGATTTTCTATATGTCATACTTGATAATTTCAAAGTCGTCCGCTGCAGATGTATTGTATGTGGGAAAGGGTTAAACATAAAGTTGATTTAAAATGTCTGTAACTGTATCAAGTTACGGATTTGAAATATGATAACTAAGTTAGCCCATAAATGTGATAAAACATTGCAACAAGAGGTTTAAATTTCTGTAAATTTGAAATTTATTATTTTTCCTTTTGTCAAATTTTCCTGCAAAAGCATCAAAAATGCGTCTTCAAGTGGGAAAAAGTGGAAAAAGCTCAACAACAAGGACAAATGTATTATAATACACATATACATCAAGATGAAATGTATCTGTTCACAAAGGCCAGGAACAGTTCAATATTGTAAAGGAATACTGTCTGTGTATGAACATGATGCTTCATTAAACTGACACATAATTTGACATTATCTTTGAACAAGCAAAAAGTAAATGTCAAGCTAGCATAGATATCCTTCTCAAAAGTCAGCATTGTGTGTCTTGCTGTTCTTTTCATTGGTTTTTATTTTCACTAACTTAATTTAATAATTTGACTATCACCATGTAATCAGGGGCAGTATAAAACAGAATATATGTTTAAAAATATTCCACTAGGTTTGAGTCTTCCTGATATGATATATTGTATAGATGTTTTCAAAAGTTGCCTATTGCAGAGGCATGTTATTAATATTATGCTCCAAACGTTTCATAGAATAATTTATTTTTGCTTCTGCAAGTGAAATTCTAGAAGAATTTATTTTAACTTATGCAAGTGAATTTCTAGAATAATTTCCTAGATCGTCAAAAGTGTCCTTAGTTTAAACTTATTTATTTTAAATCGATTGCGAAACAAGCTTTAAGCTTATATTAATCACGCTCGATGTCTGCTTCCTGGATACTTAACCAGTACTCGCGCCGATTGTGTGGAAAAATCCCAAAGTCAGGACCCGCTCATCACGGGACTCGAACCAGGGACCTTTGATGTGAGAGGCCGACGCTCTACCTCTGCACCACCGTCTTCCACGATAAAAAAGTGTCCTTAAATGTTCTCTTCTTTTTTCAGCCTATACACATTATGGAAAGAAAATAAGCTTGTATCCACTATCCAGGTCAGAAGAACCATGCCCTCTGCAATCAACACTTAGTAGAGGTGTCATCATTTGAAAATTAGTCATTGGTCATTACTCAATCTAATAGTAATGTTGACATTGTATTATCCATACAAATAAAAGTTCCAAGTCAAAATTAAAATGTTTTGTGTATGTTTGTTGATTTTGATCTAGAATAGAACATCTTAATCACAACTTGAAATAGCTTTTGATTATACACACCATATGAGCAAACAAAACCCACTGCATATAGGTAGTGAGGATAGTTCTTTTTGAAGCATGAAGAGCATAAATCTAAGCTCATTATGCATCCAATTGCCTATACTGGTTTTAACTGTAAAATTAAACAAGAGGGCCATGATGGCCCTTGAATCGCTCACCTGATTTTTTATTTTTTTTTTCACTTTAGCTATATAAGCCTCGCCTCCTGGCAGCCATAGTTTCCGACCAATCAACTTGGCTTGAAGGAATCTGATAGAGGGTCACCCTAGGAACATTTCTACAAAATTATTTGAAAATTGGCCAGATATTTTTGGAGGAGAAGATTTTTTAAGTTTTCACTTTAGCCATATAATGCAAAATAGCCCTGCCTACTGGCGGCCATGTTTTTTGACCAATCAACATGGCTTGAAGGAATCTGAAAGTGGGTCATCCAAGGAACATTTCTACAAAATTATTTGAAAATCGGGCCGACACTTTTGGAGGAGAAGATTTTTTAAGTTTGCACTATAGCCATATAAGGCAAAATAGCCCCCCCCCCCCCCTGGCAGCCATGTTTTTCGACCAATCAACATGGCTTGAAGGAATCTGATAGAGGGTCACCCAAGGAACATTTCTACAAAATTATTTGAAAATCGGCCCGACACTTATGGAGGTGAAGATTTTTTAAGTTTTCATTATAGCCATAAAAGGCAAAATAGCCCCGGCCCCCTGGCGGCCATGTTTTTTGACCAATCAACATGGCTTGAAGGAATCTGATAGAGGATCACCCAAGGAACATTTCTACAAAATTATTTGAAAATCGGCCTGACACTTTTGGAGGAGAAGATTTTTTAAGTTTGCACCATAGCCATATAAGGCAAAATACTATAGCCCCGCCCCCCCTGGCGGCCATGTTTTTCGACCAATCAACATGGCTTGAAGGAATCTGATAGAGGGTCACCCAAGGAACATTTCTACAAAATTATTTGAAAATCGGCCTTACACTTTCGGAGGAGAAGATTTTTTAAGTTTTCACTATAGCCATATAAGGCAAAATAGCCCCGCCCCCCCCCCTGGCGGCCATGTTTTTCGACCAATCAACACGGCTTGAAGGAATCTGATAGAGGGTCATCCAAGGAACATTTCTACAAAATTATTTGAAAATCTGCCAACCAATTTGGGAGAAGAAGAATTTTGAAGTTTTTTCGGTTTCGTTGCCATGGAAACCAGAATTTTGCATGGATCCCAAAAATTTGAAGGAATTCTGGTGAGGTCATTGAGAGGATGCTTTCTGTGAAGTTTCATCCCAATTGACCCACTGGTTACTGAGGAGAAGAAGTTGACGCACGACGGACGCCGGAAAAAAGGCGATCACAATAACTCACCTTGAGCAAAGCTCAGGCGAGCTAAAAATAATAAACTCATATACACAAAAATGAAACTTTTTATTTCTTCTTTTGTAATCAAGTCTTTAGCACTTTATATTCTAATTCTCACCATCATGACCCAGGAAGTTCTTCAAAATTGCTCTCTTATCCTGATGACAATATTCCAAGAGTCATCCGATTTGAATTGAGCAAACCAGTTCTACAACTGAATATTTCCAAGTATACATTTCAAGTTCAGGGATATGGTGTTGAAAACAGCGTGGTCAATATCTCCTTTTTCCTTTAATATTTCCAAAAGTTGTCTGTTACATAGGCAATAAATATAGTCAGTATCAGGTAAAGGGTTTAACGTTGAATCAATTCTAGAAGAGAATGAAAAATAATCACAACATTTTACCACTTTCTTCTGTACAGACTTGAAGACTGTTGAACATAACAAAAAATGCTCATTATGTTAATACATTCCAATAGTAATTTCAGATTTCAACAGAATTTATCCTCAAAAAGGAAAACTTTGATACAATGTGGATGTAATCAATGTTAATGAGATATGAGATGTTTTACATTAAGAAGCACTTTTTATCCAACAGTAAGTGTCCTATCATTGCACTGATGCTAAATAGTCCTTTACTTCTGCTGGAGCTAACTGCCTGAAGCCATCCTGATTACAAATCCCGATCTCTATGTTGTCTTCTGTCATCTGTCCCTCAAAACTTTCTTTTAACGTGAGAATAGCAGTGTGGACAGCATCTTCTAGTTCTAAGTTATCACTGTATCTGTGAAGAGAAACAAAAACATTCTTTCTGACATTTGACAAAATTCACTGTGACAATTCATTGTCATTCGTCTGACCTCCTATGGGTCAACAGTCTGTGATTAAATTAGCCAGTTGCTTGGAAAGTATTTGTGTGGAGTTCTAGTAGGACAAAGCCAGGAAACAAACACATGGGCAGGTGAACTGGCCATGTGATATATGACTGACAAATTGCTGGAATACGGCATTAAACCCAAATCAATCCCAAATCAATCAAATACCAATTTGATGTACTTATTTCATTTTCAGTACAATTTTGTTTGAATTGTGTTTAACAGCATGTTCAAAAATATATCATTTTTATCACAGCATTTCCTGGGTATATTAAAAAGACTGGTCTTATTCTTTCTGTGACCCATGAATCAGACATAATGCTATACCTCCAACCCTGGCATCCAAGGAGAGAAGACTTTGTTACAATTTTTAAAGTCTTAGCTATGACCTGACCGCAAATCAAATCCTGGTCTCCTTCTCACAAGTCAGTAGCTCTGACCAACAGTACAAATAAAACAAAGTCATTAAAATATTAGTTTATAAGAAATAAAAGAAGTTCAAAGGTTCACTGAAATAAAGATTCCAGTAGCAGAAATCATATCTCATGATTATGATGTTGTTTTTTTTTTTTTACTCTTACCTGTCCAACATAAAGACGTATTTTGACTGCATTGCAGCAGACAACTTTTGAAAACATTGCGACAAAAAAAATTCATCACAAGCAATTTCTCCCCTTGTTACCGTATATCCGCGGCCATAAGTCGAATTTTTGAGACTCAAATTTTGGTGTTGAAGCAGGGACTCGACTTATGACTGAATGACAATCTCTCCTAAGGCTATATTTTACACACGACAAACAGTAGAGAAACTGCTTTTTATCAGCGATGCATCCTTTCCTTACATTTTTTTTTATCTAGTTTTAAAGCCGTAAACAAAGGAAAAATAAATACCATACCCTTTAAAATCCTTTTCAATTCAAAGTTAATTTGTCCAATTTTAAAGAAAATGTAGTAATTTCTCCTTTTGTCAGAGCTCTATCAATAAAGAAGTCTTCTGCAGATGCGTATAAATGCATGTGAAAATGGGTAAGAGTGAAATCTATATTGACCTTTTTTCCCGCAAACCATTTTCCCCAACAAATGAGCTACGTCATAAAAAAAGAGTATGTGCAGTTTAATCACACAAGTATAATTTACTAAGTTAATAGTATCGTAAATTTAACATTAATTTATATGGGTGTATTTCATTTGTCGCGGCTCCAATCTCAGCTGGTAAATTAGTGACGTCATTTATTTGAGCCCTGTGTTTTTCACACGACAAACAGTTATAGGGCTAACGCAAGTCGGTTGTAACTACAGCCTGTTCCAGTGGAAATTTCAACCGTTTTCATATAACCATAGAGTCCAAACTTCTTTCCATAGACCTTTAAAACCCTTGTCTTCACCTCTCTGTGAATTACACACACTTTTAATAAACTTCGTCAATGCATGGTAGAAACACTGATATCGATAAAACCCTTTGTTTGAGTTTCGCGCTTTTATTTTTTATAGATTAAAACAAATATTAAGAAATTTGGACTAGTTAGTTTGTTTGGCTTATTTGGATTTATAAAATCAGGTTTGTGCATTATTATCTTAGTGTATCATTATCCAGTTTTACATCGAGAACCATGTTTTTTGTTTTTTTGCCGAAATTTTTATAAAGTCGACCCCCCGACTTATGGCTGGGAGTAACCTCAAAACCACCGAAATTGGGGTCAAATTGGACCCTCGACTTATGGCCGAAGTCGACTTATGGCCGCGGATATACGGTACAATTTGTTCATATTTATTCAATAATAATATTTTCAACAACAGACACTTTCATATTTTTGTCCAGCTGTTTACAAAGTCATCTGCTGCAGATTTGATGTATGTGGCAAAAGGGTTAAAGTGTTGCATTGACTTTAAGGCAAAACGTATGCGTATGGAGTAAGTCAAGGTCACAAAATCATATTCATCAAAGGGAAGTAATTGAGATATTGATTAACCATTTCCCACACAAAAAAGTACAAAATGTATCAGCGACAAATGAATTTGGAATCATTTGTGATTATCATTATGTTTTCAAAGTTGTTTCCCCCCCGAGTTCTTGTATGTAGAAAGATTTTCCTTTCCCTTTCCCTCATATAGACGCTTTCTGATGTCTCTGCAGCAGACAGCTTTTTGAAAACATGGCGACAAAACAAGAAATTGCTTAAAGCGAGCAATTTCTCCTTTTCTCATCATGTTTTTAACTCTATTCAATTATAACATTCATTTTAAGGGAGTTTCCAAAATATTTCGGGTATGTTTTCAAAGTCGTCTGCTGCAGATTTGTTGTATGTTCGAAAGGGTTGAACCAAAAAACTTGAAATTATCCAAAGATATCTTGACACTAATTCCCCCAACATATCTGTTTTGTGGGAGGATAACAAGGAGATGGCCAGATAACAAAAACATATAAACAAGAGCACCACGTACGGCACAGACGCTCAACTGATAGGGAGAAAAAAACAAGATGTGTTTGTGAAACACTGATGCCCCCCAATGGCAACATCTAGGTCAAAGGTCAAGGTCGAAAGGTATACACATGTGAAATATGGTAGCATTACCTGTTATTGTTCAAAAGTAGTGGGGAAGGTTAAAACAAAAATTGAGAATGGCAACATCTAGGTCAAAGGTAAAGGTCGCAAGGTCAAAAATGTTGGTACTGACAGAAAGGTCATGTCACAAGGAATACACATGTGAAATATGGTAGCCGTATCTGTTATGGTTCAAAAGTAATGGCCAAGGTTAAAGTTTTTTTCGAGAATGGCAACATCTAGGTCAAAGGTCAAGGTCGCAAGGTCAAAAATGTTGGTACTGACATGTGAAATATGGTAGCCATACCTGTTATGGTTCAAAAGTAATGGCCAAGGTTAAAGTTTTTTTCGAGAATGGCAACATCTAGGTCAAGGTCAAGGTCGCAAGGTACTGACAGAAAGGTCATGTCACAAGGAATACACATGTGAAATATGGTAGCCATACCTGTTATGGTTCAAAAGAAATGGCCAAGGTTAAAGTTTTTTTCGAGAATGGCAACATCTAGGTCAAGGTCAAGGTCGCAAGGTGAAAAATGTTGGTACTGACAGAAAAGTCATGTCACAAGGAATGCACATGTGAAATATGGTAGCCGTATCTGTTATGGTTCAAAAGTAATGGCCAAGGTTAAAGTTTTTTTCGAGAATGGCAACATCTAGGTCAAAGGTCAAGGTCGCAAGGTCAAAAATGTTGGTACTGACAGAAAGGTCATGTCACAAGGAATACACATGTGAAATATGGTAGCCGTACCTGTTATGGTTCAAAAGAAATGGCCAAGGTTAAAGTTTTTTTTGAGTATGGCAACATCTAGGTCAAAGGTCAAGGTCGCAAAGTCAAAAATGTTGGTACTGACAGAAAGGTCATGTCACAAGGAATACACATGTGAAATATGGTAGCCGTACCTGTTATGGTTCAAAAGAAATGGCCAAGGTTAAAGTTTTTTTTGAGTATGGCAACATCTAGGTCAAAGGTCAAGGTCGCAAGGTCAAAAATGTTGGTACTGACAGAAAGGTCATGTCACAAGGAATACACATGTGAAATATGGTAGCCGTATCTGTTATGGTTCAAAAGTAATGGCCAAGGTTAAAGTTTTTTTCGAGAATGGCAACCTCTAGGTCAAAGGTCAAGGTCGCAAGGTCAAAAATGTTGGTACTGACAGAAAGGTCATGTCACAAGGAATACACATGTGAAATATGGTAGCCGTACCTGTTATGGTTCAAAAGTAATGGCCAAGGTTAAAGTTTTTTTTGTGCAGACAGACAGACAGACCAACAGACCAACCAACCAACAGACAGGCCAAAAACTATATGCCCACCGAATCGGAGATTCCGGGGGCATAAAAAATGAGCTAAACAAAAAACCTTAACCGGACGACGACAACGCCAGGGTCATGACAATAGCTCTCGTTTTTTTTCAAAAGTCAAGCTAAAAAAGGAATCAACTATGCAGGAATCACATAAATTCAACTATACCTCTTTTCTAAGAATGTTTTTCCATTTATAAAATTCTTTCCCATCGCAGTTGCTTTCCAAGCAAAGTATGCACCCTGAAAAGAACGTTTTGTCAGAATAATAATTAACTAAATCCCTCACACGACCACCTCTTAAAAATCCTTTTTTTTTTTATTAATTCAAACACTAAACCAGTCAGTGTAATATACTCCTTTCCCTCATAGAACAAACTTCTGAGGCATCATTGCAGACAAATTGTGTAAACAATGTAGGAAACTAGAACCATGATTTAGGTGTGCTCTGCACAAAATCGAACCTCTTTGTTCTTTGTTTGAATGTCGCTTTACACCGGTTTCAACAATTTTTCAGTTATATCAAGCACTTCCTGGCTAAATTACCAGTACTACTGGTCCTTTTATCCTGATACCCGAGTGTTGGTCGTAATGATAACCCTACCATTTTTAAGTCTTTTTTATGACCAGTCAGTGATCCAATCCATGACCTCCCAGACCTGAGGCGGACATTCTACCACTACACCATGGAGGTTCACCTACTGCATTTCCTTCACATACAGATGCTTTCTGTAGACTCTGCAGCAAAGGACTTTATCACGTCAATAAAATGCTTATAATGAGAAATGTTTCCTTTTGCCACAACGTTTTCAACTCTTTTCAATTCGACCCCCGGAAGCTCAGTCGGTAGCGACGCGTGCTGTCAATCCAGGGTTTGTTAGTTTGAATCCCAGCTTGGCCAACATTCTTTCCGCCGTTTGTCACTGTCATTCGTCTTTCATCAATGGCTGTTTAACAGTCTATGTGGAAAAGTAGCCAGTTGCTTGGAAAGTATGTTGTGTGGTTAACTGGTGTGGGAAAACCAGGAAACGCATGAGTAGGTGAACTGGTCGCAGTGATACGACTGAAAAATTGTTGAAAATGGCGTCAAATCCCAATCAATCAATTATAGAATTTTCATTTAGAGATTTTCCATATTTAAGCCTAGAGGATTTCAAAGCCGTCAACTGCAGATTTAATGTATGTTGGAAAGGGTTAAGAAATATCTTGAATGAATGGTACACAGCATACTCACAGAGGGATCACACTGGTACAAATATGGTCTTTCTTCATCCTCATCCCAACCGGCTATCAATAGGGACACGCCAAATGGTCTCACACCCCTTTAAAACATAGAAATTATTAAATATCGTAACAAACAAGACCTTAAAATCATCTTATCAATCAACAAGAAAGAATTTTTTAAACTTTAAATGGTTTTGAAAACATTGTGACAAAAGAAGACACAAGAGCTGTCGGAGGACAGCAATCTCGTTTTTTTTTGTGCTTGCCAATAAAACAAAACTTTTTTGGGTGGTACAGAAAACATAACCAAGTACTTTATCATATTATTTATAAGCAAAGAACTTGGAAGTCGAAAAAAGGTAATCATTCTTACAAAAACCTTTACTGAATTATGCACTCTTGGCTGTTGATGGAGGTAATGATGGTTAAAAGATTTCTGTAAATGTTTAAGCTATATCTCTAATTGTTTTGATTATTTTTTATTTGGTATGAATAACTTAGCCAAAATTCTAAATAAAACAAGAGCACAGCGTACGGCACAGACGCTCGACTGATAGGGAGAAAAAAAATGAGCTAAACAAAAAACCTTAACCGGACGACGACGACGCCACCAGGGTCATGACAATAGTTCTCGTTTTTTTAAAAGTTGAGCTAAAAAGGGCCATAATTCTTAAAATAAATTTGACAGAGAACATATTTTGTCAGAAAATAGAAAATCTCTATAATTGAATGGATAACATATGACAAAAAGTGGAAAACATTGTGGCCAAAAGAGAAATTGCATGTTTTGTGCAATTTCTTCTTTTGTCACTATGCTTTCAAAAAGCTGTCTGCTACAGAGGCATCAGAAAGCGCATATATGAGGGAAAGGGTTAAGTTACCAAGACAAACATATTTTTGAATTGAACAGACCTCTAGACACATTCTATGAGTAAAGTTAAAGAGTTGTCATTTACAGTCAATTCAATAAATTACTGACACCACATGGAGGACTGGACACAGGTTGATCATTTAATAGAGAACTCATCCGTTTGTTAAGGCAAACAAAGTGAACCATAAACTTACAATTTAAGAGTATTAGCATCAAATTGCCCTGATGTACTAGTCCAGTCTATTGATCCATTCATTGACTGCTGGAATCAATTTAACCCTTTCCCACTTGAAGACACGTTTTGGTGCAATAGCAGCAGACGACTTTTGAAAACATTGTGGCCAAAGGTGAAATTGCTCATGATGAGCAATTTTTGCTTTGGCCACAATGTTTTCAACTTTATTTAACAGTAAAGCTATCGTTTATGGAGATTTTTCAGATTTTTGTCACTATGTTTTCAAAGTTGTATGCTGCAGATTTGTTTCATGTGTGAACGGGTTAATGAAGCCTGTGCCAAAATCTGAGGGCCAAAAGAATTGATCCAGGCCAGTCGGGCGTTTTTGTGCCATTTGAATACTATGTATTGTTGGCTGCTCAACTCAAATTTTATATCCAATTCTTGATATACCTGAAATTAGCTATGGACTCTTCCAAATGAAAAACAGGACAAGTCCATTTTAAAAATTCAGCATATGAAGGGTTAATAAATAAGATAAATTGATATAACCGAGCTCTAGATAAAGGGTGTTTTTCCATTTCTTTAAACCTTATGTGGTGGGTAGTCAAAAGAATTGTCTCGCTGAGACTTCTTTTGAGTACCCACAACATAGGGTTTGGTCAAATAATAAGAAAGTTTTGGTAGGGAAAAGACTGATCTACTCCCCCTTATCTAGTCCTCTGTACAAGATGACAACATACCCAGACTGTGTAAACTCTTGCATTACTGTGGCAATCCTTTGTACAATTTGTGCTGTTGGAATTTGTTCTTGGTATTGTAGGAAATAATTCTGTGCCAGCTTTCTTGCATTTTTGACAAGCACTCTGAAAAATAAAGTTTAACTTTGATTTGACTAGATATGAATTGGCTCAAACTCTCTAAGTTACTTATACAATCAACTCATTTGGATTACATGTTGTATTTCAATTTGATCTTTTTTGGCCATGACTAATCCTGCCTCAGCATAAAATCAAATGTACAAAAAAATCCTTGGTGACAAAATGAGCAATTATTCACAACAGGTAACTACTCCTTTTTGTGGTGATTGGTTTGACTCTCGCCACAATGCTAACAGAAACAAAAAATTACAGTCAGCTTTGAACAGCCATTTGACTTTTTATTCCTTACTGCAAACCAATTAATCTACATCCGTTAAACCACCAAATATATAGTTCCATCAGTGATGCAGACACGATTAATAATAATATGTCAGTGCTACTTTGGTACCGGATTGATGCTAAGATTTGAGATTTATCGAGATAATAATTACATACAGTTAAATTATGTAAATATTATCTTTCTTCATGTTTGGGCAGACAATTAATATCATTGCATGTTCTATAACTCTCACGATACTCAAAACACCTCAATGCTCGCGAGAATGTTTATTTATTGTTCTTAAATCTTAATATTATAAACGCTTTATTTTGTAGTTGTTGCAATATATGAAAGCGTCTAGATGACAAGACTGGTTTAAAAAGGACTTGATGTCATGCAGTGTACAAGTTAGACACGTCTGTACGTTTTAACGTCAATTAGCAATCAATGCTGAAAGTGTAGCTGAATTAAGTTGGAGATCGAGCATTATCATATATGCCTATATATATTGATCAAAGCACTTAAAGTGTTCACAGCAAGGGGCTAACTGCAGATAACATTTGGACATTGATTTACCGATCCCAAAAGTCTAACTTGGACACTTTACACTAGCAATTTGTTAGTTAGCACATTATATCCATATATTAAATGATAAAGGAGTAAAGTAAAACACTGTAAACACAGTATGATGGTCTATCGATATACTAAAAGTTGGCATACACATGCGCATCTGCTATCTGGATAGTTTCTGCTTAGCACACCTCCTGGTTTACAATGGATTTTTAGCCGTGTCTTTTTTAATGCAATTAACACATATACATTTCATATCAAAATCACAATAACCTAACAATGATAATTATATTGAGAGTCCAATTTTACTTTCAAAGCAGAAATAAAATCCTGTGTTATCTACAATTTCTTCAGCGTGCAATGACTTAAATATTGTTAAAAGCGACGTAAAACATAATACACACGATTTAATCATTTCTTAGTGTTTCACAACGCGTAGGTGAATAGTTTTAAATGCATTGCTTTTGAATTCATTTTAAATCCCAACATTTTGAAAGAGTTTATTGCAGCGGTGTTAAATGACAATTGCACCACTGATATCGGCAATTTATAAGACAAAATATTATATTTTTAAAAAAAAAAAAATATCTGCCTAGAGTGGGAATCGAACTCAAGTCACCCGTTTCATGGCTCAACATGCTAACCGCTAGGTTACGCGGCCACTTCGATGAAATTCATTTATAACATAATTATAAACCAATACACGAGTTAGCGAAATATTTAGTATTGAAACGTTTTATCTTGATAAAAAACAAATGTCATTTAAATAATTTGTTTTATAACTGGGACTTGACTATCTTATTCCGTCTGCTGGGGTTGTTCAGGTTAATTTTGGTTGAGAATTTGATGTATTTACCTAGGAATCTAAAATGAAATACTCTAGTATTCCTGATTGACCCTTCCTGATTATCGTTCCGCTGATAATACATTTTATTCGAAAGGATTTTTGGAAATTACGACGCCTAGGCTCACTTGCACATTTATCGTATATATGTTATATTTTGTCAACTGTTTATTTTATTATCATTTAAATAATTTGAATGTTTGAGTATATATGTTATCATTGGGACTCATTTATCTTAAATTGTTTTTGAGTCGGAATCGAAAAGTTGCCTTTACTCCATTCGATTTACAATATTTAGGAATTACCAATGAACTTTACGCGCGATCAAGTATGTTGAAAGCGTAGAAATACATTTTAGTTATTAATCATGTAATTCATATGTTTTAACATAACATTTTTTCGAGTTATTCCTTTTGGGTTAGTGATGTCGAATCAAATCAATTTTCGGCTTCATATGTCAACAAATTACCGCATTTTGATTTTTAGACAGGAACTATTGGCAGTTCAAGATGACCAACATGGAAATTAGCTGGCAACAGTCATTTCATTTTTAACAAAATATTCCACAAATCATCCACTTTCATTGACATTATGTACGATCTGCAACCACCAATACATCTATATGAAGTCGAGATGGTGTTCAGAAACGGAGAGCTGATGTAGAAAGACAGATGTGAAGTAATTCCATGCCGATATCGTAAAACGCCTGTCTAGATTCCAGTCTCAAAATGATGCGTCGTTTTCAAAATTAGCTACTATAGCAATTGGCTCTAAAGAGCCCCTTGCTAAAAATCGCAAGGCCGATACTGCTTGTTACTTTGCAGGATTTTCTACACGATCGCCACTACAGTGCCATTGGCGATTTGATTCCATGTCTTCAGCCTTAGTACTAATTCTTGTTTATGTTCCAATTACAAGTGTTTCCTTGGATATAAGATTGTTATATATCTGGTAATAGGATACCTATAGTCTGGTCCCATACCACTGTACACCATTCCCACGTTCTTTGTGATCATCTCTATCTTGTGTATACTGCTGTCATCATACAGAATAGACTTCTGTTTCTTCTCTGTAGCCAGGACAACTCCATTTGTTGCTGAAAGATTGCCAAAGTGAAGTTTTTAAGTTATAAAGAAGTTTAAAAACAACTTTACATGGAACAAGAACAGAGGTTAATTTCATAAAACCAAACTATTAATTGTTATCTATTTCAAACTTTAATCTGTAGGGAATTAAATATATATAACAATGAAAACATTTTATATTTCATATTTTGGCTGTAACCCTTCTTCAGGATCTCTACAGACTGTGTTGCTTCCACCTCACACAAGGATCGTGGAGTCCAACATGATGATTATCATATCCAATCAGAGACCGTTTTTATTATTTTATTAATTGAAAGCTGAGAAATGAAAATACATTCCCAACTGATACACTTAAAGGTACTAAACTCCAAATCGAGATTAAAATTTTGAAATGTTGAAACTTCTGCAAAAATTGCTAAAAGTGACAGCAAAGAAAGTAATTAATAGTCAAAACTATTGTGGCTAAATGTTGAAAAAAGACAATTGAAGGTCATGAAATGTACAACATTTGTCTTATTAGGTATTAGGTATGTCTACCCAGTAAAAATGAAGCATAAACAATTAATATTTAGATGTTTATTGTACACGAAAGTGAAATTATAACTATGATTCTAATATTTTAAGACAACTTTTGAACAGTTTAAAAACTTTGACTAAACCATCTATAATCTGGAGATTAGCACCTTTAAACAACAGTGCCGAACTAGAATTGTTTTTGAAAAAACAGATGTCTCCCCCTCAAATATCTGTCAAAATCTCTCAAAACATTCCAACCTATAAAGCAGACAATGGGTTCTGCACATCACCTTGATGAGGTGAACATCTGACACAAGTTTCATGAAAATCCTTCAAGCCGTTTTGGAGATATGGAGCGGACACGAAAAACAGGCTCAAACCTTTGACCTTCAAGCCTGACCTTGACCTTGAACCGGTATGGTCGGAACATGGGTTCTGCACATCGCCTTCGTGAGGTGAACATCTGACACAAGTTTCATGAAAATTCTTCAAGCCGTTTTGGAGATATGGAGCGGACACGAAATTAAGGCTCAAACCTTTGACCTTCAAGTCTGACCTTGACATTGAACCTGTATGGTCGGGACATGGGTTCTGCACATCGCCTTCATGAGGTGAACATCTGACACAAGTTTCATGAAAATCCTTCAAGCCGTCTTGGAGATATGGAGCGGACACGATTTCGGACAGACAGACAGAAGGACAGACAGGGGGAGACATAATTAAAGGAACAAATGTGTTGCTATCCATTAATAAGAAGTAAGTAAGTTACTAAGTGATAGCCTGGTGAACACACTTTGGATATGTGATCTATATGTGCCTTGGATCACACTTTGGACATGGGACCCATATGTGCCTTGGGATGCACTTTGGATGTGGGACCCATATGTGCATTGGCAGGTATTATAACAAAGAAGGTGTTTTGAATAAAGATTTTATCAATGAAATTTTGGTGTCTTAATAGAATAATTACCTTTAATTCCTACTGAAGGAGCACCTGCTGCAACAGCTGCCAGAGCATACTCAATCTGTACCAACTTCCCGGAGGGGCTAAAATTAAATGAAACAGAATTATGATGTTGCTTTTGCAATGGCCAGAAAGTTTAGAACTTTTGCTATGGAATAATGAGTCTCTCCAGGTAACATATTAACACTTTCCCAGTGTCTATCAGACTCTATGTCAGTGATGTTCTGTGTTATTGTCTTGATGTTTTCAATGCCATCTGCTGCAGACTTGTTGTATGTGGAAAGGCTTGAAGGACACCACCTACAAAGAGTATGTAATTCCATGGCAAAAACACTTGACTGCCAAAGCATTATAATCAGAAAACCCCACCTAATCAGGAATATTAACTTGTAGTTATCTCTGGTGTCAATAGTGACTACAGCCATGATCATGTAGTTCTTATTTTTAGCAGACAAGACTTACAAGTTATGATTAAACTTTTAGGAAATTTGCAAAGTTTTTCGACAATTTGTAAAGCCAGTTAATTTGCATAAACAAGATTCTGATTGGACGATAATTTTGATATTAATACGCCTGCATATTTAATGAATTTCGCGGGAAATATCTGCAAAGTATTTGTTTGACAGTCGGTTTGTTACATTGTAAAATCGTAAAATTATTGAGTTGATAATTAAGTAAAGTTTATGTGGAGTTCTTGGTCTTTACTGTGTCTTTGATCTCGGTTTTAATTGAGAGGAATGTCCTTCATACTCGGAACATTCTCTTACAAAATCCAGCCAAATGATAAGAAGACTTATATAATTTACTGTTAAGACATATAGCATATAATAAGGACATTTTTAACCATAATGGTTAATTCTTGTGCATCAGATTCAGAGTACTTGTTATAGGTTTCCCATGTTATAGCATTCACATATTTGTGTTCAGAACGAGGCTGTCAATCTCATTATTTTTTCACTCGCTAATTCAGGTGTGAAATCAATTTCGCAAATCAAAAAAAAAAATTACCATTTTTCATAATTTTCGCGAACACAATATTATTATGGATGTACAGAATCTGATGTAAAATCATTTGAAAACATAATAGTACCTTGAAATATGAGAGAAAATTTAATGCATATTTTCCATAATGTTTCATTTCATATCTACAACGTCAAACCAATTAAATAGTTAATTGCTTATTTGTTCACACATAGGACACTATGGTATACTACAATAACATTATAGATATAAAGTCCATTTTACTAAAACCTCCAATTGGGTTTTCTCTATATTTTCAATTTACCTAAATTGTCATTTATTGAAACCTTCAATACAGTCAAGTTACCCGTAACGGATCAGTAACGAAACAACGTAGTGCATAAAAGAAACGGTCAGTGTTTCGGAACTTGTTTGTTTATAGTCCACAAAAATCATTTTCCTTTAAATTGACAAACACTTTTTCAGTGTTAGTGCAGAAAGAGCTGTACAGACCGTTGTTTACCAGTTCGAGTTATTGATGCATTAACGGATCAATTGTAGCAATAGGGGATCACAGGACTTTCTGATTCAGGGGGGGGGGGGTCATCTCAAGCAACATTTTAGCTGTCAAAACTTCTGCTGTTATTGTACAAGTTATGTTTTATCTAACTGCAGATTTGTATTAATAGATTTCCGATTTAATCACTAGCATCTTCGGGAATGGATAAATTGTCGAAAATAAAATTTTGAGAAAACCCCTCAGACTCAGTCATGGTAACCAAGTGGCGATCCGCTAATGGTAACTTACTTAGCTATTCTATTATCGCTTCAGTGTAAACATGCAAAGACAAATGAGAACTAGAAATATCACTGAAGATGATAAATACCCCCAAAACAGCACCTTGACTCAAAATATGGTTTACGACCGACCAACAAAAGGGCCATAACTCTGTAAACAAGAAAAAGTAACAAAGGGCAATAACTCTGTATTTAGATTAAATAGAGTTATGGTTTCTGTACACTGCACTTTCTCTCAATGTGTTGTATCATCCTATGAAGTTTTATTAAATTTCAACAATTAGTTTTAAAGTTATGCTCCGGACAAGACTCTACGAATATGAAAAAGTAACAAACGGCAATAATTCTGTCATTATGTAAAGTAGAGTTATGTTTCTTGTACACTGCACTTCCTCTGATTATGCTCTACCATTTATGTAGTTTTATTAGATTCCATCTATTAGTTATTAAGTAATTCTACGGACAAGAAAAAGTAACAAAGGGCAATAACTCTGTATTTAGATAAAATAGAGTTATGGTTCCTGTACACCGCACTTCCTCTCAATGTGTTGTATCATCCTATGAAGTTTAATTAAATTCCAACAATTTGTTTTAAAGTTATGCTCTGGACAAGACTCTACGAATAAGAAAAAGTAACAAAGGGCAATAACTCTGTAATTATGTAAATTAGAGTTATGTTTCTTGTACACTGCACTTCCTCTGATTATGCTCTACCATTGTATGCAGTTTTATTAGATTCCATCTGTTAGTTATTAAGTAATTATCCGGACAAGAAAAAGTAACAAAGGGCAATAACTCGGTATTTAGATTAAATAGAGTTATGGTTCCTGTACACTGCACTTCCTCTCAATGTGTGGTATCATCCTATGAAGTTTTAATAAATTCCAAGAATCAGTTTTAAAGTTATGCTCTGGACAAGACTCTACGAATAAGAAAAAGTAACAAAGGGCAATAACTCTGTAATTATGTAAATTAGAGTTATGGTTCTTGTACACTGCACTTCCTCTGATTATGCTCTACCATTGTATGCAGTTTTATTAGATTCCATCTGTTAGTTATTAAGTAATTCTCCGGACAAGGAAAAGTAACAAAGGGCAATAACTCTTTATTTAGATTAAATAGAGTTATGGTTCCTATACACTGCACTTCCTCTCAATGTGTTGTATCATCCTATGAAGTTTTATTAAATTCCAACAATTAGTTTTAAAGTTATGCTCCGGACAAGACTCTACGAATAAGAAAAAGTAACAAAGGGCAATAACTTTGTATTTAGATAAAATAGAGTTATGGTTCCTGTACACCGCACTTCCTCTCAATGTGTTGTATCATCCTATGAAGTTTCGTTCAAATCCTATGTTGCATTGTTAAGATATGGTCCGGACAAAATATGGCTTCCGACCGACCGATCCGACCGACACAGTGACTCCTATATACCCCCCCAAAACTTTGTTTTTTGGGGGTATAATGATTGGTTACATTTAAATAGGTGTATATATTTGTCTTTCATAAAATGTCAAAATAAATAACTAACATTATTAAGATCTCTAGCTGTTGCCGCGAAAAACACATCTTCTCTTCAAAACAAGGTAGAAATATCTGGTCACATAAACACTTGCATCAGACGTTCAGATGAAGTCTGACAAGCATCATTTTTATTGTGTATTTAAATAATACAGTACCATAAAGTACTTACCTGCCAATATATACAGAATAAT
The DNA here is from genome assembly GCA_031761405.1 of Serripes groenlandicus. NCBI lineage: Eukaryota > Metazoa > Mollusca > Bivalvia > Cardiida > Cardiidae > Serripes > Serripes groenlandicus. Next base: position 96,607,990 of record JASEVX010000003.1, read on the forward strand.
TTTTTCTAATAAATAAGTTAGCATTTCTTGAACATTAAAGTGATCCGCTAAGGGTTACTTGACTGTACCCTTTCGAGAAAAACAAAATCGATTTTAAAAATGTAGCATCAAAATAAAATAAATATTCATTCCCACTCATTACAGCACTTGCGCCTTTATGATATATTTCAATGTGGTACGTTCTCCAAAGCTGAATGGTACGAAGTCCTCTGGTACGTAATCGAAGTAGTACAACGTTTAAAACAATGTTCATTTTCTATCAAGTATTATACCCCACCCACCAATTATTTCATATGATGAAGTTGCAAATAACAAATATCAAACATTAAACAGAAATACATTGACGACGATTGTCACATTTCCTTATCAGTTTATTCAAGAAGAATTGTTCTTATCAAGCGAATAAAAATAATTAAACAGACAAATGTGTTGACAAAATGAGAGAGAAAAACCTGAAAGTTGTTAGCGAAAAACTGTATCTTTCCGACATGTTGGATTTTACCGGTATCACGTGATGGTCCCCGTCTATGGGCGAGTTCGGATGGGCTTCTCTAGGATAGAGAACTGTACGTCATGTCTAAATATAAATTCAGAAAACATGCGCACTTATGCTTTCCATCTGAACGGTGTTTCCTCGTCTTAGTAGTAAACCATTCGGAACTACTCGGGTAATACCGTAATCCTTCATCATCCATTGGTGAAGCAATTCCGAATGAGTAATAAACATCGTTGGTCGCCATTTTGAAATGCTAGTAACCCCAGGCTTGAGGTGGGTTATTAGGATTCGGGTCAAAAGGTCAAAATGACGTCACTAAGGTTAAAAGTATCACCGTTCACATGGATTCCGAGTGCACTCGGGCTGTTCTCGGATCCCATCCGAACTCGCCCTATGTTACGGCAATGGGGTGGGTCTAAAGTGCGAAAAGATGCGAAAAGAGGCGGAAAGAGGCGAAAAGATGCGAAAAGATGCGGAAAGAGGCGAAAAGATGCGGAAAGAGGAATAAAATATAAATTATAATTGCAATGAAGTCATAACTGACCATTGTTTAACCATTTTCTTATTTTTTGGGGGTAATTATAGTTACGTTTACTATAATTTCTTGGGATTTACATCGGAATTTGGCGAGTTATGACTTTTTACCGGAATCATATGATCATAGATGCAGTTAAATAAAAACTTTTTTTTAAATATAACTATTTATAACACGGATCGCGATGCCACATGTTAAATGCGCACGACACTTTGGACTTTATTCCAGTCTTGAAATATTGACCCGGCGTTATTCAATAAGTCTTCGCTTGGCATTTGGTGTCCTTGATCGCTCGGCCCGTCTTCTCTTCACTTGATTAGGTTTTTTACCTGCCGACGGGGTCTTGAGCACTATTCTGGTGAGATCTGTAGACACCGACTGATTTGTTTTCAATCTCCCCTTTCCAGTTTGAAATTTCTTCTCTCGTGTGTTTCGCTCCTCCTCGGTCATTGCGCCCCACATGTCAATATTGATATAGTGGTGTGCATACGTTTCATGAAGTTTAAAATTACCCATCCCTCTGATCGATCGGCACATTTCTATCTGTTCTGAGTCTATTATTTCATAAAGTTTTTCAATGAATTGAGGCATGGCATTTTGCTTCCAGTTCATAGTCGACTTTAAAACATGATTAGCGCTTTCGCAATTATTATTTGTCCATTTGCTGGTTATCTTTCCGGCAGTAGCTGGCTCGATGACATGTTTTTCCAGAAGCGGGAGCAAACGACGTTCAAAGTACTGGCCAAATGTTTTATCTCCAGTTGAATCTTTTTCTTGAATACTTGTTTTCGTTCTTTGTAGTCGAACAAATTTGGTATCAATATCCTTTGCCGCGTTTAATCCATTTTCTCCAAATATAAGCTCTAAAATATCCTGCCTGTCTTGCTTAGGCATACCTACATTATTCTCCATATAGTCTTTTGCATTTTGGCGTAGATGCCGTGTACATAAAACATGCGTTGCACCAACAAAAGACTGTTTTATTGCTGATTTTAAAGCTAGCTCGTCGTCTGATCCTATAATCAATCTAGACACTTCGTTGTCTGTTAGTTTGACTCTTATTTTGTGCAAGAAATAAGCGTAAGTCTCTATACTGGAATTACTATGGATGAAAGTCGGTCCAAAACATATCGGATGCTCCTGTGTTGTTCTTCGTATGACAGAAAGATTTTTGTAAACGGAAGGCGTGACGTGAAATTCTCCTAGATTAAATGTTTTATCAAAACCAAGTACAGTACCACCCTCCTTACAACAGAACCTTTTGATGTCATTTATCTGATAGTCCGTGTATAGAACGACGTTTGGCGGCATACCTTTGGCATGCTCGACTGCTTTAACAAATTCATGTGTTTGAACCATATTTTCCACACATACAATATGGTCTGCAGCATTGTTCATTGCAAATGATGACGGACGCGAAGCCTTTTCTAAGATGTGTTTCATGTTTTTTAATTGCTTTAAGTTACGGTGTTTCTCTAGATCATTTTTCGTTTCTCTGTTCGATATTTTTTCCACAGCTTTTGGGGGCAAATGTTTAAGGTTCTGTTTTAAGTTATCTCGCACATGTTCCTTTGTTTTTATATATACAACATTTTTATCTTCGAACTTAACACGACCATGCTGTTGTCTTTGAGGAAATATTCCGATGTACTCGGCAATAGCTACGTTGTCGGGTAGTTCTTGCATGCTCACAGGTATGTTTTCAAGCCAAGTTATTCGTCGCTTGAATTGATGTGGCCCTGACGGCGATGCTTTCAATGTTTGATACAGTCTGTGGACTTGAAGAATCTCAGTGTCCACTGGCTGTGGATCAAGTTCTACGAAGACTCTTCTCTTCTGCAACCATTTCTCCACACAGTACACTCCATTTCGTTTTACTATGGAAATTAGTCTACCTTGCTTTTCCTTATACAGAGACTTTGGAGTAGAAGCCTTGTTCCAAGCGCCACAGTCATCCCAAAACTCAGACCTAATTCCACAGGAGCGCTTATTTATGTTAGATGCGTTGTCTATTACAAAGTATGTATTGTGTTTTGTACCTGTTGGTATTTCCGCCAGCACGTCACATGGTCCACGGAGCGTCGTTAATGTTGAAGTTATATTCATGAACTTGTTATTAAGGGGGCCATCAGTACTAGTTTCCTCTAAGTCATGGTCGTTAATCACGAGCGAATCTTCTTCACTTGTTTTATTTGTGTCGGATAAAGACTTCACATCGTCCTCGGTGGCCTCGTTTTTTGTTATTGTTATTTTACGATCTGTTTCAACAATATCGGGAGAAAATGTAGTGTTCAATTCAACGTAGGCAATATACTTAGAACTATTTATGCACGGGTATACCGAGTCCACCTTCATTTTCAAGATGTTTGACAAGGCAATCATACGCCAAACTGATGACCACGAGCCAGATTTAGCACAGTCAAGACAATCTTTATTGTAAACTTCACTTATCAACTTCAACCTTTTGTAGGCGGGTAAGGTGGTAATTTTCTCCCTCTTTGTTACCATTTCAATGCAACAACGATATCTTAATTCTACTGACATGGTTTCGTCGCCTCTTAAAGCAATCGAGAATGAATTAAATAAACAATCCCCATCTCCGGTGCTTTTTAGTGCTGTTTTAGTCGAGGTGTGATATTGAGTCAGAATAGACTGTGCCACGGCGTCTTGTTCCAACAGGGAACAATCTGCTACAGTTGTATTATCAACTGGTGGTAGGTACTTCAGAAACAATTGCTCCCTCTGCACCGAACACACAAATTTCTTCATACCTTGTTTAGAAGCCTGAAAATTAATGAAAACGAATGAATACTTGCAACAGGTTAAACACTTTTTGTAACAACATTTTTTTTGCTCATTTGTTGACCATAATAACATACAAACTATGCAAGTTTATCTTTACAGTATCTATAATTACAGTAAATTTATCAATTATATATCAATTAAATATACTAATTCATTCTTAGAAATATTTCTGAATATATGTTTAGCTATCGTTCCTGAAACTAACTTGACATCGTCAGTTTAAAAGAAGTCATATGCTCTTTAAACTTCGATGGCTAACGATATATGGAAATATCATCAATAGAGCAAATAACAAAAATTACCTGCTTCAATCTCTCAAGACCCATGAGGTAGTCAAATGTCCCATCATAGTTTGTGCGACAGGATTTGCACACATACTCCAACGGAAGTTCGTTCCAGTCCGAGAATTCATTTTTGGATATTCCCTGACATTGAAAATGAAGCCAAGAATCGCATACCTGTAAACAAATAAGTACAAATGTCAGTCTCTTTTAGGGGCACCTAATATGTTTTATAATTCTGAATTTTCATACAATAATTGAATTGAATTGAATGTGTCAACACAGTATAGGTTATTTAGAGCTGCCCTAGAGGGCGCGCGACTTTAAAGGGGGAACATCAGGATTTTTCTAGAAAATTCCTAAATTTTAAATACTTTCCAATTCATGAGTGTTATATCAATCACAATATGGTGTTAATACCCTGTTGTTAAAGTTCAAAATTTGAATTCACCATACATGTTGAATGGAAGCGAGCGTGCAGTGCTCAAACTAACCCTGGTGCGTAAACTAGGATAGCACATATTGCTATTCATAATGAATTCCCATGTAAATAAGTAGTCATTTTAGGTTCATTCATTAATTTTAGGCGCTTAAGAATAGAAAATGTCATTAATTGTTATTTTTAAGTCGGACCCCTAGACGATTTAGTGTAATAATGTATACTAGATTTGTTTAAAGGGGCAATGTCCGTAATTTTTAGCTTATAAAACAAAAAATTACTACAGTAACAAACATTACACACCTCCTATCATTGAATATTTACTAAATAAAAACAAGAGTGTTAGACGGAACTCAAAAGCGGTACAAAAGAAAACGAAGAATGAATGAATGAATGAAAGTCTTTATTTACAGAGGGTAACCCAATTAGTATAAACTAATCTCCTTGGGGCCCTCTAAAGCAATATTTACATACATACAAAGTAATATAGTCAATATAGACAGATGTGTGTAAATAAACAGTACTATATAATACACTTCCTTACTGAATGAAATAATTGTTCAATAAATCCGCTTACCTCGCAATATATGCAGTTGGTCAAACATTTCTTGTTGCAGTCTATACATACGTGTTTCTTCGTCATGGTGATGTAGGAAATGAATTATGTGTTACTTGCATTTCTTTAAATATACAAGGGTACAATAAATGTGTCAATAACGAAATAACGAAATTCATAACGCACGTTCATTAACGACGCGGGTGACTTGTGCTGTTTATTGGTGGCACGCTGATTAATTGAGTATATGCGATGTTCTGCTAATATGGCAATTACAGGAAACTCCACATGTGGTGTATAATGTTAATTGTATCAATTAATAATAACAATAGTTCGAACCTGTATGTATTTATGAAAAATGAAAAACTTAAATTTAAGATATCTTCAACGCTATGTAAGATGAACAGAAGGAGAAGTACCATATTAATCTAAGTATTTTATTTTAATGTTTGCAAATTCTAAGTTATTATATTTTAAACTATTTTTAAACTACATAATGTTTGATTTTTCTTAAGAATGAGTGTTATCTAGATTTTAAAAGACCGAAAATAACACACTATAGACATTTTATAGAATCTGTTTTAACGAACAGTTAGTTGCAAATCCTTAAAAATAGAAAGAATCTTAATATAACTTGCATCTCGATTAATCATAGTCTAATTAAATTGTCTTAAGCGAATGCTAACTGTTCGTTATGCATGTTTTACATGTTTTATGTTTTAGCTGTATTTTTAATATAAATGCATTGACTTGTATCAATTAGTGTCTCATAGGCCGATATCGGCCAAAAATCTCATATATTTTAATATGTTGTACTGAACGTTGTGTATGCCATATGATGATTTGTGACACTATACTAAACAATTATCTTCTTCTTCTTCTTCTATAATGTACGCATTGCAAAATATTGTTGCAAAGTCGCGAATGCTGACGCAGGGTTCGTCAATATTGTATTGAAGTAACCTGGAGCCAGGATTATTATATGCTAGCATAAGAACACAGTGCAATATGCTGTACGTGTTAAGTAGATACTCTTTAAAACGTTTAAATATTTTCTTTACCTGATACTTACAAAATATAATTTTATACTTGACTGATATAATTGATAAAAAAGAAAAACTATAGCCAAGTTATACGTTTATAAATTAAAAGTTATACTTTTATTCAGTATCAATATAATCCAAGGTACAATATACTGACACGTTCTGGCACATTCTGTGCCGCTCGTGCGGTGACAATGAACAGACAGCGCGCCTTATTAAACCCAATAACACAAGTGGCATCCCGTGTGCTAATTATACCACCGTTAATTGGTGAGATAAATAATAAGCACCATCAAGTTATAAAGGAGTTGTTTGATGTGTTATTTGTCATGTTTTAACCGACGTACATAAGACAGCACTAGTTCAGAAAATAGAATAACACGCTACCCGTCTCTCTAGGACAGACTTAGCATTACAATTTAAATTTGCAAATGATTGTAGTGATTCTGCTCCTCCTTTGTGTTCTGACCCAACAACATATACGGCCATTTGGAATAAGTTTGATATAATTAAATTCCTATTTAAGTAATTACTCTAGATAATAGATACATCTGTATACGCTAAAATGTTTAAACTTAACTATGCGTGACAGTGGATCGAACGACATAGAATGAGTTTTTATTTGCACGGAGTACATGTAAGGAACATTGGATGAGCATATGTTCTATACGAAAAGAGTTTCGCCAAATTCCCATGTAAATCCCAAGAAATTATAGTAAACGTAACTATAATTACCCCCCAAAAATAAGAAAATGGTTAAACAATGGTCAGTTATGACTTCATTGCAATTATAATTTATATTTTATTCCTCTTTCCGCATCTTTTCGCCTCTTTCCGCATCTTTTCGCCTCTTTTCGCATCTTTTCGCCTCTTTTCGCATCTTTTCGCTCTTTTCGTATTTTAGACCCACCGCGGCAATGTATTATACACGTTCGCGCTGATACTAATTCCTAAAATGATATGCAAAAAAGACGGGGACCAGTAAAAATGTATTCACCAAGGATGACCTCCCTTTATATGCAGCTAGTCAAACGGGCTTAGAAACCGAAATTTATGTAAACAATATACTTCCTTTTGAATCATAAGTTGCAGTTGTATTTTGTAACATTTTAATTTACTTAAATAACACATTTTACCATACATTTAAATTGCTTGAGATACCAATGGATGACATTATCTTTGGGGGCATTTTGTTTTGCCATGATCAAAGCATATAGAAATTTAATGTCATCATGACTTCTAACTAATGTTGAACTGTATATATATCTGAGGCTCGCCGGTGTCTTAAATACGTGCATGTAACTTCGTTTTCTATCATGTGATGAATTGTATTTCTGGTTTGTCTCCAAAAGACTACCAGACACCTCATTTCTTGTTTGTCTCCAAAAGACTACCAGACACCTCATTTCTTGTTTATTCCATTTATAGATTTTCATTTAATAATGATAAGTCCGTCGGCAAATGTAAATGAAGATTTAGAAAGGGGTAGATCATCCGCAGATCTATCTCGCTACAATGAGTACCCGGCAGCTATTTGGGGCCGTAACATCAGCAAGGCTCATGGCAGAGGGAAGAGTAAAGTGAATGTATTAAACAACTTGAACATCACAGTACCAAGGGGATCCATGTAAGTCATATCACGAAAATCAAACCCTTTCCAAGATACAGATGCTTTCTGACTCTTTTGAACCTTTGGAGAAATTGCTTATAATCCTATTGAATAATAATTAGACTAGCTTTCATTTATCAAGCTTTTTTGTTGGAGATGTTGTTCTATACAAGCAACTTAATATAGTATGCTTGAGCGATATCCAATTTAAATTTCTCCTGACAGCCTTAATTCTGTTTATTCTGATCCTATCTAAAATATATGGCTGGCCAGAAAGTCCTAGGACGAAACATCCAGGCCAAGACATCCGTTGGCCAAAACGTATACCTTTTATTCTACATGGTGCAGAAAATGTCTGCTCTTTGATTTTACAGTTATGGCTTACTGGGACCCAGTGGATGTGGAAAAACAACACTGTTACGAACTGTCATTGGACGAATAAGAATAGATAATGGTCATTTGGTGGTATTGGGGGAAAAACCAGGAGCAAGAGGACACCAGGTGCCTGGCAAGATGGTTGGATATATGCCACAGGTGATCATCAGTCAATGGAGTTTATAGACACTGTCAGCTATTATATCTTAACCCTTTTCCTCATACAACAATTTTGCAGCAGACAACTTTGATAATATTTTGTCAAAAAATAGAAAATCTCTATAATTGAATGGATAACCTATGACTTAAAGTTGAAAACATTGTGGCAAAAGGAGAAATTGCTCGTTTTGAGCAATTTCTCCTTTTGTCACTATGTTTTCAAAAAGCCGTCGGAAAGCGTCTATATGAGGGAAAGGGTTAATCCTGATTGTTAAAAAGTTTACAATTTTGTTAGCCGATTATTGGTAGTTTTACTGTTGATAAGCTCTTAATAACATAACACTAAAACCCGTCATTGAATGATATAGTTTGACCACAAGAATTTTCTCTTTAATGAAACCTCCATAATGGTGTAACAGTAGTAGTATAATAATAGTTGTGGGTTTGTTCCACCGGGGTCATACCAAAGACTTTAAAAAAAAGTATTAATGGCCTCCCCCATTGGCACTTAGGATGGTGCGATTAACATTGCGACTGATTTGCTGGTGTCAGGATAAATGGAACAAAAGTACTGCTTACTGACTCAGGAAATGCCATGATGTAACTGAGGAATTGTGTTAATCTGCGTAAAACACCCTACAAAACAAATCTTTATTGAAATGATATGTTTATATGTAAGAATTTTTTTTTTGAATTATTTTTACGTTACAAAATCTCCTTTTCTGTTAATTCCCTGTCCATTTCACCATCAAAAGGTTCTATTGAATTGTTTATGTTGTGTTTAAGGAAACAGCACTTTTCCCAGATTTGTCAATAGCCGAGACATTGAAATATTTTGGAACATTGAGTGGTATGACATCACGGATGATCAACAAACGAACATATTTCCTCGTAGACTTCCTAACACTACCAGACAAAAACAGACTTGTTGGACAATTAAGGTTAGAAACCCTCCTTTTGTAAACAGAAAAGTTAACCCCTTTCCCACATACAACAAATCTGCAGCAGACAACTTTGAAAACATACCCAAAGTTGTTTGGAAACTCACCTTAAATGAAAGTACAATAATTTAATAGAGTTGAAAACATGGTGACAAAAGGAGTAATTGCTTGTTTTGAGCAATTTCTTCTTTTGTCACTATGTTTTCAAAAAGCCGTCTGCTGCAGAGGCATCAGAAAGCGTCTATATGAGGGAAAGGGTTAAGAGCTTTGTCAGAATGTTTGTTTTGGCCAGGGTCTAAAACTAGTTCACAAGGCAATTTTTTTTCACCTTGAGACCATGTTTTTGACTTGAGCATGTTTAAACTTTGTAAGAAAGTTTGTCCTGATGAAATCGAGGCGTAGGCATTACAGGGCCACCATGGCCCTCTTATTAATGTAACATACCTTGTCAGGGAGGCACATATTGATCATGTCTTCATTGACTATCTGTCTGTCAGCCCATCATTATTTTACTTACCGACTTATTGGCATGCAACATATTTGTTCCTCAAAAGTCTTGTTTTGTTGTACATGTCCTGACAGTTGGTGTACTTGTGAAAGGGAAGATTTAATCTGGCTGTGGTCTTAAAAGTAATCTATAAACACTTTCCTACTTGCAGATGCATTCTGTTGCATTTGCAGCAGACAACCTTTGAAAACATGGTGGCAAAATTTGTTGAAATTTTCTTTATTTTTTCCAAGTTGTTTTCATAGACGTCTGCTACAGTTTTCTTGTAAATGGGAAATGGTAAATCTATTTATGTTAACAGTGGAGGACAAATGAGAAGGGTGTCATTTGCTGTCGCTTTACTACACGAGCCTGAGTTATTGATACTTGATGAACCTACTGTAGGGGTAGATCCGTTGCTGAGAGAAAGGTAGGTTTCAGCTTTTGATCAATTACAAATTTAGAAATCAAAAATCTATTTAACAACAAGGGATGACATACTTAACCCTCTCCCACATATAGACGCTTTCAGACGCCCCTACAGCGGATAGCTTTTGAAAACATTGTGGCAAAGGTTAAATTGCTCATGATGAGCAATTTCACCACTACATTTTCCACAATGTTTTCAGCTCAATTTAATAATTAAGCTGTCATTGATGCATTAATGAAGATTTTCCACATTTTTGATAAGATGTTTTCAAGTCGTCTGCTACAGATTTGTTGTATGAGAGCAAAGGTTAAATTATTCACATATTTTGTCGGGAATGTATACTGGAATCAGTTTGGTCTGTTGGTCAATATATATATATGCATTATGACATTAAAAACATTTTTGGTGTAAACTACTTCTTCACTTTTAGAGCTGCATGTATTTGAATGAAATTATCTCTTTCTCAATTGCAAATGCATTTTGCTATGTTTGTTACAGACATCTTTTGTAAACAATGTTTTCAACTTCATGCAGTATTTATTCTTATATAATTAAAGATTTTCCACATTATTCCTTGAATGTTTTCAAAGACGTCTGCTGCTGAGTTGCTGTATGTTGGAAAGGGTTAGATAAACATGATAGCTATGAATTTATGTGAGAGACCTACCTTTTTATTGAACATGTTCCTGTATTTTAGAGTCTTCTTCATTTGAACCTTTAATATTTATGTGTCTAACATTTCAAGTTGTTGAGCATCTTAAAAAAGAAGTCAACCTTTTCCCATATACAGACGCTTTCTGATTCCTCTACAGCAGACAACTTTCTAAAACATTGGGGCTAAAGGAGAAATTGATCATAATGAGCAACTTCTCCATTTGCTACAAAGTTATCAACTTTTTTCTGAAAATTTAACCACATTTATAGAGAATTTCATTGTTTTTGCTTAGAATTTTCAAAGTTGTCTGCTGTAGATGTGTTGTATGTGGGAAAAAATAATTGAACAAAGTAGTTCTTCAAATTCAAAACACTACGAAATTTGCTTATCATGATAAGGATGGTTGTTAATGTACAAGAAGTAGAATTTAATCAATTATGGCTTGCAGTATTTATCCCTTTTACCCTTTCCCTCATACAAATGTACTTTGATGCCTCTGCAGCAGCCGACTTTTGAAAACATAGGTGACAAAAGGAGAAATTGCTTATCATGAGCAATGCGTCCTATTGCCCAAATGTTTTCAACTTCATTGGATTATAACACATTCATTTGCCAACATGTCATCTGCTGCAAATTTGTTTTTAGTGGGAAAAGGGGTTACTTTTGACTACTTTTAGTATCTTACATTCAAACTGATGGGCAAGCAACTTCCACAATTTGAAGTTTTCTGACTGTGGTTTCACAGATTTTTTTTTTTTCAGAATATGGGACCATTTGATTAACATCACAAGTCATTCGGAGAATCAAACCACTATAATACTTACAACACACTACGTAGAAGAAGCCAGACAGGCTGATAAGGTACCCGGTACCCTTCTTCAGTAGACTCATTTTGTTTCTTATATATGAGAAAAAATATATCGTAGTTCCTTCCCCCCTAGACATTTTTTCCTGGAACAGCCCTCAGGTTTGCAAAAAGAAAACTGTTTACTTTTTTTCTATTTTTCTCTGACAGCATAAAAGTGTACACAAGTCGCAACTGGTTTATTTTCCAATATGCTTGCATTTAGACCAAGCTAAAAAAGAATTGGATTTTCTTTTTTATTAAAGTATCAATGTTAGTTATAATTGCTAACCACTCCACTGATTTGGGTGATATGGGATGAAGATTTGAATTATGTTAACCCTTTCCCACATACATAAAACGAAAAGCATTGGGGAAATAGTATTTTTCCTACAATGTTTTCTATTTTTTATCAGCTTTAAAATTCTAATTGTTCCTAATTATACGTAATCTTCTTTAACTATCCCTTTCCAACATACAACAAATATACAGCAGATGACTTTGAAATCATCTAGGCAAAACACTAAAAAATCGCTATAAATGAAGGTATAATATCTGAAAAGGGTTGAACGCATTGTGACAAAAGAAGAAACTTTGAGCAATTTCTCCTTTTGCAATAATGTTTTCAAAAAGTCCTCTGCTGCAGAGGTGTCAAAAGGCATCTGCATGTGGAAAAGGGGTTAAATATTGCATTTTCAGGTTGGGTTTATGAGAAATGGCAGAATACTGGCAGAGGATATTCCAAAGGATATCATCACCAAATGTAAAGTGAAGGTAAATTCAATTTTCTTTAGCCCTCATTAGTCACTGACATATCATATCATTATCTTTCTGTCCTACACAAGCTTTGAAACTTTTGAAAATAAATAATGAAATGCAAAGTTGCATATAAGTACAGAGATAGTTGTAGTTGTAAGTTTTTGGAAAAAAAAATACATGTTATTTGTTGTCCACATTCATTGACCTTTTTTAGCAGTAGGGAAATGAAACCAAAGTAAAGGGAATGGAAGTATCCCTTGTTGATGATTGCTTATATCTTCTTAACCCTTTCCCTCATATAGACGCTTTCTGACGCCTCTGCAGCAGACAGCTTTTTGAAAACATAGTGACAAAAGAAGAAATTGCTCAAAACAAGCAATTTCTCCTTTTGCCACAATGTTTTCTTCTTTTAATCATAGGTTATCCATTCAATTATAGAGATTTTCCATCTTTTGACAAAATATGTTCAAGTCGTCTGCTGCAGAATTGTCGTATGAGGGAAAGGGTTGTCAGTGGATGTAAGCCTTTCTCACATACAAACAATCTGCAGGATGTGACTGAGAATGGCTCAGTCAATAAGTGGAATCACTCTGTAAATGATAGAATAAATATAAAATAGAGTTGAACACTTTGTGGCAAAAGGAGAAAAATTCTCATTTTGAGTAATTTCTCCTTTTGCCACAATGTTTACAAATTTCATTTGCTGCAGATGCATCAAAATGTGTCTACATGTGGGAATTGGTTAATTTACGACAATTTTTTCAGAGTTTAGAAGATGTGTTCTTGAAGCTTTGCCATGAAGATATTGAAGGAACTCCACCAGATTTGGTGCAGCCTGACCTGGTATGTTCAATTTTGATTAAGGTTACAATACACCAAAAAAAATATCCTTCTTTGTTTCCATGTAAATCGACCAGTTTCAGTCATCGATTGTCACACTTTCTTAGCGTTTCTCATGTTGAACACCATATATCATTGAAAAGAGTTACCTCCTAGCTTTAAAACAATCCAAAGAAAATGTGGGGTCATGCATTATGCAAGAAAGAACTCACCAGGCGAAAATGGTAACCGTCATTTTGGACCAAATCGGGCCCGGACAAAATCGGTGTTTAGCATTCTCTACTTTCACTTTCAAGCAAGGTCAAAATACTAAAAATGATCAAATCAATCATTTCCAGTGCATCCTATACACATTTACAATGCATTTAAACTCAATGTCATATATTCAATACATTCTGGTGATGGTATACACTCATTTCTACGCAAACAAAGGTTTTTTTATGGACTATAGTACTATAGATCCGCAAGTAAGTGGATGTATTTAGCGTAATTATACCCCCAGATACATAGTATATGGGGGCTATAAGGAGTCACGCTTGTCGGTCGGTTTGTCAGTTAGTTGGTCGGTCGGTCCGTTGGTCTGGACATTTCATGGAACATGGAACCAAGCCTAGTTGTGCATATTGTTGGCGTGTTACACTGGAATTATTTTTAAATGAGTTATGGCCCCTTGAATTTCTCATACATAGTTGGTCTATAGACATTTCTTGTGAACACTATTTCTCAGCAACCCCTGGTCAGAATTCAATATAACTTCACAAGAATGATTGATACCAAGCCAAGTTGTGCATATTGTCGGCGTGTTGCACTGGAATTATTTTTAAATATTTACATTCGCACTTGATTTTCTGTACAAATAAATTCTGTTCATTTTGCATGAACCGCTCGACCTTTCATGACCTCTGACGTCATTGTTTATTTCAATAGCGTGACGTCATTTAACCAATGATATTACGACGTTACAAATATCAGCTGTTCATTTAAACAAACGTACGTTGGCGGTAACATTTCTTCATTGTTATTAAAGACTTGTTCGCGAACACTTTAAGGTCGAATAAAATAAAGTAATGAAAAGTGGAAAATGTAAATATAAGGATTGACTCTTATTTTTCGTGCGTTCATGCAGTATGAACGCTCGGCCGCGATTTTGCAAATTTCCCAAGAAGCGCTAGCGCGCTTCATGGATTTGCAAAATCGCGTCCGACGTTCATACTGCATGAACGCACGAAAAATAAGAGTCAATCCTTAAATGAGTTATGGCCCCTTGAATTTCTCATACATAGTTGATCTGTAGACATTTCTTGTGAACACTATTTCTCAGCAACCCTTGGTCAGAATTCAATATTACTTCACAAGAATGATTGATACCAAGCCTAGTTGTGCATATTATGGGTGTGTTGCACTGGAATTATTTTTAAATGAGTTATGGCCCCTTGAATTTCTCATACATATGTATATTGTCAGGCACCAGCTGGGGGTATTCATCACCTTCAGTAATATTTCTAGTTTTACCTTAATTGAGCCTATTGTCACATACACATACCATGTTAAACTTTAAAATTGTAAAATTCTGAACAAATTTAGCCTGAAAGTTTTGAAAAATACCAGGATAATTTGAAATCAATACACATTGTGAAGAAAGGGGGAATTGTTCAGAATAAGCAGTTTTTGTCAAAACTTTCTTCAGATAACTTTGAAATCCTCTAGGCAGTACTATGGAAAATCTCAATAATTCAAGGTACATGTATAATTATTGAAACTGAAAATATTTTGGCACAAGGAGCAATTTATCATGAGTAATGTTCCAGGAAAAAATGTCTAGGTAGGAGGGGAGGAACTACAAGCTATTTTTATTTGGTGGATGGGGGGGTATTTTTTTAATTAACCCTTTCCCTCGTATAGACGCTTTCTGACGCCTCTGCAGCAGACGGCGTTTTGAAAACATAGTGACAAAAGAAGAAATTGCACAAAACGTGCAATTTCTGCTTTTGCCACAATGTTTTCCACTTTTAGGCATAGGTTATCCATTAAATTATGGAGATTTTCTATGTTTTGACAAAATACGTTCAAAGTCGTCTGCTGCAGAATTGTCGTATGAGGGAAATGGTTAACATTAAAATTAGTGCCTCCCCCCCCTAGACATTTTTATTCCTGGAACGGCCCTTCGCAATTTCGCCTATTTTCGCAATGTTTTCAGTCGTCTGCTGAATATGTGTCAAAATCCATCTCAAATCGGAAAGAGTTAAAGACTTCATTAGTTCAAGCCTTTTAACCCTTTCCCACATACAACAAATCTGCAACAGACGACCTTGAAAACACCAGGACAAAAATATGAAAAATCTCTACATGAAAGTATCATTATTGAATAAAGTTGAAAACAATATGACAAGGGGAGAAATTGCTAGTCATGAGCAATTTCTCCTTTTGTCGCAATGTTTTCAAAAGTCGTCTGCGTCAGAAAGCGTCTATATGTGAGAAAGGGTTAAAGTAAGCTGTTATAGCCGCCACAAGGGACAACAAGTGAAGGTACAAGCATGTGTCCATGAATGTTTTAGTGTAGACTCTTACTTTGATGTTTGTCAGAAATATACAGCTAAATGTGAAATGGTCTTGTATGCATGGAGGTCAAAGGTTAAAATTAATTAAATTTGGGATTATCTGAGCAGTAACAGTGTTGTTTACTTAAAATGACTGTACAACTATATACAACTGAAGGTGAAAAAGTGCAAAATGCAATACCAAAAAAGGTCCAAATATCAAGGTCACATGTTTGGGTCAAAATTTAAAAGTGGGTAAAGTAAGACTTGTCTGGGATGTCAGACGGACTTTAAAATTACTTTGCACAAAAGCCCAGCTAAATAGGAAGAGATGTTGCATGCAAGACCTGTTTATATTTGTCAATTTATGGTCAAAGATGGGTAATTAAGGTCATAATATGTTTTTTATGGGCAACTTCTTCAGTACTAGACTTGAAACAAGTATATGGTTAGATTCAAAGAAATGGCACCTCCAACCACTTAATTCTATGGTCACAGTTTTGTTACACATAAACTCTATCCAACATATTACAAATTTGCTGCATACAACTTCGGAAACATAGAGGCAAAAATATGGAAAAACTGTAACACTCGCTTCGCTTATATTCGCCAATTGATTTCGTTGCGAATAATGTCCTGGATATTTAGATGTCCGAAAATATGCTACTTTAGCTGATTTGGTGATTAAAAGTATGTTATAATTGTACATTAACTGTCTAAACTGATTTGTAATGGGTAGACTGCATTCTAACTTGAGTGTTGAATCTTACTTGGTACAAACCAGTTAGACATTATAATAGTTTTTCACACATAGCCTCTTGTTATAAAGGTTTGTTAACAATTTCAATATCTTGTTAATCCTTTCCCACATATGGGCACTTACTGACGCCTCTGCAGCAGACGACTTGAAAACAATGTTAAAAAAGATCAATGTCTCCTTCTTCCAAAATGTTTTTTAAAAGTTGTCTGCTGCATGTTGAAAAGCCTTAAATTGGTACTCAGACCAAAAAACTTATTGCTTTTAGCGATACAGACTATTTTGTCATTGTGGGCTTCATACATTAGGTTTCTCGTACTCAAAATATTTCCAGAACACTAGAAGTAGAACGAACAATCAAGCCAACGATGACGTGCCATTACTCACAGACGTAACCATTGTACAGCCATCCAATCATCATTCAGTCTGTTTTCCCTGTGGCATGCCGAGTGGAAATAATATACTCGCACAGTTTGTTAAAAACCTCCATCTCATGAGACGAAATATAGGGTAGATATAAACTGTTCTTGTTTTAACCCTTTCCCTCAAATAGACGCTTTCTTACGCCTCTGCAGCAGACAGCTTTTTGAAAACAGTGACAAAAGAAGAAATTGCTCAAAACGAGCAATTTCTCCTTTTGCCACAATGTTTTCCACTTTTAGTTATAGGTTATCCATTCAATTATAGAGATTTTCTATTTGTTGACAAAATATGTTCAAAGTCGTCTGCTGCAGAATTGTTGTATGAGGGAATGGGTTAACCCTTTCCTACATACAACAAATTATTTTTTCCCCAAAGAAACAGCAACTGTTAAAACAATAATCTCTAAGGGATCCTGATTAAGTTTTGAGACATACAAATGATTATGTGGAATGCCCCTCATACGACAATTCTGCAGCAGACGACTTTGAACTATTTTGTCAAAACATAGAAAATCTCCATAATTGAATGGATAACCTATGGATAACCTATGGCAAAAAGTGGAAAACATTGTGGCAAAAGGAGAAATTGCATGTTTTGTGCAATTTCTTCTTTTGTCACTATGTTTTCAAAAAGCCGTCTGCTGCAGAGGCGTCAGAAAGCGTCTATATGAGGGAAAGGGTTAAACCTTTTCAAACAAACAACTATTCTGCAGCAGACTTCTCTGAAAATATCTCATAAGAAGATATAAACTTGTTTTAACCCTTTACCACATACATAAAATTTGCAGCGGATGACTTCTGGGCAAAAATATGAAAGATTTCTGTGAATGAAAGTATTATAATTGAAAAGAGATGCAAATGGAGAAATAGCTCATTAGGCAGCAGAAGACTTTAAATACATCTTTGCACAAAAAGAAATACTTCAATAAATAAAGGCATGATTGATGAATCCTTTCCCACATACAATGAATCTGCAGAAAAATATTTTGAAAACATTTCATATAACAGATGGAAATTTTCTATAAATGAAAAAAAAAAAATTATTGAATAATGTTGAAACAATTGTAGCAAAAAGAGATATTGCTCATAATTAGCAATTTTTGCTTCTGCCGCAATGTTTTCAAAAGTCACCTGCTGCAGAGGCGTCAGAAAGCGTCTGTATGTAGGAAAGGGTTTAGTCCAAACTTATCATGGGAATCCGCCGTGGCCTAGAGGTTAGCGTAGGGGATTTGGAACTGGGCATCCCGGGTTCGATCCCCAGTTGCGGCATTGTGGTCATGGTGGAGTGCCATTGGGTAAGGCACAGTTCCTAGTCTAGTACTGGTATATTTACGCAGGGACCATGAATAAGTGAACTGTC
Organism: Serripes groenlandicus; assembly: GCA_031761405.1. Taxonomy (NCBI): domain Eukaryota; kingdom Metazoa; phylum Mollusca; class Bivalvia; order Cardiida; family Cardiidae; genus Serripes; species Serripes groenlandicus. The sequence continues at coordinate 96,626,320 of JASEVX010000003.1, forward strand.
GCCGTGATATAACTGAAATAATGTTGAAAACGGCGTAAAACCCCAACAAAACCTAATTTATTATGACTGAGGCTTCGTTCCCTTCCAGATTCCTATTGTTCCAGTTGATGTTACCAGTTGTTCATATAGACGCTTTCTGACACCTGCAGCAGACGGCTATTTGAAAACATAGTGACAAAAGAAGAAATTTCTCCTTTTGCCACAATGTTTTCCACTTTTAGTCATAGGTTATCCATTAAATTATGGAGATTTTCTATGTATTATTCTCTTCCAGATTCCTATTGTTCCAGTTTATGTTACCAGTTGTTCAGATTGTATTATTCTGTGTGTGTATTGGTAACAACCCATTCAACCTTCACCTTGCTGTTATAAATAACGATGTCGGATTGATGGGTATGAATATGGGGCAGATGTTTCTCAATTCCATTAACAATCATAGTATTACACAGGTATGTCCTCTTTTACCACGAAGGCTTTTCCAACGTGCAGACTCATTCTGTGCCCATCTGAAGCAGACAATTTTTTTATTTAACCCTTTCACACATACAATAAATCTGCAGCAGACGACTTTGAAAACATGGTGACAAAAACCTGAAAAATCTCCATAAAAGATAGCTTAATTATCCCCTTGGCTAACGAAGTTTGCGATGGGGATATAGTAACGGGCCTGTTCGTTTGTTCGATCGTCCTTGTGTCCGTCCGTAACAAACTTTTGACCAATCTACACTGAACATCCTTCGACTGATCTTAACTAAACTTGGTATACGTTAGTATATGGCAAGGTCTTGAAGCCTATTTATTTTCAAGGTTCAAGGTCAAGGTCAAAATTGGACTTTGAATACCAAGGAGATGCATCTGCTTTGCAGTGCCCTTGTTGTTAAATAAAGTTGAAAACATTGTGGCCATAGGAGAAATTGATCATCATGAGCAATTTCACATTTGGCCACAATGTTTTCCAAATTCGTCTTCTTCTAAATGCATCTTCAGGTGGGAAAGGGTTAAACCTTGACAAAAGAAGAAACTCCTCATATTCAGATATTTTTTAAACATTTAGTGATTCATATGGAATCTCTCTATAAGTGGAAGAACAATTTGAAATTATTGCATAGTGTTGATAACATTGTGGCAAAAGGAGAAAGTGCTCATTATGAGCAATTTATTTCTCCCTTTTTAGCTCGACTATTCGAAGAATATGAGAGCTTTACTACTTGCCCCTGCGTCTCCGTCTCCGTCGGCGTCCGGTTAAAGTTTTAGGGCAAGTTGGCATTTTCATTCATAAGTATTTGTGCTAGGGCTTTAATATTTGGAATATAGTTATATCTTATACCTTTCTTCACATTGAATGTTAAAGGTACTGAGTGTGACCTTCTTTTTGGGGTAAAAAACATGATATTCGGTGGTTAAAGTTTTAGGGCAAGTTGGAATGTTTTTTTTTTTTTTTTTTCCTCAATAATTACTTATGCTAGGCCTTTTATATTTGGAATATAATTACATCTAATACCTGTCTTCATATTGTATGCTGAAGATTCTGAGTGTGACCTTCTTTTTGGGGTAAAAGACGTGATTTTGGGTGGTTAAAGTTTTAGGGCAAGTTGGCATTTTCATTTAATTTTTAATTTTTCTCAATAAGTATTTGTGCTACGGCTTTAATACTTAGAATTTAGTTACATCTTATACCTTTCTTCACATTGAATGCTGAAGATGCTGAGTGTGACCTTCTTTGTGGGGTAAAAAACCTGATTTTCGGTGGTTAAAGTTTTAGGGCAAGTTGGAATTTTTTTTTTATTTTTTTTTTCTCAATAAGTACTTATGCTAGGGCTTTTATATTTGGAACATAATTACATCTAATACCTGTCTTCATATTGTATGCTGAAGATTCTGAGTGTGACCTTCTTTTTGGGGTAAAAGACGTGATTTTGGGTGGTTAAAGTTTTAGGGCAAGTTGGCCTTTTCATTTAATTTTTTAATTTTTCTCAATAAGTATTTGTGCTACAGCTTTAATATTTGGAATGTAGTTACATCTTATACCTTTCTTCACATTGAATGTTGAAGATGCTGAGTGTGACCTTCTTTTTGGGGTAAAAAACATGATTTTGGCTGGTTAAAGTTTTAGGGCAAGTTGTCATTTTCATTTAATTTTTGAATTTTTCTCAATAAGTACTTGTGTTAGGGCTTTCATATTTGGAATATAATTACATATAATACTTTTCTTCACATTGTATGTTGAAGATGCAGAGTGTGACTTTTTGGGAATAAATAACATGATTTTTGTTTGATATTAAGAATTTTAGATAAATTCATAATTTTTGGTTACATTCCTTTCTAATTGTGATCATTCATTTATCAAATATAATTCTTCAACATTTCAAACAGGTTTTGCATGATGTCAAACATTTGGTAAACCTTTTTTTAAGGTTTTGCTATTTTTGGACTCGGTCAGTTTTAACATTTGCGTTTAGCTCAACGTTAAAGTTTCATAATTCAAATCACTTCATACTTCACACATTTGTTAAGGACCATCGTACAATTAGGTTAGATAACTCCATTGTTTCCTAAATATGGAGTAATAGCCCTTGAATTACTTAGAAAATTTTGCCACAATGTTTTCTAGTTTTTGTCATAGGTTATCCATTCAATTATGGAGATTTTCTATGTTTTGACAAAATATGTTCAAAGTCGTCTGCTGCAGAATTGCCATATGAGGGAGAGGGTTAATAAGTGTAATATAATGAAGTAGTGCTTTATGTGAATAAGCGGCATATAGTCGAGCGCGCTGTCCTCCGACAGCTCTTGTTCACAATACAGTCAAACCTGTGTGAAATAACCACCTTTGTATAGCAAATCCCTGTGTATAGAAACCACACTTTTAATTTCTAAATTAATTATTTTCTGCATAAATGACCCTGCAATTAAAGACCACCTGTGAACAAAGACCAGATTGTTCTCTTCCCCATGGGTGGTCTTTAAACACAGGTTGGACTGTACTTTCAACTCTATTTGAGCCTATACATAAGAAAATGTACATGTTGGCATGTCTGACCGGTGCGGATTTGGATCATCTTGTACATCTGCAAAGTCTCATCAGAATCTACACAATCATGTTGACAGAAGCTCCTAACAATCTTCTATTAGTAAAATGTGAACAGTGTCTATCTCGAGGGCTTGGCGTGAAACGGTTGTAACTTAAAACCTATTTTGAAAACCCTGGTTTAGGGGCAATTTTGACCCCTTTGTAAACAATGTAAATTTAGGTGCCATTGCTCAGAACGAGCAATGGCACCTAAATTTCCATTGTTTACCAAGAAAAATGATTTTACGCTTATCCCTTTCCCTCATATAGACGCCTTCTGACGCCTCTGCAGCAAACGGCTTTTTGAAAACATAGTGACAAAAGAAGAAATTGCACAAAACGTGCAATTTCTCCATTTGCCACAATGTTTTCCACTTTTTGTCATAGGTTATCCATTCAATGTTTTGACAAAATACGTTCAAAGTCGTCTGCTGCAGAATTGTGCTATGAGGGAAAGGGTTATAAAGACTTTATGGCGAGGTGATTAACCTTGGTAAAAAATACCAATTATAGTTACAACCGTTTCACGCCAAGCCCTCCATCTACACTTTGCACAAGTGCAAACTTGTAACTTTTCTCTTTCACTGGCTTGTTTAATCTTCATACAGTCAAACCTATGCTGAAGACCACATTTGAATAGCCTTACTATAGCAACCACACTTTTAGTTTCCCAGTTACCCTTTTTCTTCATAAATGACCCTGTAATTAAAGACCATATTTTTGTGTTCCCATGGCTTGTCTTTATACACAGGTTCCACTGTACTTTATTTAACCCTTTCCCTCAAATAAATGCTGATGCCTCTGCAGCAGACGGCTTTTTGAAAACATCGTGACAAAAGGAGAAATTGCACAAAACGTGCAATTTCTACTTTTGCCACAATGTTTTCCACGTTTCGTCATAGGTTATCCATTCAATTATGGAGATTTTCTATGTTTTGACAAAATACGTTCAAAGTCGTCTGCTGCAGAATTTTCGTATGAGGGAAAGGGTTACCGGTAACAAAGATTTTATGTATTTTTTGCCTAGAATTGTTCAGGGTCGTCTGCTGTTGATTTGTTCTTTGTAGAAACGAGTGAAACTTCTGTATTTTACTTTCACTGTGAAACAAGGTTGTACAACTTGATTTGAAAAAAAATAGAATTATGAAATGATTTAGAATTGAAATATCATAAGAAACATAAGCAGATGAGAAATTTTCAATCCATTTACAAGATATAAACCTTTCACGATCTGTAACCCTTTCCCATTTGCAAACGCATTTTGACTCATCGACAGCAGACGACTTTTGAAAGCTGTTGTGACAAAAGGAGAAACTTTTCATCATTAGCAATTTGTCCTTTTGTCTCATGGTTTTCACTTGTAGTTAGAAATATACTTTGATTTATAAGAGATATTTCATAGTTTTGCATTAGGAGTTTTCAAAATCGTTTGCTGCAGATTTGTCTGTTGTGGGAAAGGGTTAATGCTGCTGCGGAAGAAGACTTATGAAAATATATAAAGAGCTCAAAGCCTCAATAATTTTGACTCTGTATCACTTTTTTTGCACTGACCTTCTCATAGCTGACCACGGAACAAAATAATGTAACAGATATGTGATTATTTTTCAGGTTGATTTCACAACCCGAGGGTATGGAGAGGCATACAGGTCTGTGCAACAGGGTAAAACATGGGGTATTATTAGCTTGGATAGAAACTTTAGTGAGGACTTGTTTCAAAGGTAATACATTCTTTGTGGGTTTTTTTGCAACTTAACCCTTTCCCTCATACGACAAATCTGCAGCAGACGACTTTGAACATATTTTGTCAAAACATAGAAAATCTCCATAATTGAATGGATAACCTATGACAACAAGTGGAAAACATTGTGGCAAAAGGAGAAATTGCACGTTTTGTGCAATTTCTTCTTTTGTCACTATGTTTTCAAAAAGCTGTCTGCTGCAGAGGCGTCAGAAAGCAACTATATGAGGGAAAGGGTTAATCTAATGTTTTACTTTTAACTGCTAGTTTAACCCTCTCCCACATACAGACGCTTTCTGACTACTCTGCAGCAGATGACTTTTGAAAACATTGTTACACATCAATTACAATTTCTCCTTTAGTCACAGTGTTTTCAACTCTTTTCAGTCATTAATCTTTTACTTTGAGAGGTTTTCCATATGTTTGCAAAGACATTTCAAAGTCATCTAGTGCAGATGTGTTGTATGTGGGAAAGGGTTGAACATTTCCCATATACAAAAAAAGAAATACAGCTGACAACTTAACCCTTTCCCTCATATAGACGCTTTCTGATGCCTCTTCAGCAGACGGCTATTTGAAAACATAGTGACAAAAGAAGAAATTGCACCAAATGTGCAATTTCTCCTTTTGCCACAATGTTTTCCACTTTTAGTCATAGGTTATCCATTCAATTATAAAGATTTTCTATTTTTTGGCAAAACATGTTCAAAGTCGTCTGCTGCAGAATTGTTGTATGAGGGAAAGGGTTAAACGTATGGACATAAATATGTAAAATTTCTATATATGATAGTTTATTTATTGAAAAGAGTTGAAAACATGACCAATTTCACCTTTTGTTGCAATGTTTTTTCAAAATTGTCTGCTGCAAAGGCATCAAAAAGGCTAAACATGATTTTAGTTGAATTAAAGTAGATATTGTCATTCATTATTCAACCCTTTCTTAGATACAGACACATTTAAATGATTTGCTTCAGAACCTTTGAAATTATTGTGGAAAACTTTTGAAATTTGCTCATAATGAACCTATTGATGTTACAACAATGACTCTTCTATTATATTGGCACACAGTGAATGCTCTCGTAAAACATGGCATATGCATAGGCTAGCCTGAGTTGTCGCTGTTTGTATCTGCAGTAAGATAACTCTTTGTTTGCATGACGCATCTCCCTGACTTGGTTTTTTCTTTCAGATACTTTGACAAGAATGTGTCGGACTCAGTAATAAATGGTAGTTCAGTAAAAGTTCAACTAGATTCTACTAGTATGTATTCTCTTTTCTTACAAACCACCTTGGTGGTGTAGTGGTAGAGCATCCGCCTCTGGTTTGAGAGGATGCGGGTTCGATCCCCCTGCCAGGTCATACCAAAAACTCTACAAAAATGGTAGTATTGGCTGCCCTCCTTGGCATTCAGGGTTGCAAGGTTATATTATGAAGAATGACTGGCTGGTGTCAGGAAAAATGGATCAGTAGAACTGGTTACTTACCCAGGAAATGTCGTGATATAACTGAACAATTGTTGAAAGCAGCGTAAAACACCAAATAAAGGTATGGAAAATCTCTTTAAACCCTTTCCCTCATAGTCATACAACAAATCTGCAGCTGATGACTTTGAACATATTTTGTCAAAAAATAGAAAATCTCTATAATTGAATGGATAACCTATGACAAAAAGTGAAAAACATTGTGGCAAAAGGAGAAATTGCTCGTTTTGAGCAATTTCTTCTTTTGTCACTATGTTTTCAAAAAGCTGTCTGCTGCAGAGGCGTCAGAAAGCGTCTATATGAGGGAAAGGGGAGCCAGATAAAGCTGTGCAAGTTGATCTGGATCCACACTAGTCCAAAATGCCTGATGCATGAGTTGTGCTGGGGCATGTCTGATTCGTCTCAGGCCTTCAAAAAGAAGGAGATGCAACCTAATGTATAAGGTATTGCTTAAATGTTAGTATACTCTTTGCAAGAAGTAACATGTGTATGTACCGTAGTCTTTTATCCGTTAACCACATACAATAAATCAACAGTCATTGACTTCGAAAACATCTAGGCAAAAATATGTAACATGTCTAAAAATAAAAGTATAATAATTGAATAGAGTTTGAATTTCTCCTTTTGTCACAATTTTTTCAAAGATTGTCTGCTGCAGATGCATCGAACTGCGTCTACAAATTATGGGAAAGGGTTACGGTATTTATCATGCCAATGAGCAAATTTATAGATTCAATCTTTGCAGCATATAAATGCTTTCTGGCGTCTCTCTTTTGAAAACATCGTGACAAAAGGAGAAAATGCTCAAAACAAGCAATTTCTCTTTTTGACACTATTTATTCAACTCTTTTCAATAAATTAAATCTTGAATGATAGAGATATTCCATATGTTTTTATAGTTGTTTTCAAAGCCATCTGCTGCAGATTCCATGTATGTGGGAAACCTTCTGACATACAATAAATCTGCAGCAGAAGACTGCAAACATTTTGAAAAATATGGAAAATCTCTATAAATGAAAGAATAGATATTGAACAGATTTGATTGAAAACCATATGGCAAAAAGGGAGATTGATCATTATTAGTAATTTCTCCTTTTGCTTTATTGTTTTAACTATTTACCTCATATAGACGCTTTCTGACGCCTCTGCAGCAGATGACTGTTTGAAAACATGGCAACAAAAGAAGAAATTGCTCAAAACAAGCAATTTCTCCTTTTGTCACCATGTTTGCAACTCTATTCAATTATTGTACTTTCATTTAAAGGGAGTTTCCAAAAATATTTGGGTGTGGTTTCAAAGTTGTCTGCTGCATGTTGTATGTGGAAAAGGGTTAAATGTTGCTGCAGACGGTCAAACTGTATCTGTTTATGGTAAGGGTTACAAACACTATTATTACTAACTCTACATTTAGTGAACCCTTTCCCTCATACGACAATTCTGCAGCGACATTGAATATATTTTTGTCTCTATAATTGAATGGATAACCCATGACTAAAAGTGGAAAACATTGTGGCAAAAGAAGAAATTGCTTGTTTTGAGCAATTTCTTCTTTAGTCACTATGTTTTCAAAAAGCTGTTTGCTGCAAAGGCGTCAGAAAGCAATTATATGAGGGAAAGGGTTAATGTTGCTGCAGATGGTCAAACTGTATCTGTTTATGGTTAGAGTTACAAACACTATTATTACTAACTCTACATTTAGTTAAGCTATATATTTGTTTTTTTTAGATGAACAAGTGTATCTAGTTTTGTTACAAGAGATTGCAGATGGCTTTCAGAAATTTTCATCAGATATGTTAATTAGATTTAAAATGAATCCAAAGTTGTCTAGTTTACCAATTGAGGTAAGAGGGGTACATTTGTTTGTTTTTTGTGTTGTTTTTTTTAACCCTTTCCCACATTAACAAAATCTACAGCAAACGATTTTGAAATTATATAGTCAGAAATATGGAAAATGTCTAGGAATAAAAAAATAATTATTGGATAAATTTGAAGACATTTTTGGAAAAGAGGAACTACTTATTATAATCAATTTCTATTACTGTCTCAAAAGGTTGTCTATAAATGAAAATGTAATTATTGGGTAGTGTTGAAAACATATCCAAAATTATTTGGAAACTCCCTTTAAATTAAAGTTCAATAATTGAATAGAGTTTAAAACATCGTGACAAGAGGAGAAATTGCTCGTTTTGAGCAATAACTTTTGTTGCCATGTTTTCAAAAAGCCATTTGCTGCAGAGGCGTCGGAAAGCATCTATAATTATGAGGAAAAGGGTTAAGATTGATTTGTAAAAGGTTTCCTTGGTATTGAAGAACATAATCAACCAGCCTTTGGTTGATCACTTTTTCGAATAACTAATGACATTGCCTTGTTACCTTTGCAGCAAATGTTATCTCCTTTTTATGCCCCCACGGAATCTCCGATTCGGGGGGCATATAGTTTTTGGCCTGTCTGTCTGTTGGTCTGTCTGTTGGTCTGTCTGTCTGTCTGCACAAAAAAAACTTTAACCTTGGCCATTACTTTTGAACCATAACAGGTACGGCTACCATATTTCACATGTGTATTCCTTGTGACATGACCTTTCTGTAAGTACCAAACTTTTTGACCTTGCGACCTTGACCTTTGACCTAGATGTAGTTTTTGGCCTGTCTGCACGAAAAAAACTTTAACCTTGACCACTACTTTTGAACCATAACAGATACGGCTACCATATTTCACATGTGTATTCCTTGTGACATTACCTTTCTGTCAGTACCAAAATGTTTGACCTTGCGACCTTGACCTTTGACCTAGATGTTGCCATTCTCGAAAAAAACTTTAACCTTGGCCATTACTTTTGAACCATAACAGGTACGGCTACCATATTTCACATGTGTATTCCTTGTGACATGACCTTTCTGTCAGTACCAACAATTTTGACATTGCGACCTTGACCTTTGACCTAGATGTTGCCATTCTCGAAAAAAACTTTAACCTTGGCCATTACTTTTGAACCATAACAGATACGGCTACCATATTTCACATGTGTATTCCTTGTGACATGACCTTTCTGTCAGTACATTTTTGACCTTGCGACCTTGACCTTTGACCTAGATGTTGCCATTCTCAATTTTTTTTTTAACCTTCCCCACTACTTTTGAACAATAACAGGTAAGGCTACCATATTTCACATGTGTATACCTTGCGACCTTGACCTTTGACCTAGATGTTGCCATTGGGGGGCATCAGTGTTTCACAAACACATCTTGTTCTAAAAATGTTTTCCACTCTGTATCATAATTGTTATACCCCCTTGCAAACAAAGTTTCGCGGGGGTATATAGGAATCACCCTGTCCGTCCATATGTCCATTCATCCGTCTGTCTGTCCATATGTCTTGTAAGCACAACTCCTCCTGAACGGCTACACCGATTCTGATGAAACTTTACACAGTTGCAGTACACAACCTGAAGATGTGCATGAAATAAGATTATCCCGGTCGAATATATTTCAAGGGAGATAATTGCCATTACTTAGTCCAATATGGGACGGGGTATCCTTTTGTGAGCTAGTTGTACCAATTTTTCAAAAGTTACCATTTCTCGCTCAAATGTTTCAAAATGAACAACTTTTAAAATGTCATTTTAAATAACTTGTTGAATACTTTTACTTATATTTCCCCTTTCCCTCATATAGATGCTTTCTGATGTCTCTGCAGCAGACGGCTTTTTGAAAACATAGTGACAAAAGAAGAAATTGCTCAAAACGAGCAATTTCTCCTTTTTAGCTCGCCAGTACGAAGTACAGGAGAGCTTATGTGTTACCCCCGACGTCGGCACCGTCGGCGTCGGCGATGGCGTAGACACCTAGGTTTAAGGTTTGTGTTTAAGGTTTTCATTTGGGTTTTAAGGGTTTATACCTTTAGGAACCATTTGTCATCCATCTACGCACACCACTACACGCGTCCTGACCCTGGGTGAAGGTCAAGATCATTTCTACTTGGTTCAGTTACAAGGTTTAAGGTTTGCGTTTAACGTTTAACATATCACTCTGCATTCACTATTATGACATTGATTGCTTTCATATTTAGTTTATACATTTAGGAACTATTGGTCATCCATCTACGCACACCACTACACCCGTTCTGACCCTGGGTCAAGGTCAAGGTCATTTCTACTTGGTTCAGTTACAAGGTTTAAGGTTTGCGTTTAACGTTTAACATATCACTCTGCAGTCACTATTATGACATTGATTGCTTTCATATTTAGTTTATACATTTAGGAACTATTGGTCATCCATCTGCGCACACCACTACACCCGTCCTGCACCTGGGTCAAGGTCAAGGTCATTTCTACTTGGTTCAGTTACAAGGTTTAAGGTTTGCGTTTAACGTTTAACATATCACTCTGCATTCACTATTATGACATTGATTGCTTTCATATTTAGTTTATACATTTAGGAACTATTGGTCCATCTACGCACCCCACTACACCCGTCCTGACCCTGGGTCAAGGTCAAGTTATATCAGAGTTATTGCCCCTAACTTTTTCGTCACGTTTTCAAATAACTTTTTTTCTACTCAAAGGATTAGATTGAAACTTCTGACAAATGTTTATATCAATGTGTGTGATTGGTTCACAAAAGGGGGATAATCCAAATAATTATACCCCCCGGCAAACAAAGTTTGGGGGGGTATATAGGAATCACCCTGTCTGTCCGTCCGTCTGTCCGTCTGTCCGTCTGTCCGTCTGTCTGTCTGTCTGTCTGTCCGTATGTCCACATTTCTTGTAAGCACTACTCCTCCTAAACGGCTCAATGGATTTGGTTCAAACTTTACATGAAGGTTACACATCATATGTAGATATGCATGAAGGAAGATCACACGCCTCGGACTCTTCCAAGGGGAGATAATTTAACTTAGAGGTTATCTGCGAGGGACTCCTGTGCACATACCTCCACATTTCTTGTAAGCACTACTCCTCCTAAACGGCTCAATGGATTTGGTTCAAACTTTACATGAAGGTTACACATCATATGTAGATATGCATGAAGGAAGATCATATGCCTCGGATTCTTCCAAGGGCAGATAATTCAACTTAGAGGTTACCTGCGAGGGACTCCTGTGCACATACCTCCACATTTCTTGTAAGCACTACTCCTCCTAAACGGCTCAATGGATTTGGGTCAAACTTTACATGAAGGTTACACATCATATGTAGATATGCATAAAGGAAGATCATATGCCTCGGATTCTTCCAAGGGCAGATAATTCAACTTAGAGGTTACCTGCGAGGGACTCCTGTGCACATACCTCCACATTTCTTGTAAGCACTACTCCTCCTAAACGTCTCAATGGATTTGGTTCAAACTTTACATGAAGGTTACACATCATATGTAGATATGCATGAAGGAAGATCATACGCCTCGGATTCTTCCAAGGGCAGATAATTTAACTTAGAGGTTACCTGCGAGGGACTCCTGTGCACATACCTCCACATTTCTTGTAAGCACTACTCCTCCTAAACGGCTCAATGGATTTGGTTCAAACTTTACATGAAGGTTACACATCATATGTAGATATGCATGAAGGAAGATCAACGCCTCGGATTCTTCCAAGGGCAGATAATTCAACTTAGAGGTTGCCTGCGAGGGACTCCTGTGCACATACCTCTACATTTCTTGTAAGCACTACTGAGTCAAACTGTATATGAAGGCTACACATTGTATGTAGATATGCATGAAGGAAGATTTTTCTCCTCAGATTCTTCCAAGGGAAGATAAGCAAAGTAGAAACTTTACCAATGTATCCGATGCTTTGGGAGGGGAGCGGGGGGTATTCTTTAGTGAGCTTTGCTCACAGTATTTCTAGTTTTATATCAGAGTTATTGCCCCTTTTCTGTCAAAAAATTAAATTTTCAAATAACTTTTTTTCTACCCGAAGGATTGGATTGAAACTTCTGACAAATGTTACTTTTTTTTTTATTCGACGTCTGTCTGTCTATTTTTTTTTTATCCGGCGTCTGTCTCTCTGTCCGTCACACTTTTTTCGTCACGTTTTCAAATAACTTTTGTTCTACTCAAAGGATTAGATTGAAACTTCTGACAAATGTTTTTATCAATGTGTGTGATTGGTTCACAAAAGGGCGATAATCCAAATAATTTTATATCAGAGTTATTGCCCCTTTTCTGTCAAAAATTTAAATTTTCAAATAACTTTTTTTCTACTCAAAGGATTGGATTGAAACTTCTGACAAATGTTTATATCAATGTGTATGATGGGTTCACAAAAAGGGGGATAATCCAAATATTTTTATATCAGAGTTATTGGCCCTTTTCTGTCAAAAATTTAATCTACTCAAAGGATTGGATTGAAACTTCTGACAAATGTTTATATCAATGTGTATGATGGGTTCACAAAAGGGGGATAATCCAAATATTTTTATGTTATTGCCCCTTTTCTGTCAAATATTCAAATTACTTTTTTTCTGCTCAAAGGATTGGATTGAAACTTCTCACAAATGTTTATATCAATTTTTGTGATGGGTTCACAAAAGGGGGATAATCCAAATATTTTTTATATCAGAGTTATTGCCCCTTTTCTATCAAAAATTAAAATTTTCTGACAAGGCGCCGGCAGGTGACACACGTGCTCCGGGGAGCACTCCATTCTAGTTGAACTTAGAATTTTTGTCAAAAGTATTGAAAAGGTGTATTATCTTGCAATAGGTGATACTGTGCGACTTTACCTAATACTTTAACTGTTCTGAAGTAGGCCCTGATATACGATGGCCCTGATAGGCGAGCTATATTGTCCTCCGACAACTCTTGTTGACACAATGTTTTCCACTGATCCATTCAATTATAGAGATTTTCTATTTTTTTGACAAAATATGTTCCAAGTCGTCTGCTGCAGAATTGTCGTATGATGGAAAGGGTTAAATAACTTGTTGAATATTTTTACTTATATTTCCAGGTATTGAAGCCAGTCTATGGTGATTCAGATTCAACATTTACAGACTTTATGGCACCTGGAGTGATAATCTCGTATGTGATTTGTTACCCGCTCAGGGTTGCGGGATTAGCATAGCAACTGACTGGCTGGTGTCAGGATAAATGGACCAGCAGTACTGGTAACCTACCCAGGAAGCGCCGTGATATAACTGAAAAACTGTTGAAAGCCGCGTAAAACATCAATCAATTAATCAATTAACCCGTTTTCCACATACAACAAATCTGAAGCTGAAGACATCTAGGCAAACTAATGGAAAATCTCCATAAATAATAGTTTTATTATTGAATAGAGTTGAAAACATTTTAGCAAATTTTTCTTTTTGCCACAATGTAAATAGTCTGCTGCAGAGGCATCAAAAAGCAGATTCTGTGGCTATCTTTAGACTCTTCCAAATTGAAAACATTCTTAGCCTAAAATATTTTCAAAAGTTGTCTGCTCTAGGCCAATTCTGCAGCAGACGACTTTGAAGATATTTTGTTGAAAAATAGAAAAAATCTCTATAATTGAATGGATAACATATAACTAAAAGTGGAAAACATTGTGGCAAAAGGAGAAATTGCTCGTTTTGAGCAATTTCTTCTTTTGTCACTATGTTTTTAAAAAGCCGTCTGCTGCAGAGGTGTCAGAAAGCATCCATATAGGGGAAAGGGTTAATACTCAACACTGTTTAGATTTGGTGTTTTAGCTCTCCTGAGCAACCACACTTTAAATTTCCCAATTAATCACTTTCTGCAGACCACCTGTGAACACAGACCAGATTATTCTCTTCCTATGGGTGGTCTTTAAACCTTTCCCTCATACGACAATTCTCCAGCAGACGACTTTGAACATATTTTGTCAAAAAATCGAACATCTCTATAATTGAATGGATAACCTATGACTACAAGTGGAAAACATTGTGGCAAAAGGAGAAATTGCACGTTTTGAGCAATTTCTTCTTTTGTCACTATGTTTTCAAAAAGCCGTCTGCTGCAGAGGCGTCAGAAAGCGTCTACCGGTATATGAGGGAAAGGGTTAAACACAGGTTGGAATGTATTTCCATATTTGATGTATTTAATTGTTCTCACCAACCACAGTTTATAACTCAATGAAACTATTGGGAGGCTTCAGTACATATGCTTAAAATGTATTTAATTTAATATAATTAGCTTATATAGATAGTTTCCTTAATTTACCTTATTCATCTTGTCTATTATAGTTATTTGAATTGATTGTCTTTCAGAATTACATTTTTCCTTGCCACTGGTATGACTACACTAGTATTTGTGATTGATAAAAAGATGGGCATGTTTGATAGATGTCTAGCATCAGGTATGTAAGTTTTGGGTTTCGAAAACTGATAGAGACTATTATGATAGTTTTAACCCTTTCCCTCATATAGACGCTTTCTGATGCCTCTGCAGCAGTCGGCTTTTTGAAAACATAGTGACAAAAGAAGAAATTGCTCAAAACGAGCTTTCTTCTTTTGCCATAATGTTTTCCACTTTTAGCCATAGGTTATCCATTCAATCAAAGAGATTTTCTTTTTTTTGACAAAATATGTTTAAAGTCGTCTGCAGCAGAATTGTATGAGGGAAAGGGTTAAAGTTATCATCAGTCGTCTGCCTCCAATTTCATTGAAACTTCACAGAGATGTTCCTTTGGAGGTGCCCTTTCAAAGAAATAAAGTCCATGCAGAACTCTGGTTGTCATGGCATTAGAAAGGATTTTTTTTTCCAAACTTTGTAAATCATAAATAAGATATTTGGTGTGTAGTATTGGCTAGTTGTCCTTTACCAAGATTGTTCAAATAATGCCCCTGGGTCAAACTTGGCCCTACCCAAGGGGTCACCTGTTTTGCACAGAGATATATATAGTTTCAATCTTTGAAAATCATCTATATGTAGTGTAGCATTGTCTTGTTGTGCTCTAACAAGATTGTTAATCGTCATAGTTGTCTTTCGCCAATAATTTCTTTAAACAACATCTCCATTGAACCAATTTTAACCAGACTTCCCTGGAATATTCCTTTTGTTGAACTTCTGAATTCTATTTAGAAATCTGGTTGCTGTGGCATGAGAAAGGGTGTTAAAAGAAATCTACCCTGAAACTATTTGTCTGATTTCAAGATTTGTTTGGCAGAAACATTTCGCTGCAAAAATATTGAGCACTAGAAATTGTCATGGCCACCAGTAGGCATTAAAATTCGTCATCTCTGAAATTGATAATGTTTCTTGGCTGAAAAAGTATTTAGGTCAGGTAAGCTCTTGTTTATACATTACTGATGTCTTAATTAGCATATGTGATTACACTGGCACTCCTCTATAACACTCTCCGTTTTAAAGCTGATCTCATTATAACACTGATCTTGCTTGGCTCCCAAATTTCATTGCATGAAATATGTGGGAATAAAATTATAAATTTTCATTATTTTTTTTTGAAAAACCTAGCATTTGAAACACCAAATACGACTATAACATTAATCCATCCTGTAATATTTTCAAAAATAGATGATTATACAAATACATCTATCAAATGTCAAAGAAACAGGTATATATTACTTGCAAGCTTGTTTTAGCCAAAAACACTCTGTCTTTGCAATTGAATTAGTGTATGCATTATAGGTGGGTGGGTGGGGTAATGATTTTTGGAACAGTGTTATAAATTTAACCCCGCTTATAGCACTGTGAGAGACCATGGCTCCCAAGTACAGTGTTATAGGGGAGTCCCAGTGTATATGGTTTTTATTTTATATTTCAATATTTTAACTATTTTCTCTTCAGGTATGCTATCATTTGAGATAATGATAGCTCACATGTTTACACAGATGTTGGTAGTAGTAGTTCAGGTGACTCTTCTCCTTGTGTTTGTCTTATTGGTGTTTAATGTAAGTAATAATCCAAGCCTGTGCATGGGAAATGGTCAAAGTTGGCTTTTGTGAACTTTATAGATCCAGATCAGTGGAAGATGGTGGTGCAGTGGTAGAGCGTCGCCCTTTGGTACCAAATGTCCCAAGTATGAATCCCATGATGAGCAGGTTCTACCTTTGGAAATTTTTCACAGTACAAGTACTGGTTAACCCTTTTCCTCATACGACAATTCTGCAGCAGATGACTTGGAACATATTTTGTCAAAAAATGGAATATCTCTATAATTGAATGGATAACCTATGACTAAAAGTGGAAAACATTGTGTCAAAAGGAGAAATTGCTTGTTTTGAGCAATTTCTTCTTTTGTCACTATGTTTTCAAAAAGCCGCCTGCTACAGAGGCATTAGAAAGCATCTATATGAGGGAAAGGGTTAAGTTTCCAGGAAGCAGACAACGAGTGTGATTAATATAAGCTTAAAGCTTGTTGGGCAATCAATGTAAATTATAAGTTTAAACAAAACTAAGATCTACACTGTTCACATATTTCTTACACAATCTTGTTAGAAGATTCTGTCAACTTGTGTTGATTATTATAAGACTTGAGCAGGAGGATGAGATGATCTGAACCTACACTTTTTAGAAATGCCAACTTGTACCTTTCCTCATTCACTCGGTTAATTAACTCTTCCTCTGTGATATATTTCATGCTTGAGTAATATGTGTTAACCCTTTCCCTCATACAACATTTCTGCAGCAGACGTCTTTGAACATATTTTGTCAAAAAATAGAAAATCCCTTTAACTGAATGGATAACATATGACTAAAAGTGGAATTCTTCTTGTGTCACTATGTTTTCAAAAAGCTGTCTGCTGCAGAGGCGTCAGAAAGTGTCTATATGAGGGAAAGGGTTAATGTTTAACTTTTTCACACACAGAATAAACTTTTGGCAAATCTGAAGCAAATCCCTTTTGAAAAAAAAAAAAACTTCAAAAATGTCTTTTCCCCCTCTGCGTTCAGGGTTGTATGGTTTACCATTACGACTGTCTAGCTGCTGTCAGTATAAATGGATCAGTACACTGGTAAATTAACCAGGAAATTGAAAAACACCACACAAACAAACAAAATCCTTTTGAAGACATTGTGGGAAAATAGGAATTCCCAGGAAAGGATTTGATCATTCTTTTATAAGCTTTACCCTGTCCTATATGCAGACACAGCTGGATTAGATAACTGAGAATCATTGTTATAAAAAGAGAAATTTCTTATTTTGATCAAATTCTCCTTTTGCCACAAAACATTTCAACTCTTTTTGATAATTGTGCATTCTTTTTATAATGATTTTACATAGATTGTGCCTAGTTGTTTTTAAAGTAATCTTTTGCAAACGTGTTGTATGTTGGAAAAGCTCAATACATATATCTCTGTACAACGTATAATGAACCATTTTGATACATCTGCAGCGGCTATAGTTGCAGGCCTTGTGGCCAAGAGATAATTAACCCATTATGAAATATGCTTGTTTTTATACCCCCAGATACATAGTATATGGGGGCTATATAGGAGTCACGCTTGTCTGTTTGTCCGTCAGTTGGTCCGTTGGTCTGTGGACACCATTTTCTTAGCAACCCTTGGTCAGAATTCAATATAACTTCACAAGAATGATTGATACCAAGCCTAGTTGTGCATATTGTCGGCGTGTTGCACTGGAATTATTTTTAAATGAGTTATGGCCCCTTGAATTTCTTATACATATGTATATTGTCAGGCACCAGCTGGGGGTATTCATCACCTTCAGTGATATTTCTAGTTGAAACTGATATATGATTTCACCTTGATAAGAATGTTTGATTGACAATATCATTTGGTGACTTTTACTTAACATTAATGGTTTTAGGTAAATTTTAGTGGATTAAAAACTGCAAATGCGATCAAATGTAGATAAAGATAAGGTTGCACTTTCATGTAGTTTTAACGTTGGTTTACCTTATTCACTAATCATTTATCAGCATGTAGTAAAACTAAGTACATGTAAGAAAATGTGAAGATTACGCCTGAAGTAAGCAGAATAAGGCTTAATCCATTCTGACATATAACAAATCAGCATGAGATAACTTTGAAAACATCTTGTCAAAATTATGAAAAAGTTTAATAAAAAACATTGTTGCAAAAAGAGAAATTGCCTATCATAAGCAAATTCTTCTTTTTCACAATGTTTTCAAAAGTTGTCTGCTGCAGAGGTGTTAGAAATTGTCTGTATGTGGGAATGGCCTCTCAAGCCTTTTTAGCTCGACTATTCGAAGAATATGAGAGCTATACTACTCACCCTGGCGTCGGCGTCGGCGTCGTCGTCGGCGTCGGCGTCCACGTCACACTTTGGTTAAGGTTTTGCATGCAAGTTCTAAAATACTACATGTATTGCATTGAAACTTTCTACAACCCTACCAAACTATCACACCAATGTAGATTATCAAGTTAGATAACTTTTTTTATGCAAGTTATGGCCCTTTTTTACTTAGAAATTCTGGTTAAAGTTTTGCGTGCAACTAAAGTAAGAGTCCATATCTCAGTATTTACTTGATGCATTGCATTGAAACTGTCTACAACCCTACCCAACTATCCCACCTATGTAGATTATCAAGTAAGATAACTCTATCCTGCACTTTATGCAAGTTATGGCCCTTTTTTTACTTAGAAATTCTGGTTAAAGTTTTGCGTGCAACTAAATTAAGAGTCCATATCTCAGTATTTACTTGATGCATTGCATTGAAACTTTTTACAACTCTACCCAACTATCACACCTATGTAGATTATCAAGTAAGATAACTCTATCCTGCACTTTATGCAAGTTATGGCCCTTTATTTACTTAGAAATTCTGGTTAAAGTTTTGCGTGCAACTAAATTAAGAGTCCATATCTCAGTATATACTTGATGCATTGCATTGAACCTTTATACAACCCTACCCAACTATCACACCTATGTAGATTATCAAGTTAGATAACTCTATCCTGCATTTTATGCAAGTTATGGCCCTTTTTTTACTTAGAAATTCTGGTTAAAGTTTTACATGCAACTAAATTAAGAGTCCATATCTCAGTATTTACTTGATGCATTGCATTGAAACTTTCTACAACCCTACCCAACTATTACACCTGTGTATATTATCAAGTATGATAACTCTATTCTGCATTTTATGCAAATTATGGTCCTTTTTTTTCTTAGAAATTCTGGTTAAAGTTTTGCGTGCAACTAAATTAAGAGTCCATGTCTCAGTAAATACTTGATGCATTGCATTGAAACTTTCTACAACCCTACCCAACTATCACACTTGTGTAGATTATCAAGTATGATAACTCTATCCTGCATTTTATGCAAGTTATGGCCTTTTTGGACTTAGAAATTCTGGTTAAAGTTTTGCATGCAACTACATAAAGAGACCATCTCTTAGTAAACTACTTGATGCATTGCATTGAAACTTTATACAGCCCTTATCAACCATCACATCTATGTAAACAATCAAGTATGATTACTCTATCCAGCATTTTATGCAAGTTATGGACCTTTTTGGACTTAGAAATTCTGGTTAAAGTTTTGCAACTACATTTAGAGTGTAATCTCAGTTACAACTTGAAAAATTGCATTGAAACTTTATACAACCTTTCCCAATTGCACAACTATAAACACAACCAATTAAGATAACTCTATCCTGTATATGGTGCAAATTGTTGCCGTTTTTTTACTTAGAAATTATGGTTAAAGGTTTGCGTTAAACTACATTAAGAGTCAATATCTTAGTAACTACTTGATGCATTCCATTGAAAGGTTATACAACCCTTTCTAACCATCACACCTATGAAAATAATCATGTTAAATAACACTATCCAGCATATAATGCAAATTATCACCCACTAAGAAATTGTGGTTAATGTTTTGCATGCAACTACATTAGAGTCCATTATCTCAGTAACTTAAATAAGTGGTGGAATAGTCGAGCGCGCTGTCCTTCGACAGCTCTTGTTACATTTGTCTCCATTTTTTTTTTTACAAAAAAAGTTATCTTTTGCAAACGTGTTCACTGTTGTATGTTGGAAAAGTTCAATACATATATCTGTCCAACGTATAATGATCCTATTTTGATACATCTGCAGCAGCCATAGTTGCAGGCCTTGCGGCCAAGAGATAATTAACCCATTATGAAATATGCTTGTTTTTTCTTTTACCCTTTCTCACATGAAGACACATTTTAAAACATGCGCAGCAATTAACTTTTGAAAACATTTGTGACCAAAAAAATTTCCCCTTTCGTCAATTCAGACTCAGACTGTATGCATGTACAGTCAAACCTGTGTTTAAAGACCACCCATGGGAATAGATAGGTATATTATTTTTTCACAGGTGGTCTTAACCCTTTCCCTCATATAGAAGCTTTCTGACGCCTCTGCAGCAGACGGCTTTTTGAAAACATAGTGACAAAAGAAGAAATTGCTCAAAACAAGCAATTTCTCCTTTTGCCACAATGTTTTCCACTTTTAGTCATAGGTTATACATTCAATTATAGAGATTTTTCTATTTTTTGACAAAATATGTTCAAAGTTATCTGCTGTAGAATTGTCGTATGAGGGAAAGGGTTAATTGCAGGGTCATTTATACAGAAGATGAGTAATTGAGAAATGAAAAGTGTGGTTGGTATAGACAGGTAATTACTATACAGAGGTGGTCTTAAGCACAGGTTTGACTGTATACATGTAGGTAGATATATATATATATATGTTTTGTTTTTAACTATTTCTAGATAACCTGTAAGGGACCACTGATTTGGGTGATTATACTGGTCCTGTTACACGGATTCTGTGGAATGTCTCTAGGTGGGTACTAAACAGTCTACATCACAATTTCCCACATATAGATGCCTTCTGACGCATCTGCAGCAAACAACTCTTGAAAACATTGTGGCAAAAGGAGAAATCGCTCAAAATGAGTACTTTTTCCTTTTGCACCAATGTTTTCAATTGATTTCAGCCAATATCTTTCATTTATAGAAATGTTCTTCAAAAGTCATCTGCTGCAGTTTTTCTGTATGTGGGAAAGGATTAAACTGATTTGTGAGACATGGAATCTTGTTGCATCTGCAGTTCCTGAAGATTCCGTTGACCTGTGTGCTTATACACCTCCTACCCATAATCCTTCACTGCCTGTCTGATTTAACCCCTTTCCAACATACAACAAATCTGCAGTTGACATCTTTGAAACCATTAAGGGGGGAAAATATTGAAATTCTCAATAGATGAAAGAAAGGGTTATTGTTGAATAGTTGAAACATTTAGGCAAATGGATGAATTGCTCATATTAATCGTTTTATTCCTTTTGGTTCAAGGTTATAACAAAAACTTCTGCTGCAAATACTTCATATTCAACAAAAGCCAAAATATTGACTTTACTGGTTTGGGCCGATGCATCTTTCTATGATGTTATGTATAGATGTAACAAGATCCCTTTTCCACTTATGCTGCTCCTTTAAACCATATATAGATATAATTTGACCATTTCCCATACATAGACGCTTTCTGACGTCTCTGCAGCAGACGACTTGAAAACATTGTGACAAAATAAGAAATTTCTCAAAATTGCTTGATGCCTCTGCAAAAGAGGATTTTGAAAAATATTGTGTCAAAAGTAGAAATTGCTCCTCATGCTCACAACGTTTTCAAATTTTTACAGTAATTAAATCTTCATTTATAGAGAGTTTCCGGTTTTTAGCTCTACTGGCCAAAGGCCAGAAGGGCTTATGTCGTGGCGATTTGTCCGTCTTGCGTGCGTCCGTGCGTCCGTAAACAATTTCTTGTTAACACGATACAGTCTTCACTTTTGATTGTATCTCAACTAAACTTATACAGTAGTTAGATATCCATGAGAGCTCGGTTCCTTTCGAAAACCAGCAAGATCCGCCCATGCATGACCGGATTATGGCCCTTGAAATGGTCAAAATTGCTATAAAAGAGCTTGTTAACACGATACAGTCTTCACTTTTGATTGTATCTCAACCAAACTTATACAGTAGTCAGATATCCATAAGAGCTCAGTTCCTTTCGAAAACCAGCAAGATCCGCCCATGCATGACCGGATTATGGCCCTTGAAAAGGTCAAAATTGCTATAAAAGAGCTTGTTAACACAATACAGTCTTCTTTTTTTATTGTATCTCAACCAAACTTATACAGTAGTTAGATATCCATAAGAGCTCGGTTCCTTTCGAAAACCAGCCAGATCCGCCCATGCATGACTGGATTATGGCCCTTGAAATGGTCAAAATTGCTATAAAAGAGCTTGTTAACACGATACAGTTTTCACTTTTGATTGTATCTCAACTAAACTTATACAGTAGTTAGATATCCATGAGAGCTCAGTTCCTTTCGTAAACCAGCCAGATCCGCCTATGCAAGACTGGATTATGACCCTTGAAATTGTCCAAATTGCTATAATTGAGCATGTGAACACAATAGAGGCTCCATTTACTATCTGATCTTCACCAAACTTAGATAGTAGTTAAATATTGATGAGAGCTTGGTTCCTTTTGAAAATCAGCCATATCCACCCATGCAAGACTGGATTATGGCCCATGAAATTGTAAAAATTGCTATAATACAGCTTGTGAAATTGTAAAAATTGCTATAATACAGCTTGTGAACACAAAAGAGCCTCCATTTACTATCCGAGCTTCACCATACATACATGCTCTGGATTGAAATTGACCAAAGAACCATACCAGTAGAGCATAGGCCCTCATGGGCCTCTTGTTTGCTGCAATGTTTTTAAAGTCGTCTGCTGCAGATTTGCTGTATGTGGGAAAGGGTTAAACCCTTTCAACATCAAACAAATCTGAAGAAGACATCATTAATGGCATCTTGGTATACATAAGAAAAAATCGCTACATATAAAAGTGTTATAATTGGATAGTGTTGAAACCATTTTGGAAAAAGGAAAAAGTGCTCATCATGAGCACTTTAATATCCTACTGCAAAAGCTGTCTGCTGCAGATGCGTGTGCAAGTCGGAAAGGGTTAACCCTTTCCATCATACGGCAATTCTGCAGCAGATGACTTTGAATGTATTTTGTCAAAAAATAGAAAATCTCCATAATTGAATGGATAACCTATGATAAAAAGTGGAAAACATTGTGGCAAAAGGAGAAATTGCACGTTTTATGGAAAAGGGTTAATGAAAGATATCCCTTTTACACCGTGTAGACCTAGAACTACCTGCAGTCCTGTGTTATATAGTCGTTTCCTTCCTATTTTATAAAAGTTATTCAATAGATTTTGTTGAAATGAAATAGAAGTTAAATTAATAAATAACAATGTTATTTGCGTAGTTGAGGAAAATCAGAATTGTCTATAAAAGGATAGGAATATGTAATATAGTAGCTCATACATAATCATAATGTGAAAAAAGGTTTGTCAATGTAATGACATTGCCTCTAACTTTATAGATATGTTTCATGAGTAAAAGACAGAGATAAGGGGTAAATTGCACTTTACTTAACCATTTCCCACATGGTGCATCTGCATTGGAGAACATTCAAAAACATTGTGACAAAAGGAGAAATGCTTTAAATATATTTAAAGCTGTTATCAATGTATTTGCCCGGCTATTTTTGAAGTCGTCAACTGCAAAATGATTGTTCATGTACATGTATGTGGGAAAGGATTAACCCTTTCCCTCATACAACAATTCTGCAGCAAACGACTTTGAACATATTTTGTCAAAAAATAGAAAATCTCTATAATTGAATGGATAACCTATGACTAAAAGTGGAAAACATTGTGTTTGTGCATTGTTTCGAGCAATTTCTTCTTTTGTCACTTTGTTTCAAAAAGCCGTCTGCTGCAGAGGCGTCAGAAAGTGTCTATATGAGGGAAAGGATTAACAATTAATGTTGTCTTGTTTTAACTAGGTGTGTTATTTGCTGCGTTGTGTAGTAATGAGAACTCGGCCATGCAGCTCGCTCTAGGATCATACTTCCCTTTGATACTCATCAGTGGTAAGGCGTTGGTTTCCTTTCCTGTTTTTAGCTTTTGGCCAGTAGAGCTTATGTCGTGGCGATTTGTCCGTCGTGCGTGCGTGCGTGCGTCCGTAAACAATTTCTTGTTAACACGATACAGTCTTCTTTTTTTATTGTATCTCAACCAAACTTATACAGTAGTAAGATATCCATAAGAGCTCGGTTCCTTTCGAAAACCAGCCAGATTCGCCCATGCATGACTGGATTATGGCCCTTGCTTGAAATGGTCAAAATTGCTATAAAAGAGCTTGTTAACACAATACAGTCTTCTTTTTTGATTGTATCTCAACCAAACTTATACAGTAGTTAGATATCCATAAGAGCTCGGTTCCTTTCGAAAACCAGCCAGATTCGCCCATGCATGACTGGATTATGGCCCTTGAAATGGTCAAAATTGCTATAAAAGAGCTTGTTAACACGATACAGTCTTCACTTTTGATTGTATCTCAACCAAACTTATACAGTAGTTAGATATCCATGAGAGCTCGGTTCCTTTCGAAAACAAGCCAGATCCGCCCATGCATGACTGGATTATGGCCCTTGAAATGGTCAAAATGGCTATAAAAGAGCTTGTTAACACGATACAGTCTTCACTTTTGATTGTATCTCAACCAAACTTATACAGTAGTTAGATATCCATGAGAGCTTAGTTCCTTTCGTAAACCAGCCAGATCCGCCCATGCAAGACTGGATTATGGCCCTTGAAATTGTCCAAATTGCTATAATTGAGCATGTGAACACAATAGAGGCTCCATTTACTATCTGATCTTCACCAAACTTAGATAGTAGTTAAATATTGATGAGAGCTTGGTTCCTTTTGAAAATCAGCCAGATCCGCCCATGCAAGACTGGATTATGGCCCATGAAATTGTAAAAATTGCTATAATACAGCTTGTGAACACAAAAGAGCCTCCATTTACTATCCGATCTTCACCATACATACATGCTCTGGATTGAAAATGACCAAAGAACCATCCCAGTAGAGCATAGGCCCTCATGGGCCTCTTGTTTTTAACCCTTTCCCAGCCGAGTACTGGTAGCTCAGCTGTTGGCGACGTTGGCTGTCAATCCAGGGGTTGAGATTTTCAACCCCAGCTCGGGCAACATCCTTGGCAACGTTTGACAAAAGTTAATGTGACCAGCGCCATTCAGTTTCCACCAACAAGCTAAAAGCTTATGTCGAAAATCAGCAAGATGCTTGGAAAAAATGTGTGAAGTACTTTTGTGGGGAAGCCAGGAAAATCATGATAGGTGAACTGGATGCTGTAATTTGACTGTAAACTTTTCGAAAACTGTGTTAAACCCGTATCAATAACAATTTTACACTTTCCCACATAAAACAAATCTACAGCAGACAATTTTGGAAACATTAAAGGGGTATGACGGTGTTTTAGTAAAAAAAAACTTCAATTTCAGGAAACTTAAAATGAAATAAAATATAAAAAATATATATTTTTTATGCATGTTTTAAAAAGAAATAAAATTTTTTGGTCTTTTTAAAAATTTTAAATGTTTTTTCTCTTATTTAAATACGTTTAAAAAATCCTAATTAAATACGTATCTAAATAAGAAATACCTATTTAATATATTTTTAAAAATACATATACTTTTTATTTCTTTATAAAACATGCATAAATATAAATTTGTTTTTAATTTTCAATTTCTTTTTAAAATTCCTGAAATTGATTTTTTTTTTTAAAAATACCGTCACCTCCCTTTAAGGTAAGAATATCGAACATTTCTATAAATACATAACTGATTAGAGTTGGAAATATTGTTTCTAGAGAAGAAATTGCTCACCATGAGCAATTGTTCCATTTG
The DNA here is from genome assembly GCA_031761405.1 of Serripes groenlandicus. NCBI lineage: Eukaryota > Metazoa > Mollusca > Bivalvia > Cardiida > Cardiidae > Serripes > Serripes groenlandicus. Next base: position 96,652,321 of record JASEVX010000003.1, read on the forward strand.
CACAATGTTATCAAAAGATGTCTGCTGCAAATGAGTCTGTCTGTCTGAAAGGGTTTAACTTGATATGATAAGTTTGCTTATTAACCCTTTCCCACATTCAACAAATCTGCAGCAGATGACTTTGAAAACCTCTAGGCAAAGCATATAAAATCAAAATAAATAGAAATAGAATAAATTGATAATATTTAAAAAACATTGGGCAAATGGAGATCTTTCTCATAATGAGCAATTTCTCCTTTTGCTACAATATTTTCAAAAGTCATCTGCTGTTGAGGCGTCAAAAAAAGTCCACATGAGGGAAAAGGTTAAAATCAACTGAGGTATGCAGGATATTTGTTTGAAGCTATTTATTATTTGCTTTTTAGTGGATTATTGAGAAATATCAGTGAAATTATAGCCTGATATACTCATCGTTTTAAAAGAAGGTTCACCTCTGTTTTCTTCAAATGAGATTTTCATAGTAGACTGCACGGAACAAAACTTTGATAACAATTGTAATGTCTCAGAAATTTGGAGAATGGTTTTGATACAAATATATTGGAATAGGCAAAACATTGTTCACAATTTTCTGAATTTTCAAAAATGTTTTTAAAAATCCTTCAGTACAAACAAATCCTGGGATTAAGTATGTTCAGCTGCAATATATTTTTAGCTCACCTGAGCTTTGCTCAAGGTGAGTTATTGTGATCGCCTTTTGTCCGGCGTGCGTCGTGCGTCGACTTCTTCTCCTCAGTAACCAGTGGGTCAATTTGGATGAAACTTCACAGAAAGCATCCTCTCGATAACCTCACCAGAATTCCTTAAAATTTTTGGGATCTATGCAAAATTCTGGTTTCCATGGCAACGAAACCGAAAAAACTTCAAAATTCTTCTTCTCCCAAACTGGTTGGCAGATTTTCAAATAATTTTGTAGAAATGTTCCTTGGATGACCCTCTATCAGATTCCTTCAAGCCATGTTGATTGGTCTAAAAACATGGCCGCCAGGGGGGGCGGGGCTATTTTGCCTTATATGGCTATAGTGAAAACTTAAAAAAATCTTCTCCTCCGAAAGTGTCAGGCCGATTTTCAAATAATTTTGTAGAAGTGTTCCTTTGGTGACCCTCTATCAGATTCCTTCAAGCCATGTTGATTGGGCGAAAAACATGTCCGCCAGTGGGTCGGGGCTATTTTGCCTTATATGGCTATAGTGCAAACTTAAAAAATCTTCTTCTCCAAAAGTGTCAGGCCGATTTTCAAATAATTTTGTAGAAATGTTCCTTGGGTGATCCTCTATCAGATTCCTTCAAGCCTTGTTGTTTGGTAAAAAAACATGGCCGCCAGGGGGCGGGGCTATTTTGCCTTTTATGGCTATAGTGAAAACTTAAAAAATCTTCTCCTCCATAAGTGTCAGGCCGATTTTCAAATAATTTTGTAGAAATGTTCCTAGGGTGACCCTCTATCAGATTCCTTCAAGCCAAGTTGATTCGTAGGAAACTATGGCCGCCAGGGGGCGAGGCTTATATAGCTAAAGTGAAAAAAAAAAAAAACAGGTGAGCGATTCGAGGGCCATGATGGCCCTCTTGTTTAAAATAAAATGTTCTTAGTTTTTTCAATACATATACATATGTTGTGTACTGCAATCTCTAACGCTTCCCTACATTAACACAATTCTGTAGACTTTGAGAACATCTAAGTAAAACTATGGAAAATTTCAACAACTAAAAGTAAAATTATTGATTACATTACATATAAAAAAGAAATCATTGTGGCGAAAGAAGAAATTGCTCATCACTTGAACAATTTTAACTTTTGTCGCAATGTTTTCACATATAGTCTGCTACAGATATCAAAATGACTGCCTCTTGAAAAGGGAAGAGGAAAGATAGGGCACTAAATATTGTCTATTCCAGGTATAATCTGGCCAGTTGAAGGGATTCCCCAATGGTTACGCTATATAAGCTATTGTTCACCAATGACATACGCTTGTGAAGCAATGAGATGTATACTAGCTAGAGGTGAGTCCCATTGAGTAACCGATCACTTGAATACGTGGTCCAATCTCCAATAGTTATTCCCCCTTCTTTAAGAAGAGGGGGTATATAGGAGTCACTGTGTCGGGCTGTTGGTCGGTCAGAAGCCATATTTTGTCTGGCCTATTTCTTACAAACCACTAGGTGGAATTCAATAAAATTTCACATGAAGCTTCTATACCAAGATGAGATGTACATATCCTAAAGGTCTTACAATTGCATGTTATTTTACAGAGTTATGGCCCTTTTACTTATTAAGGTCAGTCGGTCGGAATCCATATTTTGAAGCCATATTTTATCCGACCTAATTCTTACAAACCACTTGGTGGAATTCAATAACATTTTTACATGAAGCTTCTATACCAAGAAGAGATGTGCATATTCTAAAGGGGTTACAATTGCATGTTATTTTACAGAGTTATGGCCCTTTTACTTATAAAGTTATGGTGTAGGTCAAGGTGCTGTTTAGGGGGTATTTATCATCTTCAGTGATAGTTCTAGTTATTAATAAGACTTGAAAATGCTGTGTCCCAAAGACGGAATCACTCATTATTACGATTTTTGTCAAATAACCAGTTTCTAATGACTTCAATACACAACTAAACTCTTTCCCACATGCAACAAATCTGCAGCAGAAGACCTAAGAAAACATCAAGAGAATTTTTTTGAAAATCTCTTAATATAAAAGTTTTAGAACACAGTTGAAAACATTGTAACAAAGGAGAAATTGCTAATGATGAGTAATTTCTACTTTTGACACAATGTTTTCAAAAGTCTTCTGTTGCAGAGGCATCAGAAGGAGACTGTTTGTGAGAAAAGGTTCAGACAAAAACAATGTGGTTGTATGAAAAACCAATGTGAGTGTATGCAAAAACAATGTGGGTGTATGAAAAACCCTTTCGCTCATACGGCAATTCTGCAGCAGACGCCTTTGAACGTTTTGTGTCAAAAAATAGAAAATCTCGACAAAAAGTGGAAAACATTGTGGCAAAAGGAGAAATTGCATGTTTTGTGCAATTTCTTCTTTGGTCACTCTGTTTTCAAAAAGCCGTCTGCTGCAGAGGCGTCTATATGAGGGAAAGGGTTAAAACTATTTTACCAGCTCTCACTATGTTGAAGATGCTCAAATAATGATCCAATTTTATTCTTTTGTTTACCTCAAACTTTGGGTTGATTTGGTAATAAGAGACATGGTGCAAAATAACATAATAATATTGTAATTATTATATTTATTATTGTGAAGAAAAGACAAGATTTTATATCTATACTATGTGATCAGACTTTGTACTCAAGTATCTGATCGGTCAGAAGCAAATCAATTTTCAAAATTGACCATTCAGATATCTTGTATTGATGAACATTTTATGGTTCTAAGTTTTCATGGTGTCTGCATATTGAATGTCCTTTTTCAGATAAAGATAAAATATTCTATGCAGTTTGTAGAAGTTATCTGTTTAAATATCTATTTTCAGGTTTAGATATAACATTCTATGCAGTTTGGAGAGGATATCTGGTAACCTGTGGCTGGTGTATAGGACTCGTTTTACTAGGCGGCATTATACTTAGGATGAAAGAATAAATCAATGTTATTTAACCCTCATACGACAATTCTGCAGCAGACGACTTTGAACATATTTTGTCAAAAAATAGGAAATCTCTATAATTGAATGGATTACCTATGACTAAAAGTGGAAAACATTGTGTCAAAAGAAGAAATTGCTCATTTTGAGCAAGTTCTTCTTTTGTCACTATGTTTTCAAAAAGCTGTCTGCTGCAGAGGTGTCAGAAAGCGCCTATATGAGGGAAAGGGTTAAACTTACCCAAATGCGACAAATCTGCAGCATACAACTTTGAAAGTATTTAAACAAAAAGACCACCCATGGTGGTGAACAATCTGGTATTGTTCACAGGTGGTCTTTAACTACAGGTTCAGTTATGCAGAAAATTAGTAAATGGGAAATTGAAAGTGTGGTTGCTTTAGACAGGTGGTCTTTAGCACAGTTTTCATATGAACAACAGTTTTCATTCACATTAGCCAACACGAATATAGTAGATTATTGAATGATCCATGGAACACCTGTGTTGCCTGCCGATATCTCAGAAGATTAAAGCGTGACTGACAGACAGATGATGGCGGAGAAGTGATTCCTATGTGTCACCCACCCTGCCAAGGCAGGAGACGCAAAAACTATTGTATGACAGAGTGAAGAAGTTTTAATGAAGTTTTATTGTTTTTACATGAAAAGTCAAAATAAGTGCTTGTGTAAATGTTATTCTTTGTATGTTTTAATTTATTTTGAATAACAATCATTGTTGTTATGATTCTAATTACAGGGTCAAGAAAATGTATGTAATTTATTCCAGAATAGTTAATGGTAATTCAAGGGTCTCGGGTTTTGTGCTCTTAAATTTGCAAATATCAAAAATCATTTCAATCATTGCTTATGGTCAAAGCAAAGGGAAAGAAACTCATTTTATTCTATTTGAGAAATATTTGCATTTATGATTCATTGTGTAGAGCTTTACATGTGCAAAAATAAGCTTAAAACTTTCCCTCATACGGCAATTCTGCAGCAGACAACAGGTCTGTGCAACAGGGTAAAACATGGGGTATTATTAGCTTGGATAGAAACTTTAGTGAGGACTTGTTTCAAAGGTAATACATTCTTTGTGGGTTTTTTTGCAACTTAACCCTTTCCCTCATACGACAAATCTGCAGCAGACGACTTTGAACATATTTTGTCAAAACATAGAAAATCTCCATAATTGAATGGATAACCTATGACAAAAAGTGGAAAACATTGTGGCAAAAGGAGAAATTGCACGTTTTGTGCAATTTCTTCTTTTGTCACTATGTTTTCAAAAAGCTGTCTGCTGCAGAGGCGTCAAAAAGCGTCTATATGAGGGAAAGGGTTAAAGGTGTGTCTAGCCTGTAATACAGGTATTATCATAAGACGTCATTAGTCCTTTACCACATACAATAGATCTGCAGCAGAAGACTTTGAAATGATCAGGTCCAAAATAAAGAAAATCTCTATAAATCAAACTATGATTATTAAATAGAGTTGAAATCATTGTGGCAAATGGAGAAATTGCTCTTTATGAGTAATTTCCCCCATTGTCACAGTGAGTTTTAAAAGTGGTCTACTGCAAAAGCGTCAGAAGGCATTTATATGTGGGAATGATTTAAGATTCTGCAGCTGACACTTTGAAAATATCTAGAAAAATATATGGAAATATTTTCTATATGAGGAAAAGGAAAAAAAAAAATCTCAAAATGAGCAATTTCTCCTTTTGCCTATATGTTTTCAAATAGCGCCTGCAGCTAATGCATCAACTTGTTGGAAAGGGGTTTGATATATTCAGCATATTTTGTTTTTAGACCAAAAATTGGGACACAGTCCCTTTAAAAAATCTACCATTGATAAAAGCTTATTATGTTATTATAATTGTTTGCATGTTTAATGTTTAAACTTTCCCACATACAACAGATCTGCAGCAGACGACTTTGAAAACAAAGATACAACTTTGTTTTATGGAATAGAATTCAGAACATTGTCGCAAAAGGGGAAATTGCTCATTATGAGCAATTTCTCCTTTTATTACACTGTTTTCAGAAGTCATCTGCTGCAGATGCATCTATATATGGAAACGGGTTAATTTTTAAGAACAATCATGATTGCTATAATTACAAATATCAAAGATATTGTGTATGTAATTTATGCCAGAAACATTAAAGATACTGAATCTCAAAGATTACATTTCATTGATTTGTACCTCAGTTGTTTAGTAGCAATGTTGAGAGGTCCAGACAAGGAGGAGTATACATTTCTTTTCCCCACAATATCTCTCTTATCATCCAACCAAACCCTATAATGTGTGTACCAACATCAAAGGGTTAGAGGGATAAATAGAGCTCTGAATGTTCATTATACCCCCCCCCCCCCCCCCCCCCCCACACAAACCCTGTCCATCCGTCTGTCCATATGTCTTGTAAGCGCAACTCCTCTTTAACGGCTGGACCGATTCTGATGAAACTTTACACAGTTGCAGTACACAACCTGAGGATGTGCATGAAGTAAGATTATCCCGGTCGGAAATATATCTGTCCGTCTGTCAATATATATATTGTAAGCTCGGGACGGGGGTATCCTTTTGTGAGTTTACTCACAGTTCTATTTTTGTTTTACAAAATAAGTGCCGAAGGCGAACTATTGGGGTCAACCTTTGTCCGGCATTTTTAATTTGCCAGTGGACACTAGAAGCCTAATTTCAGTTTGAGCGTCTTCATGATATCTAGGCTAAATATGAAAATGGGTCATGTCAGGACAAAAACTAGGTCTCATGGCCAAATTGAAAAACATTAACCCTTTCCCTCATACGACAATTCTGCAGCAGACGACTTTGAACATATTTTGTCAAAACAGAAAATCTCCATAATTGAAAAGTGGAAAACATTGTGGCCAAAGGAGAAATTGCACATTTTGTGCAATTTCTTCTTTTGTCACTATGTTTTCAAAAAGCAGACTGCTGCAGAGGCGTCAGAAAGCGTCTATATGAGAGAAAGGGTTAACCTTGTTGAAACTGTAGGTCAGATTTTGTACTCCAGACACTTTGACAGAATTTGTAATACGAGTCATGTTGGGTCGATAATTATTTCAACAAGGTCAAGTTGAATCTTTTCACACATACCAAAAAATACGATATCAACATCAAGGCAAAAATCTGTTTAACCTTGTTGATACTGTAGGTCAGATTTTGTACGCTAGACGCTTTGACAGAATTTGTAATACGAGTCATGTTGGGTCGATAATTATTTCAACAAGGTCAAGTTGAATCTTTTCACACATACCAAAAAATACGATATCAATATCAAGACAAAAATCTCTTAAACCCTTTACCTCATAAGACAATTCTGCAGCAGATGACTTTGAACATATTTTGTCAAATAATGGAAAATCTCTATAATTGTATGGATAACCTATGAATAAAAGTGGAAAACATTGTGGCAAAAGGAGAAATTGCACGTTTTGTGCAATTTCTTTTTTTGTCACTTTGTTTTCAAAAAGCCGTCTGCTGCAGAGGCGTCTATATGAGGTAAAGAGTTAAAGGAAAAGAATCATTTTTTGTAGTGTTGAAAACATTTTGACAAAACGGGAAATCACCCATGTTAAACTACAATTAGGGATCCATCGTGGCCGAGTGGTTAGTCACAGATTTTGAACTGGGCATCCCGGGTTCGATACCCGTTCTTGGTGAAGGGCCCTAGAGCAAGGCACATTTCCTAGCCTAGTACTGGCTTGTCTCGGGGCTCAAGAATAAGTTAACTAATTGTTGCTGTGAAATAATGGTTGAAAATGGTGCAAAACTATAACTATTCTTTAACCCTTACTCTGATAACGACAACTTATGATGCCTTGAGCAGCAGACAGCATTTATTTTGAAAACATTGTGGGAATAGGGAGAAATTATACTTTAAATTTAAAAGCAGATGACTCTAAAAATGTCATATCTGGTAAACATTTTATCCTTTCCCTCATGCAGGCAAGTTACAACAAGAGCGCCAAATGTCACAAAATAGGCCCTTCCTGTTTTTTTGAGACCAAGTATAGTGATAATTGGTTGAACAGCAGCCAAACTTAGAGAGCGGACACTGTTAGTACAGTTTTGGCCATTTCGAGGGACATAATTTTGTAGTGACTGAGATAACATTGTAAGTTATCAAACCTGACCAAGATATTCTGCCCATCAACATATTGTCTAAATTTGGTGATGATCGGACATAGGCTTCTAAAGTTATTGAGCTGACAAGACTAATTTTAGGTAATTTCTATAATTAAAGGGCAATAACTCTCTATATCGACTGGAGCAAATTGGCTAGTTATCGAACTAGTCCGAGATATTATGCCAGTACATATTCTGACCAAATTTGGTGAATGATTGGACAAAGGCTTCTAAAGTTATTGAGCTGACAAGACCAATTTTAGGTAATTTCTATAATTAAAAGGCGATAACTCTTGATTGACTAAAACAATATGGCTAGTTATCGAACTTGTCCGAGATATTATCCCAATACACATTCTGACAAAATTTGGTGATGATTGGACAAAGGCTTCTTAAGTTATTGAGCTGACAACATACTGGATGCCGCTGCCCGTACGTCGCAGGTAAAACTATAATACGATCCGTCAAAACAAGCGTATAAAAACAGTGTGTAATGAAGAAATGGCGTGTCAAAAGCCATTTCTCATTTCCTACAATGTTATCAACTTAGTATTTTAAAATTTTGCTTTCCATTGAAGACATTCCCAAAGATGATACACAAGTCATTTTCTACTGGAAAGGGTCCAGTTATTGTTGTGATCTATTTTGCTTTCACTCCTGACTTCCATACTTTTTTACAGAAGGAGATTCAACTACTATGCCATAATGGAAGTATCTCCAACATTTGTACTCCAGTCAACAAGAAATGTCCCATTTGACAGTAACAACCCTGAACATTGATTGATTCATTGATTTGGGCTTAAAGCCGTTTTCAACAAGTTTTCAATCATATCAAAGCAGCCAGTTAATGATGTGTTTCCTAGCTTTCTCAAACCAGTACTTCACAAAACATACTTTCCAAGCAACTGGCTGCTTTTTCACATAGACTGTAAGCCCATTAATGAAAGACGAACGACGCTTGTCAGTGACCCCAAAATCGATATTAATCATCCTTTGTTGGTCTTAGTCATTGCATGTGTAATCCACTGTTGGATCCCCCATTGCGGGCAGGCATGATTGAGTGCCCTTGGGCAAGGCACTTTTCCTAGCCTAGTACTAGTTTGTTTACCCAGGGATCAAGAATAAGTGAACTGGTGCCTTACTGAAATAAGGTTTACCCAAATAAAGTATTGAGTGAAGTCACATCATTCTAGCTTGAATGATGATCGACTTACCACCCTGAAATAATGATCAAGGATTGTCCTTCATTGCGACCTTTCCCACATACAGAAAATCTGAAGCAGACAACTTCAAAAAAGTAGGCAAAAATATGGAAAATCGCTTAAATGAAAGTATATTTATGCCCCCTTCGAAGACGAGCGGTATACTTCTTAGCACATGTCGTTGGTAGACCAAAGCGTGTCCCTAGTGATAACTCAATAATGCCTTGACCTACGGTCATCAAACTTAACCTTGATCTTGGGCCTGACCAGTAGATGACCCCTATTGACATTGAGGTCATCGGGTCAAGGTCACAGTGACCTTGAACGTGAAAAGACCTTGAATGCGAAAACCTTGTCCAAGTGATAACTCGACACTGCCTGCACCTATGGCCCTCAAACTTGACATGGAGGCTGGGGGCGACTAGTTGATGACCCCTATTATTTTCAAGGTCATTGGGTTAAAGTGACTAACCTTGAACGCAAAATCTTGTCAGAGTGATAACTCAACATTGCCTGGACTTGTGTCATCATCTCAATGTGATTTAAAACTGTACCAACCATCCTCAAACTTTAAATGAACATTGGTCACAATCTTCAAACTGACCCATAGACATCCAATGTGAAATGAAATATCAGCTGGCATTTCGGTTGATGCATATTTTATTCAATTGACCAAATATTCCTGACAACATGGCGCTCAGGGGGGCATAATGTTTGACAAACATCTCTTGTTATTGAATAGGGTTGAAAACATTGTGGCAAAAGGAGATATTACTCCGGAGCAATTTCTCTTTTTGCCACTATTTTCAAATCACCTGCAGAGTTATCAAAATGCGGCAGCAAAAGGAAAAGGGTTACCTGTAAACTGATTAAAAATTAGCATGCTTTTTCTTTGTGTCATCCTAGCCGAGAGGTGACCTCACATATGGAAATTGTAGCAGACAACTTTTGTTTGGGGAAGAAGATAGAAAAAAATCTTTGAAAGGAAGTGATATTTCAGAATGTTTTTAGAAAAAAACATTAATAGAATTTTGCTCTTTCTGCTGCAGGAGTGCCAAAAAGGTCTGAATGTGGGAAACGGCTACGGGAGTGTCCACAGACATACATGTTTAACCTTTTCCCTCATACGACAATTCTGCAGCAGACAACTTTGAACATATTTGGTCAAAACATAGAAAATCTCCATAATTTAATGGATAACCTATGACAAAAAGTGGAAAACACTGTGGCAAAAGGAGAAATTGCACGTTTTGTGCAATTTCTTCTTTTGTCACTATGTTTTCAAAGAGCCGTCTGTTGCAGAGGCATCAGAAAGCGTCTATATGAGGGAAAGGGTTAATTAAACCAGTATATATATTAAATACTAACAATTTGGGATGGGTATAATGATCACTGTTGGTGGGTGTTTAATTATTACACACATATGACAAATCTGCAGCAGACGACTTATGAAAATACCTACTCAAAAAATATGGAAAATCTCCAAAGATTGTAGGTATAATTACTGAAAAAAGTTGAAAACGTGGCAAAAAGAGAAATTCCTTGTTTGAGCAATTTCTCCTTTTGTCACGATGTTTTCAAATGTTGTCTGCTGCAGCTGCTTCAAAATGCGGCTAAAGGTGGGAAACGGTTAATTAGTACAAAACTCTGTTTTATCAAACATCTCTTTCTTTCCACAACATATAAATGAAGTACAAGTCATGTAGATTATAACTAGAATGTATATAATGTATAGCTTATAATACAATACACAAATAAAAATTCAAATCCACCTTTTCCCTCTTTACTTTTGTTTTATCTGAACAGGATAGAAAACATTGTCAAAAATGCAGAAACTGTTCATTAATTCTTTCCCACAACAAAGGAAAAATTCGAAAAACATCTAGGCAAAATCATGGCTAAAATCTATAAATAATAGTTTAAACCCTTTCTGATGCCTCTGCAGCAGACGACTTTTGAAAACTTTCTGACAAAAGAAGAAATTGCTCAAAACAAGCAATTTCTCCATTTGACACAATGTTTTCAACTCAATTCAATAAGTATGTCTTCATTTAAGGAGATATTGATATAATTGTTCAGATGTTTTCAAAGTCGTCTGCTGCAGATTTGTGGTAAGTGGGAAAGAGTTAATTTTAATTCGAGTTGAAAACATTGTGGCAACAGGGGAAATTGCTCTTTTTGAAAACATAGTGACAAAAGAAGAAATTGCACAAAACGTGCAATTTCTCCTTTTGCCACAATGTTTTCATGATGAACAATTTCACCTTTTGCCACAATGTTTTCATGATGAACAATTTCACCTTTTGCCACCATGTTTTCAAGATCTGCTGTAAGTGGGAAGGGTTAAAAATAATATCTTCTTTTCTCACTCAGCCCAAGAGTTGTTAAGGCTTTTTCAAGGGAAAAATTAAAGGCAAAAATGGTTTATTGCTTTAATTTGGCAAAACACCCTTTCTCATATACAACAAATCTCCAGTAGGTGACTTTGAAACTAAATAGGAAAAATTGCTCATTTCAAGCAATTTATACTTTTGTTAACAACCATTGATTTCTGCAGATGCTTTTAATTGTGTCTGCATGTTGCTAATGCATAACCAAGCATTGAGGAACAGGCAGCTTAAGGTAGATGGTTGACTTAAAACAAGTGTGGATAAAACTTTAGTAAAGAGGAAAAGGGTAAGATTATTACAAAAGGGCAGTGAAAATGTGAAATGTAGAAAAACAGGATAAAATACATAAAAGAAATACATGTTTACTAGAGAAATATATATAAAAGGATCAGAGGATAAATAATTGCAATTTAATTTGGATATTTCAAAGAAGATGATTGTGATCACCATTTCCAATATAAATCAAATATGCAGCAGGCGACTTTGAAAATGTGTAGATAAATCCATGACAATTAAAAGTTATTAAACTATTAAGTAGTAAAACAGTTGTCTATTACAGAAGCATCAATAATTGTCTGCATGTGGAAGATGGTTAACTTAAGCCATATACCAAATATATTTACAATACAACTACATCAGACCATTTTGGAAAATGTCTAGGAAAAAATATGGAATTGAAAAAATGCATGCATGTGGGAAAAGGTTAACTATAATGGCATACCAGAATTGAAACCATTTCAGCCATGTCAGGCGAAAGATTTATCCCTTTTAACCCTTTCCCTCATACGGCAATTCTGCAGCAGACGACTTTGAACATATTTTGTCAAAAAATAGAAAATCTCTATAATTGAATGGATAACCTATGACTAAAAGTGGAAAACATTGTGTCAAGAGGAGAAATTGCTTGTTTTGAGCAATTTCTTCTTTTGGCACTATGTTTTCAAAAAGCCATCTGCTGCAGAGGCGTCAGAAAGCGTCTATATGAGGGAAAGGGTTAAATGCAACACATCTGCAGACGACTTTAAAGACATTTCGTCAAAATATGGAAACTCTCTATCAATGAAACAAAAACTATTGAAAACAGCTGAAAGCATTGTGCTTAAAGAGAAATTGCTCAATAAGAGCCAGAGCCCTAGATCTGGTGTGTTTTGCATGATCCGAAATCCATATTCAACCCTCTAACCCTATGTTGTGGGTACTCAAAATAATCTTCTCAATCAGAGGATTCCTTTGAGTACCGACATCATAGGGTTGGGTTGGATAAATGAGAGAGATACTGTGGTAAAAAAGAGCTGTATACCCCTCCTAAACTGGACCTCTGCGGAGCAATTTCACCATTTTTCCATAATGTTTTTAAAAATTGTCTGTTGCAGAGACCTCATTTTGTTATATGACGCTTTTAATTGCTAGCTTTGGCAAGGATGTGCATGCATACATACAAACTCACATTTCACTGATAGAAAGAGACCCCATTTAGTCTGGTGCATTTCATTTCTTCTGCAAAAATATTGTTCTTAAATTTATATCTCTGCCATAATAACTTAACAACTTCAAATTTTCCCTCGATATTTTCAAAGCGGACGACTAAAAAAGCCCTAACCAATTACAACTTGTATTTACAGCTGTAACCCGTCTTTAAAACAAACAGGTGTGATATCCAACAACTCAACACCTTCAAGCTGTTTAATTCTTATATCAAGGCTAATGTATATCATTTCAGTGCCTCATTATGTTTCATTGCTGTATTTTTAAAATGGACATGTGTAGCCTTGCATTTGGAAGAGCCCATAGACACAATAATCGGAATATGAAGATAAAAAAGTTGAGTTGAGAAGCCAATGGTATAGAGCCTGGTCAGACAGTGCAGATGCACCCTATGGCCTGGCTCTATACTGGCTGCAATCGCTTCCCGAAAAGAATCCAGGTTAACCATTTTCCCGCAAACAGACGCTTTTTGACGCCTTTGTAGCAGACGACTTTTAAAAATACTGTGACAAAAGGAGAAATTGCTCATGGTGAGCAATTTCTCCATAAGCCACAATATTTTCAACTCTATTCAATATTTGTCAATTTTTATTTATAGAGGTTTACCATATCTCGTACCAGATGATTTTGAAGTCGTCTGCTGCAGATTTGATGTCTGTGGGAAAGAGTCAAGAATTATGAGTGTTCTTTTTCGAATTGATCAGGGTTTAGTCAAGACTTTTACCCCATCTTCACGTTATCAACATACTTTTTCATTCATAATACCAGAAGAAAAGCAGATTTTCGCTGAGTACCTTGTCATTCGTCTCTGGTAAATTATCCCTTTCCCACATACAACACATCTGCAGCAGACGACTTTGAAAACATCTAGACATAAATATGGAACAATCTCCATAAACAAAAGTATTGTTATTTAATCAAGTTGAAAACATTTTGGCAAATGGAGAAATTGCTTATTATGAGCAATTTCTCCATTTACCACAATGTTTCCGAAAGTCGTCTTCTGCAGAGGTGTCTGTATGTGGGAAAGGGTTATTTGAACAATAAAAAAAACATTGTGTTCTGCATAGTTTCCACCTTGCTAATTTATATCTTACGATAACTATGTTATTTCCAAAAGATAAGTTGACCCTTTCCCTCATATAAACGCTTTCTGACGCCTCTGCAGCAGACGGCTTTTTGAAAACATAGTGACAAAAGAAGAAATTGCACAAAACGTGCAATTTCTCCTTTTGCCACAATGTTTTCCACTTTTTGTCATAGGTTATCCATTCAATTATGGAGATTTTCTGTTTTGACAAAATACGTTCAAAGTCGTCTGCTGCAGAATTGCCGTATGAGGGAAAGGGTTAAAAGAGCAAAAATGTGTTTGTTTATTTTGGTTTAAACGCTGCTTTTAACAGCTATGGTCATATCTCGGTGGACAGTAAAGACAATATTGGTCCCACACCTTATACTTACATAAAAAAATATATATGGTATAGAACCAATACCACCCCACCTGCTGGAGCTCAAAAGTTGCATTGACTCAAATCATTCAGACCCACTTAGCTGGATCTTACAGTTCAAGCAAGGGTCATGACGACTGTGGCTTCCAAACTTATTGGGTGCTCCCAGCAACAGGGGCTTGAAAGATCACAAAATTAGAATGAACATAAGCACATAATTCATAAATAAGTGACAAGTTTTATATTTGCATACAAACATAATAAATTAGACCTGTAACAGGGATATGGAGTTTTAACCCTTTCCCTCATATAGACGCTTTCTAACGCCTCTGCAGCAGACAGCTTTTTGAAAACATAGTGACAAAAGAAGAAATTGCTCAAAACAAGTGATTTCTCCTTTTGCCACTATTGTTTTCCACTTTTAGTCATAAGTTATCCATTCAATTATGGAGATTATCTATTTTTTGACAAAATATGTTCAAAGTTGTCTGCTGCAGATTTGTTGTATGAGGGAAAGGGTGTATTTAAAAAAAAATAGACAATGTTGACATGCAATTCTATGACACTATATAGTTTATAGCTTCTATACTAGAGTGTTTGAAGGAACACATGTGTTGTCTGCCAATATACAGTACAAACACTGGATCGCTCACCTGACTCATTTAATGTGATTTGTCATGCAAACCACAATCACTCATTTTGAGGTCAGATAAGCTTAAACTAGGTGCCAAAGAGGACCACTGTAGCTTTACCGCCACAGAGTGAATAACCCATACCCTATGTTGTCTGTCGTTTGTCAATTTAATATGACTAAGAATGTCATCAAAGAAATGCTTATGTACCATGCAGTTAGTATTTAACCAGAAGGATCTTTTCAGTTTTTCCCTATATATCTCTATGTAAAACAGCTTTCACAGGCGTGGGACATTTTTGACCCCAGGGGCATATTTTGAACAATTCTGGTAGAGGACCTAGACTATTGTTCACACTAAATATTTAAGCTCTAGGCTTTTCGGTTTCAAACAAAAAGATTTGTATTTTTTTTTTTAATCCTTTCAGTTGCCATGGCAATCAGAGTTCTGCATGGAATTAATTTCTTTGAACAATTTTGAAAGGGAACATTCATTTGAAGTTTCTTCAAAGTTGGCCAAGGGGTTCAGGAGAACGGACGATCACAAAAGCCCATCCCGCACTTTATGCTCTGGTGAGCTAAAAACAAAGTAAATTAAAGTATGACAGACAACATAGAAATGATGTGCTTTACCTTGTTGAGGTAGCTGACACAAATATAATATGTACCTGCATCAAAACTTCAAAAGGGAACATATATTGTAATTACATAATTAACCACTATGTGTATTTATGCTATTCACTTACTTACTACATTGTACATGTATACATTGTAATTCTAGTCCAATATACAAATTCAAAAAAGTGTGGAGAATCTCTTAAAATGGAAGTATGTAATTGATATTGAATATAGTTGAAAACATTGTGGCAAAAAATGTTCTAATTTCAATTTGCTACAATAATTTCAAAGGCGTGGGTTAACCCTTTCTGAAGCTTCTGCAGAAGACGTCTTTTGAAATATTGTGACAGTCGCAACACTGTCCTTTAAAATTTGTTCAACTCTATTAAACAATAAAGCTTTTATTTAAAGAAATATTTCATGTTCTTGCCACTAGACATATTCAAAGTCTTCTGCTGCAAATGTGTTGTATGTGGGTAAGGGTTAAAGCTGTACACTTGTTTTCAGCACTGTGAGCAGTACCAGAGCTCTAGATAAGAGGCGTTTTTCATGTTCTAAAATACTTATTTGACCCTCTAATCCTATGTTGTGGGTATTCAAAAGAATCGTCTCAGTGAGACGATTCTTTTGAGTACCCACAACATAGGATTTGCTTCAATAATAAGAGAGAAATTGTGGGAAAAAAAGCTGAATACCCCTCTTTATCTGGACCTCTGCAGTACCAAAACAATATTGCTATAAATTAACAATGCCCTGGCTTTTGTAAAATACTGGTACTGACGACTTGTTAATAAAAATATGTAATACTTTTGCCTACATGAAAGTTATGTCGATCTACAAGACTACAAGCAACACATTTAAATATGTTTCGAAATTAGTCACCTGCTGCAGGGTATTCAAAAGTCATCTATTTCAAGAGTAAATCATTGAATACTTAAGCTGGTGGAGAAACTGTGGTGTATCTATACTTCAAATGCAATTTGACAAATTAATGCAAGAGAAGAGGCTTAGTTTAAATCAGCTTCTTCTTTAACTTTAACTCTTTCCTGAGTTTCCACTTCTTCTTTAACTTTAACTCTATCCTGAGTATCCACTTCTTTTTTTTCTTCATGATCATCTTCTAATTCCTCATCTTCCTCATCATTCTCTTCCTCCATTTCTTCTTCATCCCGTTCTTTTTCTTCATCTTCTAATACCTCATCTTCCTCCTCTTTTACTTCACCCATTTCTTCTTCATTCTCCCGTTCTTTTTCTGACTCTATTTCTTTTTCCAACTCCATTCCTTTACCTTCTTGTTTCCTTTCTTCTGTATGTTCATTTTTCTCATCTTCTTGTTTAATTTCTTCTGTATGTTTGTTTTTCTCATCTTCTTGCTTAATTTCTTCTGTAGGTTTTTTTTGTTCATCTTCTTGCTTAATTTCTTCTGTATGTTTGTTTTTCTCATCATCCTGCGTTATTTCTACTGTGTATTCATTTTTCTCATTGTCTCCTTTCTTTCCCTCTGCATTTTTTTCATCTCTATATTTCAGTTTAATTTTCAATTTAACCTTTAATTTGTCCACCTTACTTTCCAATTTAGCCGCTTTTTTAGCTCTCTTTCTTTTGTTGTTTTTCTCTTCCCTTTCTGCAGCATGAACGCGCTTGTGTAAGACCAGATTCTTTTCTGTGGGAAAAGTCTCTTCACACGAAACACATTTGAAAGGATTTTCCGCGGTGTGTAGTTTCCAATGGTTTATAAGCATGTGCATCTCCGGGAAAGCAGCCGTGCAGTACTCGCATTTAAACGGATTTTGATCAATGTGTGTTTTTTCGTGGCTAGCCAACCATACCTTTTTAGCAAAGCCTGCTGAACAAAAATGACATTTATATGTTTTTTCCAATGTTGGGTCGTCATGTAATTTAAGGTGCCTTGTAAGTGTACACTTAGCTGTGAAAGCAGAGTTACAAATGTCACATCTATATGGTTTCTCACCAGTATGCAGCCTTTCATGAATGGTCAGATGATTTTTCTGTGCAAATGAAGCCTCACAAAAATTACACTGAAAGGGTTTCTCCCCAGTATGCAGTCTCATGTGCGTATTTAAGTTACTTCGACTGTTAAATCCTGCCTCACAAAATCCACACTTCCAGGGCTTTTCTCCTGTATGTGTCATTTGGTGTTGGGTCATATGACTTTTCTGGGCAAAGGCTGCCCCACAGTAAAAACAAGTATAAGGTTTCTCACCGGTGTGTTTTCTCATGTGAGAATTTAGACTCCCTTTACTGATGAATGTTGCTCCGCAGGTCTCACACCTAAATGGGCGTTCCCCGCTGTGTTTACGCTGGTGAAGGATGTGGGATGTCATTTGTGCAAAAGCTGCATCACAAAGGTTACATTTAAATGGCTTTTCTCCAGTGTGTATTCTGTAATGGATCACCAAATATCGATTTCGTGTAAAAGCAGCATCACAAACATCACAGCGAAAACGCTTATTTACTTCATTGGGTTTCTTGTCAACTGTCAGATTCGGAATATTTTTCATCATGTTAGATACAGCAGTAGAGATAGAGTTTGATAGAGTAGCAGGTAGAGAACCTTGCATGCTCTTAGAATCTGAACCATCTTCAAAATCCAAGGGTATGTTCATTGGAAGTTCATCAGACAAACTGCCATCGGATTCCTCGTCCAACTCAGCTGGCAATTTGACAGATTTGGACTGGTTAGCCAAAGTCTCAGGTAAATTTACAGGACTTTGATCCGCTATGGTTCGTACAGGACTAGGCATTTCTGATTTAATCGTCTTGTTTGTCAATCCCATTGACACACCATCTGGCTCTGATACATGTCTGTTCTCCCGATCACTTGGTAAACTGACAGGAACTGGACATGACATCATGGAAGTAAAAGGATCTTCATTATTTTCCAGTGATGCAGACCTATTCTCAAATCCTAATTGCTTGTTTTCAAATCTTAAGTGTTTGTTTTCCAGTTCCATAGGCATAGGGTTAGGAAATAAATGTGGTTGTTGTTCCTGTTTAATGCGTAGAGTGTTTGCGAATAAATTTGGATTGGTTTGCAGTCCAGTTGATGGAGCTAGAGGTAAGGGTTCTGCAATACTGCTAGGATCAGGATATGGCATCCTATTTGGTTCCATTGGTGCATGGCTAGGGAAATACTCGGGCTTCTTCTCAAATCCAAGAGGCATAGTGAAGTGATCTTGTTTGTATTGATGACCCAGTGACACACTGTTTGGATACGAATGACCAGGACCACTGTCCATTTTGAGGTAGTACTGCTCTGCAGCAATTGGTATCTGGAAAACAAATAAATACATGAGTTTATTTACATAATTATATGGCTTGAACACAGAGGTTCATTGCCTAATTACATAAATGATAAATGTCATGCACAATATAAATTTTATAATACACTGTTAACAAAAACAAAGGAAAAAAATAATTACAAAACTTATCAAAAATAAATAATAATCTTATACAAATAATATCAAACATTAATATGATAACATCACATGATAATATAAAATATTAATATCAAATGCGGCAGTTTACAAACTACTAGAGAAAATATTAAAGTAAAATAGATAATCAAAGCACTGCAAGTGCTCACAGCAAGGGGCTAACTGCAGATAACATTTGGACATGGATTTACCGATCCCAAAAGTCTAACTTGAACACTTTACACTAGCAATTTGTTAGTTAGCACTTTATATCCATATATTAAATGATACAGGAGTAAAGCAAAACACTGTAAACACAGTATGATGGTCTATCGATATACTAAAAGTTGGCATACACATGCGCATCTGCTATCTGGATAGTTTCTGCTTAGCACACCTCCTGGTTTACAATGGAGTTTTAGTCGTGTCTTTTTTTAATGCAATTAACACATATATACATTTCATATCAAAATCACAATAACCTAACAATGATAATTATATTGTGAGTCCAATTTTACTTTCAAAGCAGAAATAAAATCCTGTGTTATCTACATTTTCTTCAGCGTGCAATGACTGAAATATTGTTAAAAGCGACGTAAAACATCATACACACGATTTAATCATTTCTTAGTGTTTCACACCGCATAGGTGAATAGTTTTAAATGCATTGCTTTTGAATTCATTTTAAATCCCAACATTTTGAAAGAGTTTATTGCAGCGGTGTTAAATGACAATTGCACCACTGATATCGGCAATTTACAAGACAAAAAATATTATATTTTTCTTACAAAAAAATTAACTGCCCAGAGCAGGAATCAAACTCAAGTCTCCCGTTTCACGGCCAAACATGCTAACCACTACGTTACGCGGCCACTTCGATAGATTTCATTTATAACATAATCATAAACCAATACACGAGTTAGCGAAATATTTAGTATGAAACGTTTTATCTTGATAAAAAACAAATGTCATTTAAATCATTTGTTTTATAACTGGGACTTGACTATCTTATTCCGTCTGCTGAGGTTGTTCAGGTTAATTTTGGTTGAAAATTTGATGTATTTACCTAGGAATCTAAATGAAATACTCTAGTACTTAGATTCCAGATTAACGTTTCCGCTGATAATACATTTTATTCGAAAGGATTTTTGGAAATTACGACGCCTAGGCTCACTTGCACATTTATCGTATATATGTTATATTTTGTCAACTGTTTATTTTATTATCATTTAAATAATTTGAATGTTTGAGTATATATGTTATCATTGGGACGCATTTATCTTAATTTGTTTTTGAGTCGGAATCAAAAAGTTACCTTTACTCCATTCGATTTACAATATTTAGGAATTACCAATGAACTTTACGCGCGATCAAGTATGTTGAAAGCGTAGAAATACATTTTAATTATTAATCATGTAATTCATATGTTTTAACATAAAAATTCTTTCGAGTTATTCCTTTTGGGTTAGTGATGTCGAATCAAATCAATTTTCGGCTTCATATGTCAACAAGTTACCGCATTTTGATTTTTAGACAGGAACTATTGGCGGTACAAGATGACCAACATGGAAATTAGCTGGCAACAGTCATTTCATTTTAACAAAATATTCCACAAATCATCCACTTTCATTGACATTATGTACGATCTGCAACCACCAATACATCTATATGAAGTCGAGATGGTGTTTAGAAACGGAGAGCTGATGTAGAAAGACAGATGTGAAGTAATTCCATGCCGATATCGTAAAACGCCTGTCTAGATTCCAGTCTCAAAATGTTGCGTCGTTTCGAAAATTAGCTACTATAGCAATTGGCTCTAAAGAGCCCCTTGCTAAAAACTACTGATATGAATGAAAATGGATTAAATAATAATAATAATTATAATAATATTAATAATAATAAATCAGTGTCCAATCTAGGATTCCAAAACTAATTGGAAATTTTAATTTTTATCAAAAATTTGTCTATGTAAAAATAAACCTCTTATATAAATTTAGGGGGGAAAATTCCAAAACAGTGTGAGAATAATCACTATCCCCCTCCTAGATGGACACTGAATAAATCTATATCCTCGGTACCAAGGCTTTCATAAAATATATGATACGCTGGGCAAATTGGCTAGAGAAACTTCGCAAAGTATGCACCACGATTTCCTCCTTAACTACACTGTAATTTTACGTATCGCATGAGGTTTGTGTCATGCGGCCAAGCAAGCGGCTGCATTTTAACTCATAAATTATTCATGAGTACGTGATTTTTACAGACAATTTGCCCAGGGTATTATATATTTTATGAAAAGCCTGGGTACCGAGAATGTATCAGACAGTGATATATATACTATTTAACGAACCCTTATCCCTTTCCCACTTGAACATGCATTTTTCCAAAATGCTTTCAACTTAATTCAATAACAGTGATTTCATGTATAGAGATTGTCCATGTTTATGCATCCTAAAATCTAAAGATGTTTCTTTAAGTCATCTGCTGCAGCTTTGTTATACTTGGGAAAGAGTTATCCTGCTATTTTAAATATTGGAAGAATGTACAAACGGCTTATTGGGTGATGAATATCATTATTTAATGGAATGGAATTACTTTAAAATAACATGATAGGAAAAACTATATATAAACCAATTCTATGTTAAGCCTACAAATGTGAACAAATTTGAAATGTTGATGAACACTAAATATTGATTGAACTGTACTTGTAAAAATTGCACTTTTTTTTAAAAATTATTGTCTAAATTTAATTAACCTTATTCTCCCTACCATATATCTGAATTATAATTAAATTCTTTTAAAATTGCACTTTGTTTAATCTGTAGTGTGTTTATTTTGTTTCAAACGTTAATGAATTCAATATATATATATACAAATCACACGTAATATGAATTGATTTTTTTTATTATTAAAACTTGCCTTTATCACTGCACCCTGTATCATTGTCCACGATTGTTTTACAAATTTATTGAAAAGTCCTGACTTGTTACTTGTAGAAGAATATAAGCAGAAAAATTGTGGAGAAAGATTAGTATACACAAGTATACAGACTTATTTTGGTCAACACTGTTCGCCATTGTAGTACATTAAAGTAACATTTAAGGACAAGCCAATGTTGATTATACTATATTCAAGCAGTCAAGACAGTGTGACAAGGACTGATTGAATCTAGATTTATTTGATTTTAAACTTAGATATTTTCCAGTCATATCACTGCATTTCCTTGGTATTTTACGAGTACTATTGGTCCATTTATCCTGCACCAGGAAGACAGTTATAATGCAAACCCCAAAAGCCTGAGCACCAATGTGGAAAAGACATTACTACCATTGTTTAAGTTTTGGGTATGACCCTGTCGATATCGAACGCACAACCTCCCTCAACCGAAACAGGCAATTTTCCCCTACATCAATGAGACGTTAATATGCCATTAATATGATCAGACCCTAAAAGGATTTTTGGCTCCCTTTTTCCTGCTGGGTCTTAATTAGTGATACTGTTAGACTAATTTCAAGTGACTTTACTTAATACTTTTCAGATATATTGTTTTTCTTATTTCATCTACATGATTGATTGATGTTTAACGCCGTTTTCAACAATTTCTCAGTTATATCACGGCGGCCAGTTCACCTACTCATGCATTTCCTGGTTTTCTCACACGAGTACTCCACACAACAATCTTCCCAAGCAACTGGCTGCTTTTCCACATAGACTTAGCCCATTGGTGGAAGACGAATGACGCATGTCGCATTGACTTTTGTCAATCGTCGGAAAGAAAGTTGGCCCAGCCGGGATTCGAACTCACCTGACCCCCAGCCTGATTGGTTACTTTTCTCATTTGATCTGTTACAAGAAAACATTTTGACCACCCTGAGTTAACACCAATAAAACAACAGCTTTAGCTGCTTACAAAGAAGAATAACAACTTTAACGACTTATGAACTTTGATGACATAGTGAAACAAGAGCCTGAGTGGAGCAAAAGCCAACGATTTTCTGTTTTTTCACAACTTTTTAAGACCAAAAAGGGGCATAACTGAATAATTATTAAAGCCACAGCTATATTACTTTGTAAAGACATGTGTATTGTCTCTAGGAACATGTGTATCAAGTTTCATTTGAGTATGTATAACACTTACAGTTTTTGAGTTGTGAGGTACATGTATTGATAGATTAATTTGGATTTAATGCTGTTTTCAACAATTTTTCAGTCATATCACGGCCGCCAGTTCACCTACACATTTGTCTCCTGGCTTTCTCACACCAGAACTCCACACAACATAGTGAGTTACATACTTTCCAAGCAACTGGCTGCCTTTCCACATAGACTGTTAGCCCATTGGTGGCAGACAAATGGCGCTTGTCACAATTAATTTATTTCAATATCTCTTAATGGTTTTGAAATAATTATAAAGTGAGGTGGTAAAAAAAAAAAAACCAAGGTGTGAAGCCAATGACGATGCAAGCTTTACTTTGAAAGGTCGAGATAAAAATTGTTGTAATGTCTGCCCTCCTTGGCGCTAAGGGTTGGGGGGTTAGCATCAAGACTGACTGACTGGTGTCAGCATAAATGTACCAATAGAACTGGTAACTTACCAAGGAAACGCCGTGATATAACTGAAAAATGTTGAAAGTGCCATCAAACAATAAATCTTATATGACCCTATGTTGCGGCTACTTATTGGAATATTGTCTCACAACAGTACCCACAACATATGGTTTTAACTTTAAATGACACAAAAGAGAGATATCGTTGAGAAAAGACCACGTTAAGTCTCCTTCATTGTATAGTCCTCTGCTATACTCCTAACCTAAAAAGGTTAAACAGAAAAACACATATTTAACTTTTAAGCAACACACAGTGCTGTTGTTTCCATTGTTCTCAAACATAAATGACTCTTGATCAAACTCAAAGGATAGTGATATGAAAACATATACCCTTCGTTACAATAATATGTCTTTCCCTTTGCTATGTCTGATTTTCAAAACGAAATTTAACTTTCGTTTAAGAGTAGCATCATTTCTAATGTAATGATCCGTTCACTGGACAATGCCGACGCTACCGTCTCTGTCAGACTCAGAGGTCACTAAACATTGACTGCATTTTTTGAGAATTTCAACAAAGCAAACTTGTTATGTAGACAATCATTGCAATTATGCAAGGAATTGAACTTTTTTCTACAAGTTTGTAACGGTAACTTTGTGGATACACGTGTAATTAGATCTGAAATTAACAAAAAAATATCTCACCGATCGGTAAATTATCGATTTACTCTTTTTATAGCGGAGATTCCTGTAAGGGAGGCAATCGAGTTTCTTCCAAAATATTACGTTTCGTCCATTGACTTTTCGTTCTCTTTGTTAACATTTGTCTTGGAATAACCGTGTCAATTGTGTATGCATGTTTAAAGTATGATAATGAACTGAATTTAGTTACCCTCGCCGTGCATAACTAACCATTTGGGGAGCATGTTAAAAGGAGACGACATAAGTTTAATATATGCTTATATGTTCTGTTTCTCAGAGACAGGCATAGTCTGTGCTTGGATACAATACATTTAATTAACAAAGATTAAAGGTCACGCGTTATGTTAGGTCTCTGTGTAGACATACCAGGCTAAATAAACCAGAGACATGTCAATACATTGTTTGTATATGTCTATATCTGTCAGACTATATACCATGCGTATTTATACGTCTCTGGATCGCAAACAGTAATTGCTTATCTGTCTACTATAAAGACATATCCGACGGCTTATAAGCAGCCGACTTTCAAAGTCATTGTTGAACAGGAGATATTTCTTATTGTGTCACAATGAATTCGACTCTATAATATAATATAGTATTAAATAATTATGTTTTTTTATAGGGATTTTCCGTAAATTTCCACGGATGGTTTCAAAGTCGTCTGCTGCAGATATGTTCTATGGGAGAAAGGGTTCAGATTCTACAACCAGATGAATAAAATAGAATGCATGGTTATAGACAGATGAAGTATATATTTGAAGGCATTTCAGAAAACACTGTCGAAATGTGTTATTTAACATTTTTTCACCATGTATTAAACACACATTAATGTTAAATTATTCAAGCAGGAAATTATTCTGCATCAGTTTAGCTTGTCCACGGTAGATCTGTAACCCTAAGGTGTCTCCAATTCTTTAGATCAGAAGAAATAATATTGAGACAATATCTATTTACAATATTGGGAAAGCTTAATTTCCCATATGTTTGTTTATTTGTCCGTCGGTTGTAATGAACGAGTATACCAAAGCGTGAACAACAGATCAATTAGTTAAACATTAATCATGATTGATCCAATTAACTCAATTATAACATGAAGGTAATCAAACAAGTTAATTCTCAGATGTGATTGGGCTTTGTAGCTTGGGTTGTCAGCTTTGATTAAATTCAGAAGACATACGGTACATATATATTTTACACTTTATAAAAGTACTGTAAATTGCATCCAAATTCATTAACCAAAGAAATATCATGAGACGACAACATGAAAAAAATAGAACAATTATGTACACAAACTCAAAATAGAGCTTCGTTTGATATCTACATATATATGGAACATTGCTATTTATTGGAACAAATCAGATACGGGTGAATTAAATTACCATTTTGTGCTTCGAAATGAATACTTGAACCAACTACATGTATAACACGTTGCAGTCTGTTTCCTGGTACATATTGGATGCTGGTGTATTACATTACTAGCACTAGTCTGTGCTTGGATATGGATGCATGAACCAACTACAGGTATAGCACATAGCAGTCTGTTTCCTGGTACATATTGGATGCTGGTGTATTACATTACTAGCACTAGTCTGTGCTTGGAAATGAATGCTTGAACCAGCTACAGGTATAGCACATAGCAGTCTGTTTCCTGGTACATATTGGATGCTGGTGTATTACATTACTAGCACTAGTATGTGCTTGGATATGGATGCTTAAAAAAGTGTATATAACATCGCAGTCTGTTTCCTGGTACATATTGGATGCTGGTGTATTACATTACTAGCACTAGTCTGTGCTTGGAAATGAATGCTTGAACCAGCTACAGGTATAGCACATAGCAGTCTGTTTCCTGGTACATATTGGATGCTGGTGTATTACATTACTAGCACTAGTCTGTGCTTGGAAATGGATTCTACAACCAACTACCTGTATAGGACATTGCAGTCTGTTTCCTGGTACATATTGGATGCTGGTGTATTACATTACTAGCACTAGTCTGTGCTTGGAAATGGATTATTGAACCAGCTACAGGTATAGAACATTGCAGTCCGTCTCCTGGTACATATTGGATGCTGGTGTATTACATTACTAGCACTAGTCTGTGCTTGGAAATGGATTCTACAACCAACTACCTGTATAGGACATTGCAGTCTGTTTCCTGGTACATATTGGATGCTGGTGTATTACATTACTAGCACTAGTCTGTGCTTGGAAATGGATTCTACAACCAACTACCTGTATAGGACATTGCAGTCTGTTTCCTGGTACATATTGGATGCTGGTGTATTACATTACTAGCACTAGCCTGTGCTTGGAAATGGATTCTACAACCAACTACCTGTATAGGACATTGCAGTCTGTTTCCTGGTACTTCGAGATCCTGAGATCTTCATAGGCTACTGCCTCTTTGATCCGTCTTAATTATTGTTTTGCTTCCCGCTTCCGGTCAATCATAATATGGTGTAAATTTCATTGGAAGAAATTTCCAGTATACATTTAATTTATTTTTAAAACTATTAACACTGCTGGCAGTTACTATGTCCTCCGGC
Source organism: Serripes groenlandicus (assembly GCA_031761405.1). Taxonomy (NCBI): domain Eukaryota; kingdom Metazoa; phylum Mollusca; class Bivalvia; order Cardiida; family Cardiidae; genus Serripes; species Serripes groenlandicus. Next base: position 96,679,061 of record JASEVX010000003.1, read on the forward strand.
AGATTGTTCCATGAGTCAACAACGCGTTGAGAGAAGTGATATTTCCTTATGTTTGTGCGGCTGAATCTTTTATAGATTTTTAGGCTGTTTCCTCTTGTTTGGGTTGTTATTTAAAGGGAAAATATCTCGGCATGCTATTTTATCTATATTGTAGATTAGTTTGTATGTTTCTACCATGTCTGATCGAAGTCTTCTGTATTGAAGTGAGGGTAGTCCTATTTTTTTAAATATTTCTGGATAACTTAGATGCTGGTGTATTACAGTACTACCACTAGTCTGTGCTTGGATACGGACGATTGAACCAACTACAGGTATAGCACATAGCAGTATGTTTCCTGGTACGTATTAGATGCTGGTGTATTAAACTACTAGCACTAGTCTGTGCTTGGATATGGATGCATGAACCAACTACAGGTATAGAACATTGCAGTCTGTTTCCTGGTACATATTGGATGCTGGTGTATTACATTACTAGCACTAGTCTGTGCTTGGAAATGGATGCATGAACCAACTACAGGTATAGAACAGTGCAGTCTGTTTCCTGGTACATATTGGATGCTGGTGTATTACATTACTAGCACTAGTCTGTGCTTGGAAACGGATTCTACAACCAACTACCTGTGTAGGACATTGCAGTCTGTTTCCTGGTACATATTGGATGCTGGTGTATTACATTACTAGCACTAGTCTGTGCTTGGACATGGATGCATGAACCAACTACAGGTATAGAACATTGCAGTCTGTTTCCTGGTACATATTGGATGCTGGTGTATTACATTACTAGCACTAGTCTGTGCTTGGAAATGGATGCATGAACCAACTACAGGTATAGAACATTGCAGTCTGTTTCCTTGTACATATTGGATGCTGGTGTATTACATTACTAGCACTAGTCTGTGCTTGGAAACGGATTCTACAACCAACTACCTGTGTAGGACATTGCAGTCTGTTTCCTGGTACATATTGGATGCTGGTGTATTACATTACTAGCACTAGTCTGTGCTTGGACATGGATGCATGAACCAACTACAGGTATAGAACATTGCAGTCTGTTTCCTGGTACATATTGGATGCTGGTGTATTACATTACTAGCACTAGTCTGTGCTTGGATATGGATGCATGAACCAACTACGGGTATAGAACATTGCAGTCTGTTTCCTGGTACATATTGGATGCTGGTGTATTACATTGCTAGCACTAGTCTGTGCTTGGAAATGGATGCTTGAACCAGCTACAGGTATAGCACATAGCAGTATGTTTCCTGGTACATATTAGATGCTGGTGTATTAAACTACTAGCACTAGTCTGTGCTTGGAAATGGATGCTTGAACCAGCTACAGGTATAGCACATAGCAGTATGTTTCCTGGTACGTATTAGATGCTGGTGTATTAAACTACTAGCACTAGTCTGTGCTTGGAAATGGATGCATGAACCAACTACATGTATAGAACATTGCAGTCTGTTTCCTGGTACATATTGGATGCTGGTGTATTACATTACTAGCACTAGTCTGTGCTTGGAAATGGATTCTACAACCAACTACCTGTATAGGACATTGCAGTCTGTTTCCTGGTACATATTGGATGCTGGTGTATTACATTACTAGCACTAGCCTGTGCTTGGACATGGATTCTTGAACCAGCTACAGGTATAGAACATTGCAGTCCGTCTCCTGGTACATATTGGATGCTGGTGTATTACATTACTAGCACTAGTCTGTGCTTGGAAATGGATTCTACAACCAACTACCTGTATAGGACATTGCAGTCTGTTTCCTGGTACATATTGGATGCTGGTGTATTACATTACTAGCACTAGTCTGTGCTTGGAAATGGATTCTTGAACCAGCTACAGGTATAGAACATTGCAGTCCGTCTCCTGGTACATATTGGATGCTGGTGTATTACATTACTAGCACTAGTCTGTGCTTGGAAATGGATTCTACAACCAACTACCTGTATAGGACATTGCAGTCTGTTTCCTGGTACATATTGGATGCTGGTGTATTACATTACTAGCACTAGTCTGTGCTTGGAAATGGATTCTACAACCAACTACCTGTATAGGACATTGCAGTCTGTTTCCTGGTACATATTGGATGCTGGTGTATTACATTACTAGCACTAGCCTGTGCTTGGAAATGGATTCTACAACCAACTACCTGTATAGGACATTGCAGTCTGTTTCCTGGTACATATTGGATTTACCTTGGTTTACCTTGGTTGTGAGATCTTCGTAGGCTACTGCCTCTTTGATCCGTCTTAATTATTGTTTTGCTTCCCGCTTCCGGTCAATCATAATATGGTGTAAATTTCATTGGAAGAAATTTCCAGTATACATTTAATTTATTTTTAAAACTATTAACACTGCTGGCAGTTACTATGTCCTCCGGCAGATTGTTCCATGAGTCAACAACGCGTTGAGAGAAGTGATATTTCCTTATGTTTGTGCGGCTGAATCTTTTATAGATTTTTAGGCTGTTTCCTCTTGTTTGGGTTGTTATTTAAAGGGAAAATATCTCGGCATGCTATTTTATCTATATTGTAGATTAGTTTGTATGTTTCTACCATGTCTGATCGAAGTCTTCTGTATTGAAGTGAGGGTAGTCCTATTTTTTTAAATATTTCTGGATAACTTAGATGCTGGTGTATTACAGTACTACCACTAGTCTGTGCTTGGATACGGACGATTGAACCAACTACAGGTATAGCAAATTGCAGTATGTTTCCTTGTACATATTGGATGCTGGTGTATTACATTACTAGCACTAGTCTGTGCTTGGAAATGGATGCTTGAACCAGCTACAGGTATAGCACATAGCAGTATGTTTCCTGGTACGTATTAGATGCTGGTGTATTAAACTACTAGCACTAGTCTGTGCTTGGATATGGATGCATGAACCAACTACAGGTATAGAACATTGCAGTCTGTTTCCTGGTACATATTGGATGCTGGTGTATTACATTACTAGCACTAGTCTGTGCTTGGAAATGGATGCATGAACCAACTACAGGTATAGAACAGTGCAGTCTGTTTCCTGGTACATATTGGATGCTGGTGTATTACATTACTAGCACTAGTCTGTGCTTGGAAACGGATTCTACAACCAACTACCTGTGTAGGACATTGCAGTCTGTTTCCTGGTACATATTGGATGCTGGTGTATTACATTACTAGCACTAGTCTGTGCTTGGACATGGATGCATGAACCAACTACAGGTATAGAACATTGCAGTCTGTTTCCTGGTACATATTGGATGCTGGTGTATTACATTACTAGCACTAGTCTGTGCTTGGAAATGGATGCATGAACCAACTACAGGTATAGAACATTGCAGTCTGTTTCCTTGTACATATTGGATGCTGGTGTATTACATTACTAGCACTAGTCTGTGCTTGGAAACGGATTCTACAACCAACTACCTGTGTAGGACATTGCAGTCTGTTTCCTGGTACATATTGGATGCTGGTGTATTACATTACTAGCACTAGTCTGTGCTTGGACATGGATGCATGAACCAACTACAGGTATAGAACATTGCAGTCTGTTTCCTGGTACATATTGGATGCTGGTGTATTACATTACTAGCACTAGTCTGTGCTTGGATATGGATGCATGAACCAACTACGGGTATAGAACATTGCAGTCTGTTTCCTGGTACATATTGGATGCTGGTGTATTACATTGCTAGCACTAGTCTGTGCTTGGAAATGGATGCTTGAACCAGCTACAGGTATAGCACATAGCAGTATGTTTCCTGGTACATATTAGATGCTGGTGTATTAAACTACTAGCACTAGTCTGTGCTTGGAAATGGATGCTTGAACCAGCTACAGGTATAGCACATAGCAGTATGTTTCCTGGTACGTATTAGATGCTGGTGTATTAAACTACTAGCACTAGTCTGTGCTTGGAAATGGATGCATGAACCAACTACATGTATAGAACATTGCAGTCTGTTTCCTGGTACATATTGGATGCTGGTGTATTACATTACTAGCACTAGTCTGTGCTTGGAAATGGATTCTACAACCAACTACCTGTATAGGACATTGCAGTCTGTTTCCTGGTACATATTGGATGCTGGTGTATTACATTACTAGCACTAGCCTGTGCTTGGACATGGATTCTTGAACCAGCTACAGGTATAGAACATTGCAGTCCGTCTCCTGGTACATATTGGATGCTGGTGTATTACATTACTAGCACTAGTCTGTGCTTGGAAATGGATTCTACAACCAACTACCTGTATAGGACATTGCAGTCTGTTTCCTGGTACATATTGGATGCTGGTGTATTACATTACTAGCACTAGTCTGTGCTTGGAAATGGATTCTTGAACCAGCTACAGGTATAGAACATTGCAGTCCGTCTCCTGGTACATATTGGATGCTGGTGTATTACATTACTAGCACTAGTCTGTGCTTGGAAATGGATTCTACAACCAACTACCTGTATAGGACATTGCAGTCTGTTTCCTGGTACATATTGGATGCTGGTGTATTACATTACTAGCACTAGTCTGTGCTTGGAAATGGATTCTACAACCAACTACCTGTATAGGACATTGCAGTCTGTTTCCTGGTACATATTGGATGCTGGTGTATTACATTACTAGCACTAGCCTGTGCTTGGAAATGGATTCTACAACCAACTACCTGTATAGGACATTGCAGTCTGTTTCCTGGTACATATTGGATTTACCTTGGTTTACCTTGGTTGTGAGATCTTCGTAGGCTACTGCCTCTTTGATCCGTCTTAATTATTGTTTTGCTTCCCGCTTCCGGTCAATCATAATATGGTGTAAATTTCATTGGAAGAAATTTCCAGTATACATTTAATTTATTTTTAAAACTATTAACACTGCTGGCAGTTACTATGTCCTCCGGCAGATTGTTCCATGAGTCAACAACGCGTTGAGAGAAGTGATATTTCCTTATGTTTGTGCGGCTGAATCTTTTATAGATTTTTAGGCTGTTTCCTCTTGTTTGGGTTGTTATTTAAAGGGAAAATATCTCGGCATGCTATTTTATCTATATTGTAGATTAGTTTGTATGTTTCTACCATGTCTGATCGAAGTCTTCTGTATTGAAGTGAGGGTAGTCCTATTTTTTTTAATATTTCTGGATAACTTAGATGCTGGTGTATTACAGTACTACCACTAGTCTGTGCTTGGATACGGATGATTGAACCAACTACAGGTATAGCAAATTGCAGTATGTTTCCTTGTACATATTGGATGCTGGTGTATTACATTACTAGCACTAGTCTGTGCTTGGAAATGGATGCTTGAACCAGCTACAGGTATAGCACATAGCAGTATGTTTCCTGGTACGTATTAGATGCTGGTGTATTAAACTACTAGCACTAGTCTGTGCTTGGATATGGATGCATGAACCAACTACAGGTATAGAACATTGCAGTCTGTTTCCTGGTACATATTGGATGCTAGTGTATTACATTACTAGCACTAGTCTGTGCTTGGGAATGGATGCATGAACCAACTACAGGTATAGAACATTGCAATCTGTTTCCTGGTACATATTGGATGCTGGTGTATTACATTACTAGCACTAGTCTGTGCTTGGAAACGGATTCTACAACCAACTACCTGTGTAGGACATTGCAGTCTGTTTCTTGGTACATATTGGATGCTGGTGTATTACATTACTAGCACTAGTCTGTGCTTGGACATGGATGCATGAACCAACTACAGGTATAGAACATTGCAGTCTGTTTCCTGGTACATATTGGATGCTGGTGTATTACATTACTAGCACTAGTCTGTGCTTGGAAATGGATGCATGAACCAACTACAGGTATAGAACATTGCAGTCTGTTTCCTGGTACATATTGGATGCTGGTGTATTACATTACTAGCACTAGTCTGTGCTTGGGTATGGATGCATGAACCAACTACGGGTATAGAACATTGCAGTCTGTTTCCTGGTACATATTGGATGCTGGTGTATTACATTACTAGCACTAGTCTGTGCTTGGAAATGGATGCTTGAACCAGCTACAGGTATAGAACATTGTAGTCTGTTTCCTGGAACATATTGGATGCTGGTGTATTACATTACTAGCACTAGTCTGTGCTTGGAAATGGATGCTTGAACCAGCTACAGGTATCGAACATTGTAGTCTGTTTCCTGGAACATATTGGATGCTGGTGTATTACATTACTAGCACTAGTCTGTGCATGGATATGGATGCATGAACCAACTACAGGTATAGAACAGTGCAGTCTGTTTCCAAGTACATATTGGATGCTGGTGTTTTACATTACTAGCACTAGTCTGTGCTTGGATATGGATGCATGAACCAGCTACAGGTATAGCACATAGCAGTATGTTTCCTGGTACATATTAGATGCTGGTGTATTAAACTACTAGCACTAGTCTGTGCTTGGAAATGGATGCTTGAACCAGCTACAGGTATAGCACATAGCAGTATGTTTCCTGGTACGTATTAGATGCTGGTGTATTAAACTACTAGCACTAGTCTGTGCTTGGATACGGATGCCTGAATCAACTACATAGTACATACTGAACCAACTACATGTATAGAACATTGCAGTCTGTTTCCTGGTACATATTGGATGCTGGTGTATTACATTACTAGCACTAGTCTGTGCTTGGAAACGGATTCTACAACCAACTACCTGTGTAGGACATTGCAGTCTGTTTCCTGGTACATATTGGATGCTGGTGTATTACATTACTAGCACTAGTCTGTGCTTGGATATGGATGCATGCACCAACTACAGGTATAGAACATTGCAGTCTGTTTCCTGGTACATATTGGATGCTGGTGTATTACATTACTAGCACTAGTCTGTGCTTGGAAATGGATGCATGAACCAACTACAGGTATAGAACATTGCAGTCTGTTTCCTGGTACATATTGGATGCTGGTGTATTACATTACTAGCACTAGTCTGTGCTTGGATATGGATGCATGAACCAACTACAGGTATATAACATTGCAGTCTGTTTCCTGGTACATATTGGATGCTGGTGTATTACATTACTAGCACTAGTCTGTGCTTGGAAATGGATGCATGAACCAACTACAGGTATAGAACATTGCAGTCTGTTTCCTGGTACATATTGGATGCTGGTGTATTATATTACTAGCACTAGTCTGTGCTTGGATACGGATGATTGAACCAACTACAGGTATAGCAAATTGCAGTATGTTTCTTGGTACATATTGGATGCTGGTGTTTTACATTACTAGCACTAGTCTGTGCTTGGAAATGGATCCTTGAACCAACTACGGGTATAGAACATTGCAGTCTGTTTCCTGGTACATAATGGATGCTGGTGTATTACATTACTAGCACTAGTCTGTGCTTGGAAATGGATGCTTGAACCAACTACAGGTATAGAACTAATCCGGTCCATGTTTATATACGGCAATTTATCGCGGGCACATTACAACTGAAGAATATTCCTGGAACAAATAGAGTATATGCATACAATTATTTTTTTCGTGAAAAGATTCAGTCATGTATGAGCCGTTCCTCGAGAAAACCATAATTATTGAATCTGCGTAATGTATCGACCCAGATCAGCCTGCGCAGTCCGCGCAGACTAATCCGGGCCGACACATTCCGACTCAGGGGGATAGAGGTATACAGTAATGATTGCTGAAATAGAAACTCCACAGGAGGCGAAAAGTGTCTGTCCGGGTTAGCCTGCGCGGCATGCTTAGGCTTATAATAACGCAGAGTCCACAATATTGGTTTTCTCGTAGGACGGCTCATGTGTAGATAGGCTAGTTGGTGAAAAGTTTGCATAGACTCACTCTGTAAATGTATATACACGGGACTGCCTGAGTCGTCATTGTTTGCATATGCAAAACAACCTATGAACAACATTTAACCCTTTCCCTTATATAGACACTGCTTCTGCAGCAGACGACTTTTTGAAAACATTGTGACAAAACAAGCAATTTCTCCTTTTACCACAATGTTTCAGACACTATTCACAATAACATATCTTTATCTTGTGCGTTTTTCCGTAGTTGTGTATATATGTTTACAAAGTAGTATGCTGCAGATTTTTTGTATTTGGAAAAGGGTTAAAACGGTAGCTACATCTATATATGCCTTCTGTGGTCACCCTACTGATACACCAGGCCTGTATTTCTCCTTTTGTCACACTGTTTTCAAAAACAGTCTGCTTCCGATGCGTCAAAATGCGTCTGCATGTGGAAAATGGTTTATCAAACTACACAGCGATTAAAAGAAATCTGAATTTGCTCTAGTAATAACTGTACTAGGGCCGGTTTTCATTCGCCACGTTTCATGTAAATATACGTGATAACGTGATTTAAATTGAGTTATGTCCCCTTAAAAACTAGCCGCCATTTACAGGTCAAGTTTCTGCCGTACATAGTAATTATCGACAAAGTTTGTTACTATTTTAAGCTCAAGTGTGATTATTCCTGTTGCTTCTGTTTTGGTTTTCTACTTTCACATTGTGGCAAACGTTGTAGACCTCAATCAGATTGCATTTAACAGCAGAAACTGAAAATCGAAAATGGCGTTATCTGTCGAAACATGAATTAGGCCATTGTTCTGTTCCTACACTGTATATGACGTCACAGTGCAGGAACAGCCATATTTTGGACTCCATTTTATCCCCAATAGGCAAGCAAATTATATTTTCTGTTTTTTATCGTATGAAATATGTAACACATTTAGAGTAGTGGTTATCACACATTTTGGGCGAAACTAAGGAACGATTGATGGCCTAAATGAAAGCTGAATTAAGCTTTTTTTCTGAAATTCTTGTTTCTTCATTGTTTATGGGATGTTTTACTCTTTGCAGTCGATAACAAACTTTACCCTTTTAATATCAAAACTGTTTAAGTGACATTTAATTTACCTGATACAACACCTGAATTTCACAATTCAATTCCAAGACTGTTTCACAAGGCTATTCACCCTTTGCGATTTGTTCGAAGTGTTTTGTTTTTGTTTATGTTCGGTGAAATAAACAAATAGGGTAGCATAACAATTACTCATTGGTATAGAGGGTCACCCTTTACATCTGTCACGGGAACATGTTGAGGCATAACACAGCTAGCACACATTCAAAACTGTCCATGCTTATTTGGTCATCTTATACTCTACTAATTATTGATACATTTTGTTATGATTCTATCTTTAATATGATTCAAGTTTTAAAAACTTGATGATTTAATTTCAAATTAAATTATGATAAATATGTGTAATAAGTTAAAAAACAACATTCTTTCATTTCTTGATTCTTGTTAATTTTGGCATTTATACTTATAATTAGAATTTAGATTTTGATTTATAATCAATATTGTTATTAGTTATAGATCTGTTTTATAGAAAGCATATTATGGACAGTCTAAATCTAAAACTGACACATTCTTGAAACACAGTGGGAAAGGTGTATATAAATTGATTTTCCCCCCCTTCCAGTGTTTTTGAGATTTCTTTCAAAATAAGAACTACATGTATATAAATAATTAAAGTATTTCAGCTAATGTGACATGCATCATATAAATCTAGTATCATACAGGTCCCGTTGAATTTATTTATCAGTATTGTTGCTAGTCCAAATAATTTAGACTTTCGGTTTCTCGTTTTATCATCTGTCATTATTGGTCAACCGAGTCGCGTATGCAGGATAATAACAAAATGAAAATGAGCATACGCGATGTCTTTTTTTGAAGGACTATATTGTTGCATGGTTTTTGACATGACTTAATAAGTATTCCCATGAGCCCTGATAAGTGTTGAGAGGTTCAAGAACCAATGTTTTCATGCTATATATTTATTTTAAGTTTATGATTCATGAACAATTTAAAGATGACATATATAGGGTATTATGATTTACCCTTTTTGTCATGCCAATATATTTTGATACATAAATTTGTAGATAAAAGGAGAAATAATGACTAAATTTTGCAATTTCTCGTTTTCCCACATTGTTGACATTAATTAAAACATAACGCTTTCCTTATTTACTCCAGATGTTTTCAAATTTGTTCACAACAGTTTTGTTGTATGTGGGAAAGGTTTACCCTCTACCTTTAATAAGGGTTAACCTATTTACCTGTTAATACATTTTAACAGTTGTCTGTTTTAAGAGGTTAATTTTAGATGACAGTGAAACATTGTTGGAAGGGATGAAATTGCTTGAATAAAAAAACTATGTTTTAGAGTATTGTCTGTTGCAAGGCATCTAATTTTTTTTGTGGTAACTGGTAATATAAAAGTGTTCAATTAAAATTTAGATTGTGTACTTTCAAAATGAGAGATTTAATTTTTTCAAAGTATCAAAGTTGCACTAACAAATTTTCAGATGTTACAATACATGATTTCTTACTGTAAATATTTTTAACTCATATACGTTATTGCAACAAACATGGAGATGACTGAAAAAATCTAATAAAAAATATGGAAAATCTGTGTAAAAATGAAAGTAATTATTGTATAGAGTTGCAAACGTTATGATAAAAGGAGAAAGAAAGTCATCTTCAGCAATGTCTCCCTTTACCACTTTATTTTCAAAAGTTGTCTGCTGCAGATCTATTCTTGACATTTGTCTCGAGTCTGCATGTCAGAAAGAGGGGTTCCAGCAGAAGTCTTTGGTCTTCAAACAATTCAGCAGAGCTTTGGTAGCTATGTCGGTAGCAACGCTGGCTGTAAAAATCAAGGGTTGCGAGTTCGAATCCCAGCTTGGCCAACATTCTTTCTTCAACATTTGACAAAAGTCAATGCAACAGGCGTAATTCATTTTCAACCAATGGACTAATAACCTATGTAGAAAAGCAGTATGTTGCTTGTAAAGACTTTTGGGTGGAGTACTGGTGTGAGAAAGCCAGAAATCACTTAGGTAGGTTAACTGGCAGCTGTGATAAGACTTTTTTTTTTTTGAAACTTCATTAAACCCCCAATTAATGAATCAAATAATTCAATAGTCACTCAAATAATTTAACAATTAATCAGTTAACCCTTACAATAGCAGCAGACGACTTTTGAAAACATTGCTTAATAAATTGTTATTTCAATTTGAAAACATTGTGGCCAAAGGAGAAATTGCTCATAATGAGCAATTTCATCTTTATGTGTTCAAAGTCGTCTGCTGCAGATTTGTTGTATACATGTGGGAAAGGGTTAATATATATATATATATATTTAAAAAAGAAGTAGAGATTGATCTTATTTTAGGTTGAAATATTTTTTTTGCAGGAACTGAAGGACACAAGGAGTTGACAGCATTTATAGTCCATTTGGCTCTTTGTCAAGTGAGTTACCATAAACCCTTTTCCCATATACAACACATCTGCAGCAGACGACATTAGAAACACTAAGGAAAACATATTGAAGATCTCTAAATAAAACTATGATCTGACATAGAATAGAGTTGAAAACATTGTCGAAAAAGAAGAAATTGCTTCTTTTTTTGTCATTATGTTTTCAAAAGTCGTCTGCTGCGGAGGCGTCAAATAGCGACTGTATGTGGAAAAGGGTTTTATTTATGTAGAATAGAATTGATGAATAAATAATTATAAAAGTACTTTATCAAATTCAATGATGAAAACTGGACTACCTGTTTGTGAGCACTAGAAAGTCCTAGACGAATAGGAATGTGTTGCTCAATTAATTAGGAATCCGCTGTGGTCGAGTGGTTAGCGTCGGGATTTCGAAACCGGGTGTCCCGGGTTCGATCCCCAGTCGCGGCACTGCGGTCATGGTGGAGTGCCCTTGGGCAAGGCAGATTTTCTACCCTAGTACTGGTTTGTTTTCCCAGGGATAATGAATAAGTGAACTGTCGCTGTGATATAACTGAAATAATGTTGAAAGCGGCGTAAAAGCCCAATAAATAAATATAACTTAATTTGAAATGTTGATTGATAAGGGTTTAACACCCTTTTCTGTAATACTTCAGTCATATCACTGCGACCATTTCACCTTCTCATACATGTGTTTCCTGGTCATTTTCATACCAGTACAGTGAGTACTCTACACAACAGTCTTTCCAAGCAACTTGGTGCTTTTTCACATAGAATGAAGTGATAGTCCATTGCTGGAAGACAAATGACGCTTGTCACAGTTACTTTTGTTAAACATCGGAAAGGATGTTGGCCGAGCTGGGATTCAAACTCTCAAAATCAAAACCTTTGCATTGACAGCCTCCATCCCTGACTGAGCTACCGGGGCTTGGCTATTACTCAATTAAACCCTATGTTGTTGAACATGAAGGCATCTTGAGACATGAAATATATGCACCTAATCTTGAGCTCTGTGCACAGTTTGGTGTTTTACGCTGCTTTCAACGTTGTTTCACTGCATTTCCTGGGTAAGTTACCAGTACTACTGGTTAATTTATCCTGACACCAGCCAGTCAGTTTTAATTCTAACCCTGAAACCCTGAGTGCAGCCATTACTACCATTTTTAAAGTCTTTAGTATGACCCGCTGAATCATATTCATAGGCTGTTGGAAGAATGTTGCTAACATTATTTTCTTCCTTGTATATAATTTCAGGACTTAAATTGAAGCCAGAATGGAGGAGGACAGTCGACAAAACTTTACCAAGAAGCAGGACAGTCAAAAAGTCTCAACTAAGGAGGACAGTCTACAAGACTCAACCAAGGAGGACAGTCTACAAGACTCAACCAAGGAGGACAGCCCACAAGACTCAACCAAGGAGGAATGTCAACAAGACTCTACCAAGGAGGAATGTCCAAAAGGCTCAACCAATAAGGAGGAGGACAGTCCACAAGATTCAACCAAGGAGGACAGTCCAGAAGACTCAACCAAGGAGGACAGTAGACAAGACTCAACCAAGGAGGACAGTCTACAAGACTCAACCAAGGAGGACAGTAGACAAGACTCTACCAGGGAGGTTTGTCTACAAGACTCTACAAAGGAGGAATGTCTACAAGACTCTACCAAGGAGGACAGTCTACAAGACTCTACTAAGGAGGACAGTAAACAAGACCCTACCAAGGAGGTTTGTCAACAAGACTCTACCAAGGAGGAATGTCTACAAGACTCTACCAAGGAGGACAGTCTACAAGACTCTACTAAGGAGGACAGTAAACAAGACCCTACCAAGGAGGTTTGTCAACAAGACTCTACCAAGGAGGAATGTCAACAAAACTCTACCAAGGAGGACAGTCTACAAGACTCAACCAAGGAGAAGGACAGTCTACAAGACTCTACCAAGGAGGACAGTCAACAAGACTCTACCAAGACGGACAGTCTACAATACTCCACCAAGGAGGACAGTCTACAAGACTCAACCAAGGAGGACAGTCTACAAGACTCTACCAAGGAGGACAGTCTACAAGACTCCACCAAGGAGGACAGTTCACAAAACTCTATCAAGGAGGACAGTCTACAAGACTCCACCAAGGAGGACAGTCTACAAGACTCCACCAAGGAGGACAGTCTACAAGACTCTACCAAGGAGGACAGTCTACAAGACTCCACCAAGGAGGACAGTTCACAAAACTCTATCAAGGAGGACAGTCTACAAGACTCCACCAAGGAGGACAGTCTACAAGACTATACCAAGGAGGACAGTCTACAAGACTCCACCAAGGAGGACAGTTCACAAAACTCTATCAAGGAGGACAGTTCACAAGACTCCACCAAGGAGGACCGTCAACAAGTCTCTACCAAGGAGGATAGTCTGCAAGTCTCTACCAAAGAGGATAGTCTACAAGTCTCTACCAAGGAGGATAGTCTACAAGTCTCTACCAAGGAGGATCATGATGAACCTGTAAACATCAAACATTATGTGACAGGGCACAAAGAAAATGTGGAACACAGTGAGAAAGAAACAGAGGAGCAAAAGGTCGACAATCGGGATCAATCAAGTGAAAATAGGGAACAAAACAGAGGAAATGATGAACCAGGAAACAATGAGGAACAGCAACTTACTGATGAGGATGAAGAGTTGTATAAAAAGTATCAGGAACTGTACAGGCGATATGCACAGGTTGAGGGGGAATCTGGTGATACTAATGTACCATGTGATGAAAACTACGGGGAAGTAAAAGATCAGAATGAAGGTGATGACCAGTATAGAAAGTATGAGGAACAATTGAAAATGTTAAGGGAACAATATAGCCAAAGTCTTGAACAAAGTGCGGACAGTGAAATGCAATATGGGGTAGATCTTCAAATTGGTGCAGTCATGCATGACCCCATCAGATATGAGGGAGATGCAGACAGTGAAGATGATTTAAGTGAGGGAGATAGAAATAGGATAAAAATTAAAAAGCTTAAAAGATTAATCCAGACAAGAGCTAGTGAAAGTGACTCCGAAACAAGTTCAAGCAGTTCAGATGAAAGTGATACAGAGGTGGGGGAGAAGAGAAATATCCTAATAACAATTGATGCCGAAAACCAGGCTGACTACGAAGCTGCACTACTCATGGGAGATGTGATAATGTTTGACGATGTGAAGATTGATAGCGACGATGAATCTGACGAAAACTCTGGACAAGTCATGTTCGATGATGTTCAAATTGGCGATGAAAATAAATCTGGCTTGGAGAATGAAGATATTAGCAAACAAATTCTTGATGGCCTTAAAATTGGTGATGAAGATAAACAAAGTAAAGGAAATGAACCAGATACTGATACAACCCAGGGAAAGGTACTAAGTAATCTTTTAAAACCAATAGCATGAAACCTTAACCCTTTCCCATATAAAGAAAATCTGCAGCAGACACCTTTTGAAGACATCTAGGTATAACATTTTGGAAAATCACTTTAAATGAAATTATGGTTACTGAAAAAAGTAGCCTAGTACTGGTTTGTTTAACCTGGGATCATGAATAAGTGAACTGACTGTCGTAATATAATGGAAATAATGTTGAAAACTGTGTAAAACTCTAATACAACTATAAATGATTGTTTAACCATTTAATAGAGTTGAAAGCATTGTGGCCATAGGAGAAATTGCTCTTTAGATGAATTTCTTCTTTTTCCACAATGTTTTGAAAAGTCATCCACTGAACAACATAAATTGTATGTATAATAAGAGACTTCTTGCTTGCTTTAAAAACTGTCCCTACAATGTTTTAAGAAGTCATATGTTGCCTCATTCGGGCCCCACTGGGCCATTTATGGAAATAGAACTTGGAGAATAAAAATGTAAATATATATCCTCGTAATGATATGTCAAATTAGACTGATAATTCTTACTGCATTTTAAAATGCTTCCTTAATCTTCTCCCCTCATATAGACGCTTTCTGACGCCTCTGCAGCAGACAGTTTTTTTGAAAACATGGCGACAAAAGAAGAAATTGCTCAAAATTAGCTATTTCTCCTTTCATCACCATGTTTTCAACTCTATTTAATTATTGTACTTTCATTTAAAGGGAGTTTCCAATTTTGTTAGGGTATGTTTTCAAAGTCGTCTGCTGATTTGTTGTATGTGGGAAAGGGTTAAAAGGTTAGTGTATATGTAAAAATGTGTAAAAATGTGCACATACAATTTTTAGCTCCACTGGTGCTTATGTCATGGTGAAATGTCCATCGTGCGCGCGTGCTTCTGTAAAATTTTGCTTCAAAGGACTTCTCCTCCCTAACCACTTGGCCAATTGGGATGAAACTTCATAGGAAGCATCCTCAATGTCCTCTCCTAAATTCCTTAAAATATTTTGGATCCATGCAAAATTCTCTTTTCCATGGCAACTGAAAGAAAAAAATAGTGAAAAGTTAAAAAATCTTCTCCTCCGAAAGAATGAGGCCGATTTTCAAAAAAAAATGTTGAAATGTTCCTTGGGTGACCCTCTTTCAGATTCCTTCAAGCCATGTTGACTGGTCGAAATAACATGGCCGCCAGAGGGCGGGGCTATTTTGCCTTATATGGCTACAGTGAAAACTTAAAAAATCTTCTGCTCTGAAAGTGTCAGGATGATTTTCAAATAATTTGTAGAAATGTTCCTTGGGTGACCCTCTTTCAGGTTCCTTCAAGCCATGTAGATTAGTTGAAAACTATGGCCGCCTGGGGGCGGGGCTATTTTGCCGTATATATGGCTATAATGAGAACTTAAAAAATCTTCTTCTCCGAAAGTGTTGGGCTGATTTTCAAATTATTTTGAAGATATGTTCCTAGGGTGACCCTCTATCAGATTCCTTCAAGCCATGTTGATTGGTCAAAAAACACAGCGACCAGAGGGCGGGGCTGTTTGGAGATTTAATTTTTGCCTATGTAATTGCAGTGGAGCGATACTGGCCCTCATGGGCCTCTTGTTTGAAATTTTGTTACTGATTTGTAAATACTGTTTGAAAAGTAGAAATATTATTATGAGCATGTTTTCCTCATCCCACAATGCTTTCAAGGGCCATCTGCAGCAGCTACACTATAGAGGTATCTTTTGTCATCTGCATTGATCAGGTTAGGGGTTTAGGTAGAAATAAATGGCCCTATTGTCAGCATTAACTCTTTCTCACATACAACAAATCTAAAGCAGACAACTTTGATAACATGCAGCAGACATTAGTTGCACTAATATAGATGTGTTTTAAAGTCTCTGCAGAAGACAACTTTTGAAAGCAAATGTGATGAAAGGAGAAATTGCGATTTCTCTTTGTGCCACAATGTTTTCAACTGTATGCAATTATGATACATTCATTAGCATAAATGTTCCTATTTTTTGGCAAGATGTTTTCAAAATTGTTTGTAACCATTTTGTTGTGTGTGGGGCCAGGGATGCGCTGGGTTAAACATTTATATAAATGAAATTCATTTTTGAAATGAGTTGAAATCATTTTTGCAAAAGGAGAAAGCTGCAAACGAGTCAAAGTGCATCTGCTGGCTGCAGGTAGAAAAGGTTAAGAATGGTGACTAAACTTTTGTTGTTGTTATATTTTAGATTGGTTCCGCGAGCAAGCCTCCTAGTTTAGATGATGGAATTAGTGTTGAAGAAGTTGACAAGGCAATTATGGAAAGTCTACAAAAATTTAATATTGATGAAGAAAAAAGGAAAGAACGGAACATGAGGAGGTATAGATCTCAAGACAGACGAATTGCAGAAAATATAAAAAAGGCCAAATTGAAAATGGACCCTAATAGTAACTTCCAAGTTCTCAAAAATAACTTAATCAACAGAGAAATCTTAGACAGTTTTCGGAATAAGAAGTACAAACCTCTCGGTGGGCCACAGAAGCCAAAAGCGGCAAAGAAATTTTCTTGTGAGATATGTGGCACAGCATTTGCCAAGAAGAACAATCTAGCGAAACATACAAAGATTCACCTGGATGAGAAACCGTTCCAGTGTGAGGTGTGTGAAGCCAAGTTTACGACCAAAAGTAATATGAGCGCTCATATGAGACTCCATACTGGTGAAAAACCGTACAAGTGCTCCATCTGTGATGCAGCTTTCTCCCAGCGTGGTAATCTGACTAAGCATCACAGCATCCATACTGGGGAGAAGCCTTATAAGTGTTACTTTTGCGAAGCTGCATTTTCCGATCGCGGGTCCATGAAATCTCATCTCATGCTTCACACAGGAGAGAAGCCTTTCAAGTGCGATGAATGTCCTGCAGAATTTACTGTGGAAAATAAACTGATTAAACACCGGCGTATTCACACCGGGGAACGTCCCTTTAAGTGTGAGCTCTGTCCTGCTGCCTTCATTCACAAGACCAGCCTCAATAGACACATGAAACGACAAATTCACAATGGAGACACGCCTTTTAAATGTCACTTTTGTGACCTTGAGTTGACCTCGCAGGTAAGACTTAAGAACCATCTGCGAACACACACAGAAGTTAAACCCTTTAAATGTGATTCATGCCATGCGGAATTTTCAATGAAATGCTCATTGGCTGTGCACCAAAGAATACATACTGGTGAGAAACCATTCAAGTGTGAATCTTGTGACGCTACATTTTCACAGAGAGGTTCGTTGACCGTCCATCAGCGGATACATACAGGAGAAAAACCATTCTCTTGTTTGATATGCGATGCCGCATTCTTCCAGAAAGGCTCGCTCGCTGTTCATATGAAACTTCATGCAACACAAATAGAAGCTAGCTCTCTGGTGGATGTGTTTTCTAACTACCTACATAATGGGATTTTGCCTAATGGTGAAAATGCAGGACCAGAAAAACCAAAAAAAAGAAGGGGAGGTCGAAGGAAAAAGGTAGTTGACAATGTTGAAGGATCTGAGATGGGTAAAGCATCAGATCAAAATGGAAAAAAGAAAATCAAGAAAAGTAAAGTACCAAAGCAGATTGCGAAGAACCAGGACATAGGTGATCAGAAACCTGAAGAAAGTACCAACAAAGTTGGTCTTGATAGAATGAAAACCACTGATGCAGCATATAAAAAACAGGATACTTTAGAAAATGAAAAGAGTAAATCAGGGGTAAATATGATAAAGAATCCAGGCATTGATATACAAGTGAATCAGAATTTTGATGTTAAGCAGAAAGTATATGAAAGTATCACTGAAAATAATAAAAAGGGGCGTAAGAAACAAGACACGAATGAAATCCAAGAACCAAAAAAGAAAGAGCGTAAGAAGAAAGAACCAAAAGATAAAGATACCCCTAAGAGAAAGTATGTGAAGAAAAAAGATCGCATTGAAATGGAATTGGAATATCCTGTAAAACAAGAAATTTATCCTAAACAGCCTGCTCATAAAGCAAACATGCAAGTTGTGAACAGAAAGGATATGCACATTAAAGATGTAAAACGTGAATTTGAAAGCGCAACAAAGGGTCAAATAGAAAACCAGGTATTGAATACCAATAAAGTTGAAAACCATGAAAACTATTTCCCAAACATCAAAGGGAATGAAAACAATCAAAACGTTCATATACAAAACCACAATAAAAAATCTAAACCAAATGAATTACATGGTAATAGTAATACTTATCACCATCAGCACATTGCGATTGATAAGAATAGAATGTCTCATAGTCTTGAAAACCATAAACTGGATACGTCTGTAAGTCAACATCAAGGACATCTAAGTAATATATATCAAGGACCTCAAAGTAGTGTAAATCAAGGACCTCAAAGTAGTCTACATCAAGGACCTCAAAGGAGTGTACATCAAGGACCTCTAAGTAGTGTAAATCAAGGACCTCTAAGTAGTGTAAATCAAGGACCTCAAAGTAGTCTACATCAAGGACCTCAAAGAAGTGTACATCAAGGACCTCAAAGTAGTCTACATCAAGGACCTCAAAGTAGTCTACATCAAGGACCTCAAAGTAGTCTACATCAAGGACCTCTTAGTAGTGTAAATCAAGGACCTCTAAATAGTGTAAATCAAGGACCTCTAAATAGTGTACATCAAGGGCATCTAAGTAGTGTAAATCAAGGACCTCTAAGTAATGTACACCATGAAACTCTCAGGAGCATAGATCATAGACCTCAAAGTAGCATACAAAGTAGCACACATGATGCACCTCAAAGTAGTGTGCACCAAGGAACTCTCGGTAGTGTGAATCAAGGACCTCTAGGTGGTGTGAATCAAGGACCTCTAAGTAGTGTGCATCATGAAAATATAAGTAGTGTACATCAAAGACCTTTAAGTAGTGTACACCAAGTACCACACAGTAGTGTGCATCAAGTACCACACAGTAGTGTACATCAAGTACCACACAGTAGTGTACATCAAGTACCACACAGTAGTGTACATCAAGTACCTCAAAGTAGTGTACATCAAGTACCTCAAAGTAGTGTACATCAAGTACCTCAAAGTAGTGTTCATCAAGTACCTCAAAGTAGTGTACGTCAAGGACCTCAAATTAGTGTAAATGACAGTGTGAATAATAAACGGCCTTATGAGGCTATTGACAACCGTAATGTCAAAACTGAACCAAAAGAATTGAATAAATATGAGGATATCGTCCAAGATTTTAGCACAAAGAAGGCGAAATATGAAGAAAATGCGCTTCCAAGTTTTCATCATCTGACCACCCAGCAAGGTAGAGACAACCTTGATACTAAGAAGACGGAAGATGCAGCGGAGGACTGGAAATATTACCCCGCCAATATGCAGAGGTATGATGAAAGAACAACCTTGAGCCAGCAGAGATATCCACCATTGGTTGACAATTACGGATATCATGGTGCAGACAACCAGGCAAGTCGAGACAGAGTAGAAAGCTTTGTGGGAAAAGGAGAAATTTCTCATAATGAGCAATCCCTCCTTTTCCAACAATACTTTCAGAAGACGCAGACTGCAGATGCGTCAAAAGTTAGTTCCGTCAAAGAACAGGCCACTGGTGAAACCAAGCGAATGGAGGCTGAAGACTATTGGAGGTTTTATGGCAATACTATGCCAAGATATGATACAAGTACAGCAAGTCAAGGATTCCAAACAAATGATTCCCAGCCCATGTATTCAACAGCTAACTGGGGATTATACGGGGGTCAAAACACGAGGTTTGACCCAAGTTCTAGCCAGCAATTTCATACAGGTCTCAATCCTGGGATTAATCCCACTGACAGTTTGGGCTACTATCCCTCAAACTACCCAAGATTGGACATGGGCGCAAGCCAAAGGTTTCACATGGGTGAGAGCCAGCGATACCATCAGAGTGAATTTCCACGTTTTCCGCCAGTTAGTGAAAGTCAAACAATGAGTGCACCTCAGAACTGGGACCTCTATGGAAAGTCTGCCTTGTTTGATACAGGATTAGGTCAGAGGTTTGATCCCAGTGCCCATCTTAAATACAGCACAGGACAGAATGTTGGAGAAACAGCGGATCGCACAGCAACCTTTAAGACATAATGTTTCATTACCTCCTTGTCCAACAAACAATAAATCTGCGACGGGTAACATTGAAAACATTAAGTCTGAAATAAGGAAAGTCTCAATTAAGTTGAAAACACTGGCAAATTGATCTGATGCAGATCTGTCAAATTGTGCCTGCATGTGGAAACAGATTAACCCTTTCCTCATACGACGTTTCTGCAGCAGACGACTTTGAATTTATTTTGTCAATAAATGGAATATCTCTATAATTGAGTGGATAACCTATGCCTAAAAGTGGAAAACATTGTGACAGAAGGAGAAATTGCTTGTTTGAGCAATTTCTTCTTTTGTCACTATGTTTTCAAAAAGCCGTCTGCTGCAGAGGTGTCAGAAAGCGTCTATATGAGGGAAAGGGTTAAAACTAGAAATGTGAAGAATCTGTAGATAATACTGTAAAAAATGATCTTACATGCAAACTGATCTTTACCTGTCCCACATGCAGATGTACAACTTTTGAAACAATGTGGCAAAAGGAGTAATTGATCATAAATGTTCTTATCTGCTTCAAAGTTTGTTGTATGTGAGAATGGTTATTCTCCAAAACAGGATAATCTGCAGCAGACGACTTTGATAATGTCTTCAAAAAATATGGAAAATCTGTAGGAGAAATTGCTTGTTTGAGCAATTTCTCCTTTTGTTACAATGTTATCAAAAGTTGTCTGCTGCAGAGGTGTCAGAAAGCATCTATATGTGGGGAAGGGTTAAATTATAGTAATTTTACATCTTTTTCCCTAGATGTTTTCAGTCATCTGCTGCAGATTTGTTGAATACTAGAAAGATTAACTTAAATGTAGTATTAATCATATTTCTGGAAGTCGTGTAGAGAAAAGAGTTTCATACAATTTAACCCTTTCACTCATACAACAATTCTGCAGCAGACATCTTTGAATATATTTTGTCGAAAATTGGAAAATCTCTTTAATTGAATGGATAACCTATGACTAAAAGTGGAAAACATTGCGTCAAAAGGAAAAATTGCTAGTTTTGAGCAATTTCTTCTTTTGTCACTATGTTTTCAAAAATCAGTCTGCTGCAGAGGCATCAGAAAGCGTCTATATGAGGGAAAGGGTTAAACACATACTACTTTGCATTTATATTTGTTCATTTTGTTCATTTTGTTAAATCTATTTTTCTAGTTTTTACTATAAGCTATGTCCCTTCCATATGTAGGTTTTGGACCTATGACTCGCTGGGAAAGGGTTCACTTGCATGTTAATTTTTAAAAGTAAGGCATTTGTTATCAGTTTTTTGCATTTAATAATTTGAATGGCTTGTCTGTTCAACCCTTTCCCTCATACAACAATTCTGCAGCAGAAGACTTTGAACGTATTTTGTCAAAACATAGAAAATCTCCATAATTGAATGGATAACCTATGACAAAGAGTGGAAAACATTGTGGCAAAAGGAGAAATTGCACGTTTTGTGCAATTTCTTCTTTTGTCACTACGTTTTCAAAAATCTGTCTGCTGCAGAGGCGTCAGAAAGCGTCTATATGAGGGAAAGGGTTAAAGGTTTCATTTTTAAACTTTGCAAATTTGACACAAACATCTGAATGGATAGTTTTTAGCTCCACTGGCTGAAAGCCAGTCGAGCTTATGTCATGGCGAGTTGTGCGTGCGTTAACTTTTTCCTTTAAACCACTTCTTCTCCCTAACCACTTGGCCTATTTGGTTGAAACTTCATAGGAAGCATCCTCTCAATGTCCTCTCTTAAATTCCTTAATTTTTTTTGATCCATCCATAATTCTGGTTTCCATGGCAACCAAAAGAAAAAAATAGTGAAAACTTAAAAAATCTTCTTCTCCAAAAGTGTCAGGCCGATTTTCAAATAATTTTGTAGAAATGTTCCTTGGTGACCCTTTATTAGATTCCTTAAAGAAATGTTGATTGGGCGAAAAACATGGCCGCCAGGGGGCGGGGCTATTTTGCCTTAGTGAAAACTTAAAAAACCTTCTTCTCCAAAAGTGTTCAGCAGATTTTCAAATAATTTTGTAGAAATGTTCCATGGGTGACCTTCTATCAGATTCCTTCAAGCCATGTTGATAGGTCGAAAACATGGCCGCCAGAGGGCGGGGCTATTTTGCCTTATATGACCATAGTGAAAACTTAAAAAATCTTCTCCTCCGAAAGTGTTTGACTGATATTCAAATAATTTGGTAGAAATGTTCCTAGGCTTACCCCTCTATCAGATTCCTTCAAGCCATGTTGATTGGTTGAAAAATATGACTGCCAGGGGGTGGGGCTATTTTGCCTTTTATGGCTATAGTGAAAACTTAAAATATCCTCTTCTCCGAAAGTGTCAGGCCGATTTTCAAATAAATTTGCAGAAACATTCCTTGGGTGACACTCTACAAGATTCCTTTAAGCCATGGTGGTTGGTAAACAAAATAGCCACCAGGGGGCAGGGCTGTTTGGAGATTTTATTTTTGCCTTATGGCCGTGGAGCAATACTGGCCCTCTTGGGCCTCTCGTTTTATTTCCATTTGAGATTTATTATTTTTTTGCAAATTAGCTAACAATCTGTATTTGATACTTGTTAGTGGAGCTCTACGTATTTTCTGTCATATTTCTGTTGTTATATCATAGCAAAATAAAATGTAGAGTCTAACTAGTGTTTTAACCCTTTCCCTCATATAGACGCTTTCTCATGCCTCTGCAGCAGACGGCTTTTAGAAAACATAGTGACAAAAGAAGAAATTGCTAATTTCTCCTTTTGCCACAATGTTTTCCACTTTTAGTCATAGGTTATCCATTCAATTATAGAGATTTTCTATTTTTTGACAAAATATGTTGGAAAGTCTTCTGCTGCAGCTTTGTTGTATGAGGAAAAAAGTTAAAGACAACCAATGGGAAAGAAGACAACATGGTCTTTGTTTACAGGTGGTCTTTAATTGTAGGGTAATTGCAGAAAATGAGTAAATGGGAAATTAAAAGAGTGGTAACTATAGACAGGAAATTACCATACAAAGATGGTCTGTAACACAGGTCTAACTGTAGTTGATTTATTATGTATTACTTGAGAAATTATACAGTATTGAGCTTATAAACATGCTACTCTCCAAAACAATGTACTAAAGTGATTTGCGCAGGAATCAAATCAGGAGATCTGGTTTTGTGACAAATATCTTGCTTGATTCTGCAGAGGAGAACCCCTGACAGTTCTATTGAAAGTTAACCCTTTCCCTCATATAAACGCTTTCGGACGCCTCTGCAGCAGACAGCTTTTTGAAAACATAGTGACAAAAGAAGAAATTGCAATTTCTCCTTTAGCCACAATGTTTTCCACTTTTATTCATAGGTTATCCATTCAATTATGGAGATTTTCTATGTTTTGACAGAATATGTTCAAAGTCGTCTGCTGCAGAATTGTCGTACGAGGGAAAGAGTTAAACCTTTCCCAGATACAACAAATCTGCAGCAGATGACCTTTAAAAACATCTAACAGTAAACAAAATCAAATAAAAACTGTAAAAATGAAGATTTAATTAATTACTGAAAAAAGTTGAAAACATAAAGGCAAAAGGAGAAACTGCTAATTTTAACCAATTTCTCCTTTTGTCTTAACCCTTCCTTTCCCAAATACAGCAAATCTGCAGCAGACGACTTCGAAAATATTTTTACAAAAACGTGAAAAATCTTCATAAATAAGTGTTTAATTATTTTAAGTTGAGTTGAAAACATTGTGGTTATAGAAGAAATTGCTTGTTTTGAGCAATTTCACCTTTTGTCACAGTGTTTTCAAAAGTCGTCTGCAGCAGATGCATGAGAATGTGTCTGTAGGTTGGAAAGTGGTTAATAAACTTTTTATTTGAAAGGTAATTAACCTTTTGTATAACTGCCGTCGGACAAGACATAATTATCATGGGAACATATAAATCAGGCAATTACATTAAACTCAATGATTATGAGTATGATGTGTCTGCCAAGTTTGACCTCAATATTCTGGACTTATTGCCACTTGAACGCTTGCATATAATATTGAAAGTGGATTTCTTGTTATTTCGTACAAAGTTTTGTTACTTATTTAATGAATATTTATTGATAAACATGCAGTTTTATGGCATAACTCTTTCCTTCTTACTGACGATTTTTGATGTATCTGCAGCAGACGACTTTTGAAAACATGGTCTCATGACGAGCAATTTTTCATTTTGCCACAATGTTTGTTACTCTAATTAAGATGCAAAACACTTTCATTAAAGATGATTTCCATATATCTGCCGGGATGTTTTCAAAGTCGTCTGCTGCAGATGTGTTGAATGTTGGAAACTGTCAATGAACAATACAACCAGAGACAAGAAAACATTTTTTCGTAAAGTCCGGAAATCCTTGCATACAGTTTTACTTCAGTGTTCGCTTAATATTTATGTAAATGTACATACAATGTTAATAATTACATACCCCATTGTGGAGTTTGTTATAGATACTAGCAGGAACTAGTTCTGAGAATGAATGAGTTTTGTGAGACTTGACCCTTTACCACTTGTAGTCGCATTTTGACGCATCTGTGGGCGACAAACTTTTGAAGACATTGTGGCAAAAGGAGAAATTGCTCATAATGAGCAATTTTCCCTTTTGTCACATTGTTTTCAACTCTATTGAACTGTTTTAAAAAAAATATCCTTTCATTTATAGAGATGTTTGCTATATTTGTCTACATGTTATACTGCAGATGTGTCAAAATGGCAAATCCTTCATTAGATCTATATGTAATTTTAGTGTTCGCTAAATATTTATGTTAATGTACATACAATGTTAAGAATTACATAGTATACATACCTATGAGGGATTTTGTTAACCCTTTCCAACCTGCAGACGCATTTTGGAGCAATAGCAGCAGACAACTTTAAAAAAATTGTGGCCAAAGGTGAAATTGATCATGATGAGCAATTTCTCCTTTGGCCACAGTGTTTTCTTTTTAACTTAATTTAACAATTAAGCTATCTTGTATGGAGATTTTTCAGGTTTTTGTCGCTATGTTTTCAAAGTTGTCTGCCGCGGATTTGTTGTATGTGGGAAAGGGTTAAAAGATACTAGCAGGAAGTTGTTTTGAGAATGAATGAGTTTGTTGAGGGACTTTATTTAGTTCGATGATATTCACCTACCGTCCTCGATTGTTTTTCATTTCTAACTACAATTTTATGAACAACACAAGTTGATTCTATGTGAATGTGAAGTATCATTCTTTTACATTATTTATCCATTTCCCACATACAACAAATACAAATGTTGTATGAGGGAAAGGGTTAGGGAAAGGGTTAAAGCTTAAAATAAGGTTATATGTGTACATTAAACTGTTTTGACTTACATGGATCTTAAAATTCCTCTAGATCATAATTTAATAGGAAAAATAATGGGATGGTAGGTGACTAATGGCACTTGTTGTTGTTATTGTTATATGATGAAATGTTATATACAGTCCAAACTGTGTTTTAAGACCACCCATGGGAACACATCAATATGGTCTTTGTTCACAGGTGGTCTTTATTTATCAATAAACTCTCCCCATCTTCCATTTAACCTTATCCTTTGCAAGTTTTGCAACTGGAGCCATCTCCTTTTATGTGTAAAATAACAAAGACGAGACTGATCTTGGTCTGCATTGTTTTCAAATCATGGTAAAAGTCCTGAATTAAAGGTAATAAAGGTTAATTAACAAGTCATTAATACAATTATGCAAATTATTTACTAACATACTGAAAACGTATGAATACAATGACATATTTCAACATATATATTTAGTTCCATTCAGTCAGTCAAATTGATGTCATGGTGACTTGTCTGTAGTGCCTCTGAGCGTTAACTTTCAGATTCAAACTTATCTGTAACCACTAGGCCAATTTGGATAAATTTTCATAGCAAGGGGCCTGGGTTGTTTATAGGGAAACTTTAAAAAAGTTCTTCTGAAAGTATTTGGCTGATTTTCAAATAATATGTGGAGTAAAGGTTCTATGGCTGAACCTCTATTAGATTCCTTGAAGCTATGTTGATTGGTCTAAAAACATGGCTGCCATGGGAAGGGGCTGTTAGTTTTGTATCAACTTTGATAAGATTCCTTCAAACCATAGCTGCCAGGGGGCGTGATGTTTTGCCTTATATGGCTTTAGTGATTTAATTTTGCCTAATGGCATTGGAGTGAAACTGGCCTCTTGTTTCTTTACCCTCCATGTATTGTGAAAGTTTTCTTTTGAAGAGCCACACTTATCGACCTATTTAAACGCTACACAATGAGTTGTGTATTCCTCTTCTTTGGAAAATGCTCAATAATGACTTGGAAGTGCATAAACATTTACATAGTGATTGAATCATGTGTTCATCTATCTACATACATTATTAACATGTTTTGTAAAGCTTGCTTTGTAAAAAACATGAAATTGGTCAATTGATTACACAGTTGAAAAAGGAGAAAATTCTCAAATTATGGGGGGAAAAAATCCTTTTCCCACAATGATTTCTAAAGTTGTGTACTGCTGATGCATCTGAAGTCATCTTAATTAAGTAAAGTGTTAAAATAGATAAAATCTAAACAAAGGTAAGGGATTTATTTAAGTAATTTGACCAGCAGCTGCTTATTGGCTTTTCTTTTAGAAATTGAATGATAAACATGTTTATGTGATTTTTGATAATTATATATTTATTGTTTCTAAGATTATAGGTTTAAATGTACATATTATGAAAATGTGTTGTTTTTCTTTTGACAAACTTTCTCCTCCATTTTGTTTTAAAAAAAACAAAGGGATTTTCGTGAAGGAAGTGCCTCTAAACTGATCGAACAGTGCTGTTTACCCTTTCCCACTTACAACAAATCTGCAGCAGAAGACTGCCAAACCAAATTGGCAAAGACATGAAAAATCTCCATAAATAAGGGTTTATCATTGCAGAGTTGAAAACACTGTGACAAAAGGAGAAATTGCTTGTTTTGAGCAATTTCTACTTTTGTCATGTTCGTGTAATTCTTTTGTTGCCGCGGCATCAGAAATTGAGAAAAATACCCAAACTTTAAAAACCTCCATCTCCATAATCCATTGGTCAGATTCCAAGATAATTTGTCAAAAATGTTCTTTGGGTGACTCTCTACAAAAACTGTTCAAGCTTTATTGATTTCGTTGACAAACAGGGAAGCAAAGATGCAAATGGCTTTTACTGAAAACTTTTTCTTTAACTGAGTGTCCACTCCTTGCAGTTTCATTTGAACTACTGATCAAATTTTTCACAGATACTTGCAGTTAAATATTTGCTTCTAATTTACTATCATTTAGGTGATCGATTAAGGGCCATCATGGGCCTCTTGTTTCTATTGGCGGGGATCCAAGCCTAGGATTTTGTATGCACAAACTGTTCTGGAAGATAACCTATTGCCTTGGCAGAATGATGTGTGGAGTTCTGGTATGATAGACTCCAGAAACACATGTTTTTTGTGAATCGGCCACCATGATATAAATAAAATACCTCTGAAAGTGGTAATAACCCCCAATCAATCACTAACCATCCTTTCTATAAATAACTCAAATTTTGTTTCCAAGTAACAGAATTTCTGATTGGCTAAACCATAACTTAGCAAATCAGAAATTATATTACTTTGAAATTTAGGATTTCTACAAATCTAGAACTAGAATGGATTCTGAATGTAAGTTCTGATTCAAATTTTTAGCTCCACTGGCTGAAAGACAGTCCAACTTATGTCATGGCAAATTGTTCGTCATACGTGCGTGAGCGCGTGCGTCAACTATTTGCTTCAAACATGGATCCATGCAAATTTCTGGTTTCCATGGCAACCGAATGAAAGAAAATAGGGACAACCTAAACAATCTTCTTCTCCGAAAGAATTGATATCATTTTCAAATAATTTTGTAGAAATATTTCTTAGGTGACCCTCTATTAGATTCCGTCAAGCAATGTTGATTGGTCGAACAACATGGCTGCCAGAGGGCAGTGCTACTTTGCTTAATACGGCTATAATGAAAACTTAAAAATTCTTCTCCTCCAAAAATGTTTGGCCGAATTTCAAATAGTTTTGTAGAAGTTTTGCTTGGGTGACCCTCTATCAGATTCCTTTAAGCCATGTTGATTGGTCTAAAAATATGGCCGCCAGGGGCGGGGCTATTTTGCCTTATATGGATATATTGAAAACTTAAAAAATCTTCTCCTCCGTAAGTGTCGGACCGATTTTCAAATTATTTTGTAGAATATCTATCAGATTCCTTCAAGCCATGTTGATTTATTTAAAAACATTGCCGCCAGGGGGCAGGGCTGTTTTGCCTTATATGACTTCTCCGACGAAAGTATCTTGCCCATTTTCAAATAATTTTGTATAAGTGTTCCTTGGGTGACTATCTGATTTCACCAAGACATGTTGATTGGTCTTATACTATAGCTGCCAGGGAGTGGGGCGGTTAGCCTTATATTGGCTCTAGTGAAAACTTTAAAAATCTTCTCCTTCCAAACTATTTGCAGAAATATTCTTTGGGTGACAATCTATGAGATTCCTTCAAGCCAAGGTAATTTGTAAAAAAAACGTCCACCAGGATTTATTTTTGCCTAATGGCTGTGGAGCGATACTGGCCGTTTTATGATCAGGATCTTAATTATAAAAGGAATAGCAAAAAGTAAATTGTCTGTACCCTGTACATATAAGGCGGTATTTGACGCCTCTGTAGCAGACTAGACCTAGATCGACCAAGCACACGAGCAGAATAATGCAGTGATCAAATGTACCCGAAGTTAGGCGTCTCGTAGCTAGATACGAGGTCATGTCTGATATGAAAGAAGCCACCTACAGCAGCAGACGGCACGAGCAGACACTGAGTGCCCAGACATCTTTCTTTGAAAATGTGACATCATTCTCTGCCGTGATGCAGGAGATGGGAAATCCATTCCAAGAAGAATCAGCCGACCTGCTGGTGCATTGCTGGAACATTGCTGACCCATCTCGAGCCGAAATGGTAGCAACATATCGCCGGCGGGGCAAAGAGCAATTCCAATTATTCATGGACGGGCTAGAGAATGAAGGTGAAAGTCTTTTCTATAATCCACTCAAGAAAAACCTTGTTTCTTTCTTCAAACAAGAGCAGGCTAAGGGAATTTCTATAAGAAAAAAGACCCGTAAGACGAAAGTCAGTAATTCTCGCGACTGTTCATCTCGTGCCAGAACAGGTAGCGTGACTTGCAAGAATTCTTCAAGCAAGAGAATCTGTCACACTCTGCATCTTTCAGTGACACCGGCAAGCTTCATACGTGTCAGAAGTCACAGCTGGTTGAAATTCTTCAAGCGCAAGTGAACATCTCGGACAAAGAACTAAAGGGAGATGCAATCATCATTGATTGCTTACGTAGATCAAAGACTTTTGATGACAATGCTAAAGAAGAAATCATCCCAAAGGTAGAAACGAGCGGGTGGACGTAGTCTTTGATGTGTACAAGAAGTCAAGTCTGAAATCCGAGACGAGGTTGAAAAGGGGGCAATGAATCAGGAAAAGGGTGACAGGAACTAGTAAGACACCAGATAACTGGCAAAGCTTCCTTCGTAACGCCAGCAACAACACTGAGCTGTTTCACTTCTTTGCAGAAAAGATGTGTGAAGCGGAGACGACAAGCACAGTCATCGTCACAAAAGGAGAACTTGCCATTAGCAACACAAGGAAGTCTCTGGATGCTGTGTCATCATGTTCTCATGAAGAAGCTGACAGGCGTACATTTGTACACGCCAGAGATGCAACGACTGATGGGAGCAAGTCTATTATCATTAAAGCTAATGACACAGACGTGCTAGTCAGAGCAATATCTGTACTGCCGTCCTTATAGGAACTAGGTCTTGAAAAAATGTGGATTGCCTTTGGTCAAGGAGCCAATTTGCGATGGATTCCAGTCCATGAAGTAGTTTCTGCAATAGGGCTTGAGAAAACTAGAGGGATCCCATACTTCTATGCGTTAACTGGCTGTGACGTCGTGTCTGCCTTCCGTGGGAAAGCGAAACTATCTGCATGGCAGACATGGAACGTATTTGATGAAGTTTCTGAAACATTCACTAATCTCAGCCAGCATCCAACATTGATTCGTGATCTTGACCTGCAGAGGCTAGAGAGATTCGTTGTCCTCATGTACGACAGATCAAGCGCAGCTACTGGTGTGGACGAAGCAAGACTATATCTCTTTGCCCGCAAGCAGAGGCCGTACAACTCAATTCCACCAATACAGGCAGCCCTCAGAGAACATGCAAAGCATGCAGCCTATCAGGCTGGGATCATCTGGGGCCAGGCAACCATCTCCATTACAGATAAAAGCAGTCCGACTAAATGGGGTGGACACACAAAAGGAGAGACATGGCAGATTATGTTGGACAACACTACCCCCTATTGCAGCGAGCTGTCGGCAACTGTCGCAGTGTTCCTATAGTAAAGGTTGCAAGGGAAGATGCAAGTGCTTTCAGTCAGAGCTCCCCTGCACATCATGCTGCAGCTGCATATGTGAACAGTAGCAGCTGGAGGACCAGTGGCATGGTACCTATGAATAACTTTGAACACTTAGATCATGCAAATCGAACAACTACAAATACTTCCAAGCAAAACGTGAACTTCAGGCGGCTAATTTGGTGGCCATTTTGAAAAATTGCCGCCACCTTGAATTTTCAAACCTAGATCATGCAAATCGGGCAACTGCAAATACTTTTTAGCAAAATGTGGACTTTGGGCGGCTAATTTGGCGGCCTTTTTGAAAAAAAATAAAAATGGCTGCCATCTTGGATTTTCAATTGGCCAATCGGGCAGATTTGAATAGTATCACTTGGAGAACAAGTGTGCCAAGTTTGTTGCTTGAATCATCATTTGCACGATTCCTCTAAAAAAATGATGTTATCTGCCCCACTACTAGCCGAGAGGGCAAGTATTGCTTGCTACACTGCCATAAGGCAAAATAACAATACAATCTGATTTATAAATTGTAATGAGCTGTTTCTCCTGAAATATGTATTATTTGCCACTAAGACATAGAATTTTACCAATTTTCCTGTTGGATAACATGGATTGGTCCAATTTTCAATATAGTAGAGTCGACTGAGAAATTTGGTGGTAAAAGGGTTAAAGGTCACCAAAGAAATAGTTATATGTATAAGTATTTCAAAAGCGGATAGGTATTATCTGAGGTTTACACTTTTAGAATAAAGGATAAATAAGCCACAACCTCTGGTGGCTTTGGGTTTTGACGAATCAACATGGCATAAAGGAAATTTGAAGAGGATTGACCTAGGATTATTTCAATTAAATATCTAAAAAATCTGACAAATATGATCTTAGAAGGGGAATTTCTAAAATGATCTCTTCAGCCATAAAAGGTAAGATGCCCTGCACATTAGCATCCATATTTTATTTACCAATCAACATGGCTTGAGGGAATCTGGTTGAAGGTCCACTGAACATTTCTATTACCAGTAAATAACTTGAATGTCCCCGCTACAACGATACGAGACATGGCATGCAAAGAGAACTTCCTCAAAACATTAGGCTTGATACTTTGTTATATGGAAATCCAAACTCATCAATCGAAGAAAATAATGCTATTTTTGAATCAGTCCATAATTTATAATCGGAACCAAAAGGTTCAGCTCACGATAATTTACTCTTTTCCTTAATTGCTTTTTTGTTAACTTGCAACTTTTTAAGTATCATTTTATGTTATATTTTATTTGGTACGGATAATCGACATATATACATTAACTAGCCTCCCATACGCGCACCACCCTCCTTTGTCTATTTCTGCTCTCTTTACATCTATCTCTTTCTTCCTCTTTCTCCCTCCTTGCTCTCTCTCTCTCTCCACTCTCTTTTATGTATCTGTTTCTTGTATTATAAATTACAAAGCTAAAGTAAGCTGATATTTTCTACACATGTTAAATATTCACCGTGATTCCTGTAAATCAGTCTTTATTGGAGAGGACCTTCAATAAGCTATGAGCTTTCAGTCCAATCCATTTCTCTATTGCATATTTTTTTATGTTACCTACTATGTAAAAATATATGAGAATTAAATATGTTTAAATTAAATAACTTATAACGGAGTTATCGGTCTTTGTCATAGAGCTTATCTAATGACCTAATCAAAATTAACAAAATTCAAATCCAAAACCAAGCTCAGTTAAAGGGACACTCATGAGTTTCGTCATGTAAATTGATAGATTGGCAATGTCGTAATGCTAACCCGGCAATCCTGAGCACCAAGGAGAACAGCCATTACTAAAAACAAGTAAGTCTTGTATGACCTGGTCGGGGATCGAACCCACAACCCCTCGCACCTGAGAGGGACACTTCATCATGTAAAACTCCAACCAATTTGTATAAGGACACCGACACAAGGGTGATCAAAAGCTCTCATTTCTTTTCTAATATCCACCTAAAAATGTACACATTGTAGAATTACATTGACAAATTAAACAGTAAAACGTTTGATAATTTGGAGGGTTTTATTCACAAAAAATACTAAATCCTAAATTAAATACAAATCACACTTTTAACCCTTAAACAATACAGAAGACATTTGACACTTTCACAGCAGACAACTGTTTTGAGAACACTGAAGGACAAGTAGATTTCTGTCATAAAAGGCAAAATCTCCCTTTTCCCCCTGCATAATTTTTAACTTATCAGAATTAATCTTAAACTGTATTCATGGGACACTTTTATCATGAATTATTATCAAAGCATACCACTCTGAAAATATCAAACCAGTTATTGTGATAAATTAACCCTTTCCCACATAGAACAAATGTGCAGCAGACCACTTTGAACACATCTTTGGGAAATAAATATTGTTTGTTTGGAGTTTTCTGCAACTTTCAACAGCTCAGGTCTCATATCGACGGACGGGAGATTTGATGTTGATCCCACACTTAATATTGACATCAAGATAACAAATATAAAAGGTATAAAACCAATATCATCCCACCTGCTGGAGCTCAAGAGTTGCATTGACTCCAATCGTTCAGACCCATTTAGCCGACTCGAACCGTTCAAGCAAAGGTCAGACTGTGCTTGCCATTCTCATTGAGCGTCTCCTAGTCACAGGGGCAAATAAATAAAGTAATCATCTATAGATGAAATAATAATTATTGAAAAGAATTGAAGACATTGTGGCACAAGTAACAAGACCACTGCCTGCAGGTGCCTGACGCTCGTCTGATATTATCCTTTTACGATTTATTTAATTTATATAAAAATCTCCAAATTCAGAATTTGTTTGGTTGAAATAGGACCAGACGTTTCAGCGAAGAAGATTTGAACAGATGACAGACAGACGCCGGACAGTGAGTGATCACAATAGATCTCCTTGAGCCTTTGGCTCAGGTGATATAATAACAAAACATAACTAGAAATAGCTTCATATTGCCATAGGCTATAGGTTCCATAAAGTTCAATATTGCAAAAACAGAATCATTTAAGTTAACACCACAATCCCATGCACAAACATGGCTGCCCGCTTGAACAAACAAAAAATGGTTACATTAACTCATCTGTAACTAAAGATATTGAATATATTACTGTTTTCCTATTTTAAGTAACAGTGACCTTGACCCCTAAAACACATTCCGATTAAAGATTCATAATATGTTAAAGTACCTTATGTTTTGATTGTTTGGAAATAAAATTGAAATCAATCTAACAAAAAAAGAAGAAACTTTGTCCAACTCTCAAAATTGGACAAAATACATAACAATTGATGTTTTAACCCCCAAAAAACAGGCACGCTCAGCATCTTTACCATACAATTGTAAGAAGGGTATTAGATGAACACGTTTTCCAAGTTTCAAAGTAATAGGTTTGATAGTTTCCATGTAGGTGACCTAAACGCAAAACTAAACAACCAACACCGCCAATTCACAAAATCTACCAAAATACATCAAAATGTATGTCTTTATCCCCCCAAACAGGCCACACTCAGCATCTTTAGCATACAATGTGAAGAAGGGTATTATATGAACAAGTTGTCCAAGTTTCAAAGTATTAGGTTAGACGAGCTAAAACATTCTCATTATGCGCAATTTCTCATTTTGCCACAATGTAATAAAATGTCTGATGCAGAGGCGTCAGAAAGCGTCTGTATGTAGGAATCAGTAAATTGACCGCAGACGCCTGAATGGATTATAAGGGGTTCTGCCAATATATAGGTATATAAGGTTCCATTGTGAATGTTTATATTGATCTTAGGATGTAATTATTTAAGCTGTCTAACTTAAGTGTGATGTTATATAGGTTTGTATACACATTATTGTTACTCCTTTATACAAGCACAGGCATTCTCAACAGAACTGTATCTACCTTTTTTTGGTCAAAATAATCAGGAATGAGCAGTCACAATAAACAGTTCTCTAACAACATGATATGCAGGGGTCAACCCTTTCCTACTAATGAAACGCTTTCTGACACCTCTGAAACGGTCAAAGTAATCATAGAAATCAATAGAACTTGTTACTAGTTACCTTCGGGCAAAGTTTCAAGTTTGTAACCCTTTCCAGTGCTGAGATTTTGCCTCAACCTGAAACTTTAACCAAAATGTTGACGGGCAGACAGACAGACGGACGGACATCGCCAATATATAGACTGGAGTTGCTAGAGCAATCCAGCCAAAAATTGTGGCAAAAGGAGAAATTGCTCAATATGAGAAGTTTCACCTTTTGCCATAAAGTTTTCAACTTTTTTCAGTTATTAAACTTTCATTTATAGAGATTTTTCATGTTTTTACCTGTATGTTTTCAAAGTCGTCTCCTGCAGATTTGTTGCATGGGGGAAAGGATTAATATAAACTAATGGGAGAGATTGATGCATTAATCGCTTCCCACATACCATAAATCTGTCACAGACGACTTTGAAAACATCTAAGCAAATTCACTGAAATCTCTAGAAATGAAGGTTTAATTTATGAAAAAAGTTGAAAACATTGTGGCTATAGGGGAAATTGCTTGTTTTGAGCAATTTCTCTATTTGCCACAATGCTTTTAAAAATCGTCTGCTGAAGTGAAGAGGCGTTAGATAGTGTCTATATGTGGGAAAGGGTTAACCGTTTCTAAAAAACGGCTTTTTGAAAACATAGTGACAAAAAGAGAAATTGCTCAAAACGAGCAATTTCTTCTTTTGCCACAAAGTTTTCCATCTTTAGTCATAGGTTATCCGTTCAATTATAGATATTTTCTATTTTTTGACAAATTATGTTTAAAGTCGTCTGCTGCAGAATTGTCAAATGAGGGAAAGGGTTAACAAAAGAGTCATGGTGGCCCTGTATTGCTCACTTGAGTACTATGGCTCTGTAGGATAAGGTGTTCATAACTACCATTCTCTAATACTATCAACTCTGTAGGATAAGGTGTTCATAACTACCATTCTCAAACACAATCAACTCTGAAGGATAAGGTGTTCATAACTACCATTCTCTAATACTATTGACTCTGTAGGAACAGGTGTTCATAACTACCATTCTCAAACACTATCAACTCTGTAGGATAAGGTGTTCATAACTACCATTCCCTAACACTATCGACTATGTAGGATAAGGTGTTCATAACTACCATTCTCTAACACTATCGACTCTGTAGGATTAGGTGTTCATGACTACCATTCTCAAACACTATCAACTCTGTAGGATAAGGTGTTCATAACTACCATTCTCTAACACTATCAACTCTGTAGGATTTTTAAGGGCGGTAATATTGACATAAAATAGTTCGTAATATTTTTGTCAATATACTCTTTAGCCTTTGCAGCTGAAGTATGTTAAATTTGACCTCCCTTTGAAGTTATCAATTAATGGTCCTTAATTGGTCTTTAATTTTTCCAGATTTTCTTTTCTATGTCGAAATTTTTATTTTTTGTTAATAAACACATTTGAGACATTTTCATGTAAGCTACCAGTAATTTATTGAAACCAGTATATTAAAGTCTACATTCTTCCGTTTTGATAGTTTGGACAGGACTCTTGCCTGTGAGCCTACTGCGGAGATGTATGTGAGTGTAAGGAATGACAACTCTGGGCAGGAGAATGCATAACTACATGTAATACCTACTTAAAGGTTCATCATGCTCAAGTCATAAATGCCGTACACAATATCTTTCTCAAATCTGGCGTAGTGACCTAGTGTTTGACCTGACATGACCTATATTTGAACTGAGCCTAGATATATCATGAAGACAAACGTTCTGACAAAGTTTCATCAAAGGGTAAAAAATTTAAACTCGAGAGTGGCCAAAATTGGTTTCTCAAATTTGGCCCAGTGACCTAGTTTTTGAACCATGATGATTCTTATGTTAAGTTAGCCTTTAAAGCGACTGAAATCCAGATGGCACGAAAAAAAAAAAAAAAAAAAAAAATCGAATTCGCCCTAAATGTTATTCTTTATGTTATCCAAGTAAAACCAGGGTAGAAAATGTATCGTTTTTAATCAATAAAGTGAACTTGAGTGGTTTTTAATCGTCCCGATGAAGGGGTTTCCTATTTAAAAATACTTACCCCGTTACTGACAGGGTAGAATTTGCGATGGAAAAAGTATCGAAAACAAGAAAATCTCACCGATTATAGGGGTATGTAATATGTCAGTTATCATATTTTAATGACCCAAATACAAAAATAACACTTATTTTCTTAAAATTGGAAATATTTTTTTTTTTTGACAGTTGGGTATCTGGAGTTCAGCCGCTTTAAACCATCAGGACAAATTATGGATGAAAACAGAGGCCTCTAGAGATTTAACGAGCAAATTGTTGAGGACAGACAACAGACAAAAGATGATAACAATAGTTCACCTTGAACACTTCGTAATCAAATGAGATAGAAATGTGTTGAAATTGCAAATAACAATAGATCAAATTTGAGCACGAGCTGTAACTGCACTATAAGTACTGGTATGTTATAAATCATCCTTTTCTCACCTGCAGACGCATTTTGACACAAATGCAGCAGAATACTTTGAAAAAATATTGAAGCAAAAGGAGAAATTGTTCATAATCAACTCCATACGATGTTTAAACTTCCATCTATAGAGATATTGAATAGTTTAAGCCTTTCCCTCATACGACAAATCTGCAGCAGACGACTTTGAACGTACTTCGTCAAAACATAGAAAATTTCCATAATTGAATGGATAACCTATGACTAAAAGTGGAAAACATTGTGGCAAAAGGAGAAATTGCACGTTTTGTGCAGTTTCTTCTTTTGTCACTATGTTTTCAAAAAGCCGTCTGCTGCAGAGGCGTTAGAAAGCGTTTATATGAGGGAAAGGGTTATGCCTGGATGTTTTTCAAGTTGTCATCTGCAGAATTGGTGTGTGAGAAATGATTAAATAAGATCCTACCAAATACCCTGAGAGATACCGGCTCACTCACTTGTCTAAACAACGGTTGCCAATCTAGTAATTTTACATGTAGGTATAAAAACATAATACAACAACAAACTATAAATCAATACTTAAGCCTTTCCCACCTATAGACCCATTTTGATGCATCTGCAACAGAAGACTTTTGAAAACATCTTTTTGCCACAATGTTTTCAACTCTTTTCAGTAATAATACCTACAATTATAAAAAAAATCCATATTTTTTAGTAGACATTTTCAAAGTCGTCTGCTGCAGATTTGCTGTATGTGGGAAAGTGTTAACCATACTCTTAAATAATAATCACAGAAATCAAATGACTGAAATACAATTAAATTGTAAAATGCATATATTACAAAAAACTAATCTGTAGGAAATTAAATATGTTCTATGACAATAATAATTAACAAGTCGCTGTTTAATAGTTTGACACTAGGCCTTGAGCATTATGAGTAATTTCTCCTTTTGCCACGTTATTTTCAAAAACCGTCTGCTGTATAAGTGTATAAAATGCATCTGCAATTTGGAAAGGGTTAAATTAAACATGGATTTAAATCATCAATGAAAAGAAAACAGAGGGGAGTCCGATGTCTTATTAAATAACCCGAGGACAGTTCAAAACAACATGTTAGTGTAACTCTTTCACCGATACAGACAACACAGTGAGAAAAGGCTCAAAGTTAGCAGATTTTATTCTTTTCCTATGATGTTTTCAACTTTATTCCTAAAGTACACTGAGAGTCAGCTTTGTAAACATCTAAAGAATGTTTATTACATATGGAAACGAAACATTTTGCTTGAATGGACTAATTGAGTCAATAATTGAGCTATTTCTCCCTTTTTTCCACAATGTTTTCATTACTAGTCTGCTGCATAGGCATCAACTGTCATCTATAACTGGAAAAAGATAACATCTTTCAACAAAGATAATAATGTTAAAAGATGTACTTCAACACTTTGCAATCATTATTTGATACTGAAACCCCATGTTGTGGGTACTGAAAAGAATCGTCTCACTGAGACGATTCATTTGAGTAACCATAACATAGGGTTCGGTTGAATAATAAGCTAGATATTGAGGGGAAAAGAACAGTTTACTCTCCCTTATCTGGTCCTCTGCTTAACCCTTTCCCTCATATAGACGCTTTCTGACGCCTCTGCAGCAGACGGCATTTTGAAAACATAGTGACAAAAGAAGAAATTGAACAAAACATGCAATTTCTCCTTTTGCCACAATGTTTTCCACTTTTTGTCATAGGTTATCGATTCAATTATGGAGATTTTCTATGTTTTGACAAACTACGTTCAAAGTCGTCTGCTGCAGAATTGTCGCATGAGGGAAAGGGTTAAAGCAGACGGCGTTTTGAAAACATAGTGACAAAAGAAGAAATTGCACAGAACGTGCAATTTCTCCTTTTGCCACAATGTTTTCCACTTTTAGTCATAGGTTATCCATTTGACAAAATATGTTCAAAGTCGTCTGCTGCAGAATTGTCGTATGAGGGAAAGGGTTAACATTGATGTGAAATTATTTTGAAATGGGGTCAGTGGTCTACAAGGTCCATTTATCCCTTTCCCTCTTACGACAATTCTGCAGCAGACGACTTTAAACATATTTTGTCCAAAAATGGAAAATCTCTATAACTGAATGGATGACCTATGATTAAAAGTGGTAAACATTGTGGCAAAAGGAGAAATTGCTCGTCACTATGTTTTTAAAAAGCCGTCTGCTGCAGAGGCTTTAGAAAGCGTCTATATGAGGGAAAGGGTTATAGGTCTAGTGACCATCTTCTGCAGCAGAGACAGTTGAACGCTTTGAACAAGTTTAGTAGAGGGCAATTAAAGGATTTTTTTTTTGTAATTGGTTTATCGGTTAACCCTTACAGACAGAGGCATACAGAA
This sequence comes from Serripes groenlandicus, assembly GCA_031761405.1. Lineage (NCBI taxonomy): Eukaryota > Metazoa > Mollusca > Bivalvia > Cardiida > Cardiidae > Serripes > Serripes groenlandicus. Next base: position 96,719,100 of record JASEVX010000003.1, read on the forward strand.
GCTTTTTTGACGCCTCTCCAGCAGACAACTTTTGAAAACATTGTGACAAAAGGAGAAATTGCTCAAAACGAGCAATTTCTTTTTTTGCCACAAAGTTTTCAACTCTTTCCAGTAATTATACCTTCATTTTCAGAGATTTTCCATAATTTTTTCTAAATGTTTACAAAGTTGTCTGCTGCAGATTTCCTGTATGTGGAAAAGGGTTAAGAAGGAGTAGTTTGAAGGAAAATGAGAACAGAGAGACAAATGCTGAACAGAGAGACAAATGCTGAACATAGAGGGATCACAATACCTCACCCAAGCACTCTGTGCTCCAGTGAGCTTGTAAAAACTGTGACATTCACTCCAGGTGTATTTTGTAAATTTTATAAAAAAGTATGCATAAATTGATTGCGTCAAAAACACACTTAACCCTTTCCCACATACAGGGAATCTGCAGAAGACTACTTTGAAAACTGCTAAGCAAAAGTATGGAAAATCTCTACAAATGATGGTATAGTGATTGAAAAGAGTTGAAAACATTGTGGCAAATGGAGAAATTGCTCATCATGAGCAATTTCTCCTTTTGTCACAATGTTTTCAAAAGTTGTCTGCTGCGTAGGTGTCAGAATGTGTCTGTATACATGTGGGAAAGGATTAAATCTTACTTTAAAATAAAGATAATTATAACTAAGGCAAGTCAAATAGTACCTTAACCCTTGCCAACATGCAGATGCTTTTTGACGCCTCTTGGGCAGACAATTTTATAAAACATGTTTTCCACTTTTAATCATAGGTTATCAATTCAATTATAGAGATTTTCCATTTTTTGACAACATAATTATGTTCAAAGTCGTCTGCTGCATAATTGTCATATGAGGGAAAGGGTTAACCACTTGCCAACATGCAGATGCTTTTTGATGCCTCTTGGGCAGACAATTTTTTAAAACATTGTGGCAAACAGAAAATTACTCATAAAAATGTTCTTTGAAAATTGTAGAGTCTTGAGATGTTTTCAAATGAATGAGTTGCAGTTTTGTTGAATGTAGGAAAAGGTTTAGGGATAAAGAAGACTTATCATAATACCTAAAACCCTTTCCCACATACAACAAATCTGCAGCAGATGACTTTATAGAGATTTAGTACATAATATGGAAACTCTTCTATAAATGAAAGAACAATTTTGTAATAAAGTTGAAAACATTGTGGCAAAAGAGAAATTGCAAATCATGTGCAAAGGAAATTAGTGTAGCATCTCAAAATTGATTGCATGAATTTCATTCAGACTTGGAATCTTTGTTGGAAAAAAAGAGAAATTGCCCATTTTAAAAACATGTCTGTTTTTTTTCTGTTCTTAACCCGATCCAACAAACAGACATATCTGTAGCAGATGACTTTTGAAAACATTCTGGCAAAACGAGAAATTGCTCAACTCTTGTTTCAAAATTACCTATTTACATGTACTTCCAATTTATCAGATTTCCTCCTTCAGATATTTCCAAAAATAGTACAGTAGGTAATGATTAACCCTTTCCCTCACACATAATTCTGCAGCAGACACTTTTGAGACACTTTTGAGAATATCGGATTAAAAATATTGTAAACAGTAAACCTCTATCAATGAAAGTTTAATCATTGAATAGAGTGGAAAAGGGAGAAATTGCTTATAAAATATAAGAGCATTTTAACCTTTTGTTAAAATGTTTTCGACTCTATTCAGTAAATAAATTTCATTTTTAGAGATTTTCTATAGTTTTCCATACATATATGAAATTCATATTTTGAAAGCATTGTGGAAAGAGGAAATATTATATATATTCATATTATAAATAAATATAATATCTCCTATAAATGCTACAATGTTAGAACTGCAGAGGTGTCAGAACATGTCTGTATGTGGGACAAGTTTATAATTCTGCAGATTCTAGATAAGGGGTGTTTTTCATGTTCTAAAATCCTTATTTGATTCTCTAACCCTATGTTATGGGTACTCAAAAGAATTGTCTCAGTGAGACGATTCTGTTGATTATGCACAACATAGGATTTGCTGGGATTATAAGAGAGATATTGTGGGAAAACAGCTGTTTACCCCTCCTTATCTGGACCTCTGATTCTATAAGTATAACATTCTAGAACATAGTTCAACCTTCATGTACATGTATATATGCATAATAAATACTCCCTGCTCTAGGAATATCTGCCAGGATACATAAATTTGTAACCTCTGTAAAACAAGATCAACCTGAGCAGTTTTCATCTGGCTCTGCACTGTTTGCCAATTTGTCACAAAAGGTTTCAAAAACATCTAACGAACAATGTGCAGTTGATTCAAATAGTGCATCTGTCTCGACTATTGACAACATTGTGACTAAAGGAGAAACTGCTCATTATGAACAAACTAGCCCTTTGCCAAAATGTTTTCAACTCTATTTAACCCTTTTCCTCATATAGACGCTTTCTGACGCCTCTGCAGCAGACGGCTTTTTGAAAACGTAGTGACAAAAGAAGAAATTGCACAAAACGTGCAATTTCTCCTTTTGCCACAATGTTTTCCACTTTTTGTCATAGGTTATCCATTAAATTATGGAGATTTTCTATTTTTTGACAAAATATGTTCAAAGTTGTCTGCTGCAGAATTGCCATATGAGGGAAAGGGTTAATAAATAAAATTCATTTATAGAAATTTTCTATAATTTTGCATAAAAATATTATATATATATGTTTTAAAAGTTGTCTGCTGCGGATCTATTGTATATGGGAAAAGGTTAATCTGAGGTTCACAAACATTTCCTAGGATATGGATTTTCTGGTGCTCAAGACCAAATAAACTTAACAGCATCACTGGAACAACATGTCAGTGGCTATTTCCCCTGCGTTGGCTTTTTGATGCATTGTATTTATAAAATCTGAGAATACTGGGTCAACAGGATCTAACTCAAATGCATTTTCCGTTGTTGACATGACATTTTTCTTTGAAGGCATTTGTTTTCGTCTTTTTGGAGGGTCGTTGTTTAAGTCTTTATCATTTTCAGACTTGGCATTCTTTACACCATTTGTTATTTTATTGTTGATACCAATATCCTTGGTGTCATTGCCGGTTCTTGCTGGCATTGCAGGATTACCATTATCACCTCCATGTATCCTTTGATGTATGGAGAGGGAACCTTTCTGTGAGAAACAAGCATTACAATATTTACACTTGAAGGGTTTAAGACCTGTATGTATCCTCATGTGTATGGTCAGCGAACCTCGCCCTGCAAAAGTGGCCGAACAATTGTCACATTTATATGGTTTTTCACCAGAATGACACTGCTGGTGATTAATCAGCCGTGCTTGTTGACGAAAAGATGCATTACATGTTACACATTTATAAGGTTTGTCAACATCTTCACCTTTCTTTGGACGGCTGTATTGATTCATTGGTGGTGGGGTCTCTCCATCATGCTGTGTTAATTTGTGAGCCAATAGTGCTGCATTATCGCCAAACTTTTCGTTGCAATACTCACATTTGTTGTGTTTTATTTTACGAGAATATCCGCCTGTATCATGTACAATTTGATGTTTGATAAGATGACTTTTCTGTACAAATGCTGCTTCGCACATTTCACATTTATAGGGTTTCTCGCCAGTATGTAATCTCATATGAATGGTCTTGTTACTTTTGGATGTGAAGGATGCATCACAAGCGTCACAATGGAAGGGTTTCTCCCCTGTGTGAATCCGTAAATGTTTGACATAATTACTCTTCTTGTTAAATTGCATTCCGCAATACTCACAGTGAAAAAGCTTACGGCGAACAGGTTTAACTTTAGGTTTCACAGCTGGAGCTTGCTTTGATTTGATTTCTTCCCCAGATTTATCGTCATTTGATTCATTTTGCATATTTGACCCATCACTAGACTTGTGTTCTTCGTTGTTAGATTTTGCTGCCATTTCATTTACATGATCTGATTCCTGGCATTCTTTTTGGTTATCTGTTTCAGTTTTCAGAGTGTTTTCATCATCAGCTTCCGAAGAAGGAGAGCGATCCAACATTGAGCTGTTCTCCATTCCTTTACACAGATTCTCTGGTTTCTACCACTTTAGATCCTTTCCATACTTCATCTTGTTATTTTCTTAAGACACTGTAAAGAAAACGAAAATAATTAAATTATTTACCCTTTCCCTGATGTGGTTGAATTATGGCAGCTCCAGCAGCAGCCGCCTGATGTGTTTTTAAAACATTGTAGGAAAAGGAGACAATTTATTATACACAATGTTTTCAATCCTGTATCAAAATTATTTCTGCTTGGATGTAACAATAAAAGTAGGCTATATTACAAGAATTACACGTCTAGCCATCCCCCTCCTTGAATATCACTACACAGTGTACCAGACAAATTGTGTGTGCAAAATATTCCAACACAAACCGTAAGTAGGCCTTCAGCGATAGTTTATTGTTCCATCCCACTCCATTAATCTTTATGATTTGTTTCTATGTCTCATTTGACATTTTATCTCTCGGCAGCTCAATGAAAGGATATGTACCATGTAAAGGTATTAAGATAAAAAATATCACGAGGAAAGGAAAACTGTCTTACTCTTGTAAACAATGCATTTGTTTGTTGGTGTCAAAACGATGTGTGACACTGTCATTTTGAATTCAACAGAAAACAGCGGGCATTCCTTTTGTTAACGGACCAAGTAAATATTTTTGTTCCGTAAATACAATATGACCTGTTGCAGGAATTAAAATAGTTTTAATCATTATACATGCCACTCACCAATTGTTTTTCCATTATCAGGTAGAAAAATAACCTTCCACCTGTAAATGGCGGATATTTATGCAGGGGAGGTAACCTTACGTGACGATACAACTTGTCGGTATTCCCCGGTCTCCTCCGGTCACAGTTTTATAGTTTTCTTTATGTGTAAGTTGTTTTACGCCGCTTTCAACAACACCAAGTTATATCATGGTGTTTCCTAGGTAAATAACCACTACTGCTTGTCTATGTATCATGACACCAGTGTGTCTATCGTAATTCCGAAGCGCCAAAAGCAATTACTACCAATATTTAAGTCGTTGGTATGACACGGCTGGGGAACGAACCCGTACCCTCTCGCATCCGAGGAGGACATTCTACCACGACACCAACGATAAACGGTCAATAGTCTTGTTCAATAGATAAATAAATATGTCTCTATATGGGACCAAAAAAATCTGAATATTGGTTAAATAAATAGTGTTCATTGGAGAATATCAGTCATCCAGGCTAAACGAAATAATGTTATGATATGACGCTACACCAGCACTTATAATACGATGCATATTCGCATCTTGAAAGGGTATCCTAAATAAATACAACCACTTAGTCAAAATATTGCACCCGTTTCGAAGGATGATACCAAGTTTCATCAATTATATCAGGTAGATTTGGCGCGACGTTATGTAACGTCGCGTGTCGCGCCATTTTGATTGACGTTAGTGACGTCATTCTATATAAACAACAAGACGGGGACGTCATTCTATATAAACAACAAGACGGATGTTTGATGCAAAGCATCAAAGACAAGCCGCAATATTTCGTTTCACATGAAGAAATAAGAAAAAAGATCATTTAAATCCACAAACATTAGAACAATTTAATCTGAAGTCAGTAATGCTGATATCGGTTATTGAAGATATAAGTTTTATGTAGGATATTTAACCTGGCAGGGTCTGTGTTTTAAGTGAATGAGATAATTTAGAGTTAAACTGGTCATGAAAAGTGACATATAACACTAAAGATAAATGGACAAGAGGTTATGATAAATTTAAATTAGTACCAAAAACAATCAACTATTTTTTTGTATTGAACACACGCCCTGTTATGATAATGTTTTAACAAATAATGTCTGACACACAGAAAATCTGTTTTTCGTTTGTATCGGTAAGTCATGATAGTGGATAAGGGTTTCCTACATGAAACAAATCTGCAGTAGACGAGTTTGAAGTAAAAAGTCTCTATAAATGATCATATGATAATTGAAAAGTGTTGAAATTATTATGGCAAATGCAGATATTGCTCATTATGAGCAATTTCTCCTTTTGCCACAATGATTTCAATGATGTTTACCCTAATAGACTTTAAAATCATCAAGTACAAAACATAGAAAATCTCTATAAATGATAGTAAGATAATCGAAAAGAGTTGAAATTATTGTGGCAAATTGAGCAATTGAAAATCAAAGCTGTCGGATTACAAACGAACAATCTCGAGTTGACGAAACTCGTTTCGTGTTTAGCATTCAGAAAATCAAGGAAACGTATTTCAATATACACGTATTCCGAAAGACTGACAAGAGCTGCAGCGACTTTTGAAAACATTGTGACAAAAAGAGAAATTGATCACGAGAAAGTTATCCTTTTGCTACAATGTTTTCTACTTTATGTCCATAAATGATACATTCATTTAGCAAGATGTTCCAATTTTTACTTAATGTGCTACATATCTGTTGTACATGGGAAAGAAAGGCTTAATATATATAGGAACTAATTTCATTTTTTTTGAAAACGTTAAACCAGTGCATGAAAATTTACTTGAATTTATTTCTTGAAATTGTAAATTTACCAGTTGATATAAGAATTGAAATGCTGTCTACATTAACAGTGATAAGTTAAATACAGTTCAGTTAATCCGATCACATCTTGTTTGTAAGAACCAGAATATTTCATTTCATTTAAGTTTTCTGGATGTTCACATCGCATCCGTGATAAAACATGTTGTCGGCTAGGCAAAATACACCGATATCGTGTTTACCGCGATATTCAAGAAATGTGAAACTGCAACAGCGAAAAAGAACGAAATTGATTTTCTCAAACTGTAAATTTACCAGTTGATATAAGAGTTGAAATGCTGTCTACATTTACAGTGATAAGTTAAATACAGTTCAGTTAATCCGATCACACTTTGTTTGTAAGAACCAGAATATTTCATTTCATTTAAGTTTTCTGGATGTTCACATCGATTCCGTGATAACACATGTTGTCGGCTAGGCAAAATACACCGATATCGTGTTTACCGCGATATTCATGAAATGTGAAACTGCATCAGCGAAAACGAACGGAATTGATCTTGAAACAGATATTTCTGTGGTTTAAATCTTTTCATGTCTGCATTTTGTGATGACAATTGTACTCAAAGTTAACTTTGAAACAAGTATGTACTGAACATGAAAGTCAGATTATTAAAAGCAATGCAAATCAAAAATGTATGTGAAATTACGATAAAAATGAAAATCTATAGATAGACTATAGATGAATGGTACTGTCTTTTTTTTTTAGCTCTTAACTTGATTCGGGAACCAGAGTCGCTGTGCGGCCGCTTACGACAATTACAAACTAGACCAAATTGAGATCTGTTTAAAACGCGTTGGTGAATACGGATTAAATCTAAAACGTGGATTATATATTGAGATTTAGATTTAGTCAAAACTCTAAATTGAAAAGTTTAGTGAATACGGGACGTGGCTTCTTCGTCTAATTACTGCGTAATATATCATAGGATGTAATTTTAAGGAACCAGACTACATTTACCAATTCAATAGAAGGGTTCTCAATTTTACTGTCTAGACTAGATACAGTATGAATTTCGCTTAAATAAAAATGAACATACATTCAATTAATATACTGGCCTTTGTCTTTTGTTTTAAATTTGTAAATCTCAAAAATGTATATAGAGTGTAAAAGGGATGTTTTAAAAGTCATTACCTTAAATTAATGTACTTTGTAAGGACAAAGAGAAATCTGCAGGGTTTTGCGACAATACGTAAACCCAGTTATTTGATTGGCTAACGTCATTTGTATCACTACGCTTCTGTATTTAATGCATTTCGCGGGAAAATCCTGTACAGTATAAGATTGACAGTCGGTTCAATAGGTTAAAATAGAAATTAGTTTGGTTGGTGAACAAAGTCTTAGCTGTGACTTTGTTCTTGTTAAGAAATTTGTATTCACATCGTAACACATTGAAACATATCGATCAAAGAGAACTATTTTTTCTCTCTGTTGAGTTGGAGGGACCCTGCATTATTGCGGGAGTCGATGAAAAAGTTTTTCACCGATATTTACGTTGTTTATTTTTTTTGTGAGTGATCTTTAATATATCTATGGCGTTTAAAAGGCCATCTAGAGGACAAGCCGTCAAAGATTACAGCAAGTTGCATGACAGAGGGTTTTCGTCTGAGGAAAATATTCTAATGGACTATCCCAAGGAAGGGGAACAAGACGCCAGCTGGGAAAAGGCTAAAGGATCAACATCCGGTGTTGAATTTATGGAAGAGAAAGACAGACTAGAAAAGCGGCTGCTTGCGTTAGAAGAAGAAGAAAGATTAGAGCAACTACGCCAGAAGATCAAAGAGAAGGAGGATTCCCTGGTTGCCTTACGAAGTGGTTCGATTGCGGCGAAGTCGACACCGAAAGCAAAAGGTAACGGGTTTAATGTGGAAGATTTTTAAAAGAAAACAAACTGGTTTGCTTTCGAGAGCTCGAAGCGAGTTAAAACAGTTAGGTTTTGAGAACAGTTCTAGTTCTGAGGAGGAGCAGGAGAGTTCTGATCAAGAGAGTGACAATAGATCAGTTAAACAAAGACGACACAAAGCAAAAAGAAAATCTGGTATCAAATCAAAAGCCTCGGACTCTGTTGTTGATCCTCAAAAATACCCGCATGATTATCTTAGGTTTGAGTTTGTAAATAATTCGTTAGAATTTGATGATCTTGATTTAAACATGTTTGTTGCAGGTGAATTGGAGATAAATCAAAAGTCGACTCCACCCAAAGAAATGTTTGCACGCCTTGAATTATTGAAAAGGCTTATGTACCTAAATAGATCCTTTGATTTTAGTGTCCTTAAATCATTATATGCTGCAATTTTGAGGGAAATCGAGTTGGGTTATAGGAAGTGGGGAGAGGATTTTCATTACATTGAAACTGCTGTACTTGCCTCTTCAAACTCCGTCAAATCTAAACCAAAACCAAGTTATTCTGAGGGCTTTAGGCTTAAATCAGATTTTTCAAAGGGCTCAACGTCGCAAAAGTCTGATGAGAGATCTTGGTTTTGCTCAAAGTTTCAACGTAATAGATGTGAATTTAAGGAATCTCATGTGTTAAATGTAAAAGGGAAAATGAGATTGGCTAAGCATATTTGTGCTTTTTGTTGACAAAAAGACATAAAGGAACTTAAGCATCCTGAATGTTCGTCTGCTTGCCCAAATACTACCTCATGACTTTTTCCAATGTCCAAGCAAAGACTCGCAATTATAGAAAGGGCAGCCAATTCCTTATTACCAAAATTCTGGAGATCTCCTATTGCGGTTGACAATAACTTTTGTAACCATGCAGGGACTTGTTTAATTTGAAAAAAAAAGTAAAACCAGTATTGATTGATGAAACAATTAAAAAAAATTGCATTCATAATTTGGTTAAGAAGTCAAAAAAATACAATTATGAAGGGTTGAAAATTCCTGTTAATTTCAAATTTAACATAGACTTTATGAAAAAGATGCTTAATGGATATAATGATTTACAAGTATGCGATTTATTACGATTTGGTTTCCCAATAGGGTTTAATTCAGATGAAAAGGAAGGTAATGATCAGAATTGTGTTGTTAAAAACCATAAAGGAGCAGTAGAATTTCCAAATGACATTGAAAAATATTTGTTTAAGCAGGCGCACTTTGGCGCAATCATGGGTCCTTTTAAATCTAACCCTTTTGAGGAACATTTACGTTTGTTGCCTTTGAATTCAGTCCCAAAATCTGATAAGATCGAGAGAGGGTCATTCTCGACTTAAGTTTTCCAAAAAATGGGACTAGTGTAAATAGTTTTGTGTCAAAGGATTTGTATTTAGGTGATAAAGTTGAACTCTTTTTCCCTAAAATAGATGATTTTATTGGTTTAATTTTAAACAAAGGGCAGGGGGCTTTAATGTATAAACTTGATTTGAGAAGGGCCTACAGACAAATAAGTATATGCCCTTCAAATTATAATTTAGTTGCATTTCAATGGAAGAAACATATTTTTTGCGACACTGTACTACCCATGGGTCTTCGTTCGTCAGCTCATATTTGTCAAAGGGTTACAAATGCTTTTCATGATGTTTAATATAGGTTTTGCAGTTCTTAATTATTTGGATGATTTTGGTGGGGTAGAAAAAAGGGATGTTGCACAATTTGCCTTTTTATTAATAAGGAGAATATTTTATTTAAGTTGTGTTGAGGAAGCCCTTGATAAAGCTTGTGAACCTTCTGAAAGAATGATATTTTTAGGAATTCTTTTTGACATTAGAAGTATGACTATGTCAATACCTTTAGTGAAATTAAATGAAATTAATTAGTTTTTGGCTGGTTGTCAAAACATCATGCCACTTTGAAAGATGTTCAAAGGTTATTGGGAAAGCTAAATTTTATTGGTGCTTGCGTTAAATACAGTAGGGTATTTATCAATAGGATTTTAAACTGGCTAAGATATTGTCATTCGCATTATTCAAGCTCCTCTGGCCAGTTCAGAATTCCAGACGACGTCAAAAAAGATTTGATTTGGTGGAATAAGTTTTAACCAATATATAACGGTATTTCATTGTTGGATCACGGTTCTTGGTCTAAACCAGATCTGATATTCAGCTCAGACAGTTGTTTGTCAGGTTGTGGTGTTTAGAAGGTAGATATTTCCATAGCGAGTTTCCTACCTTCATTTTGGACCAGAAGTTGCATATCAGTGCTTTAGAATTGCTCGACAGTTTTAGTGTGTTTTCGTGTATGGGGTGCTTTTATGAGGGAAAGAAAATCCAAATTTGTTGTGATAACATGGCAGCTTGTATTGTCATAAATTCAGAAAAGCAAAATGCCCCTTTTTACAAAACTGTTAGAGAGCTTTGTTATTGGACAGACACTGTATGATGTTCATCTTTAGAGCTGTTTCAACCTTGAAGGATCTCAGAACAGATTAGCAGACTGTTTGTCTCGTTTTCATTTAGATAATAAATTTAAATACTCCTTTTCCAGTCCTTTCCAAATACATCTGAATTAACTAAATGTTATGTGATTGATGATCATATTCCGTTTCCTCACGATTGGTAGATGGGGATTAATTAATTATTTTTCAGATGAAGATCTTCAACTACTTAAAGGTCAAATGAGACATTCTAGCTAAATCGGCCTTTGCTGTGGGCACTCATACTAATTTAATTATTCAATGGGAAAACCATTTCTGATGTTTTGTTTACATTTTAAACTTGTTTTTGTACCGGCTTCTTCTACACTTGTCGGTTGTATGCTCAGTTTTATCTAGATCATTCACTCACAGTGAATAGCATACGGAATTTATTTCAGGGGTAAAAACTTTGCATGCTATGTTAGGTTTTGAAACAGATCAGTTCTCTGAATTTTCGTTAGTTCTATTCTTTCAGAGGTTTAGCTAGGTTAAATCTCTCTGTGTAAAACAAGCAAACCCAATTTTATTGGTAAATTCTCATTGGAATTTATAATAGGCCTAGATATTCAGTTAAACGAAATGTTGTTTATTGGTGTTTGTTTTTTTGTTTGCCTTTTTTCTGGTTGCACGAAAATCAATTTACGTGCCTTCATCAAAACAGGGACATAATTGAACGTAAAATGTTACGAAAGGACATGCTTGTGGACCACACAGAATTTTTATTAGTAACAATACGACTGGCAAAAACATTCAATTTGGTGAAAGGTTACTTATGAGATCCTTTAGATACGTTTCAAAGATTAACGACTCTGCCCGGTGAAGGCATACAGAGAGTCTGAATAAATTGGGAATCTCTCATCCTGCAGGAGCCCTGTGGTGTGTGCTGTGTACCAGATGGAAATTGCATAACAATATTATTTATTTCAGAAAAAGTGTACGAGATTGTATATCTCATTTGGAATTTAGGATCCAAGTCTTTTTTCTACACACTCTTTTGTAGGAGGAAGGTTTTGCTACATTGACCTTTCCAGTCATATGTTTCTCCCGATAAATTCAACTATTTAGGTGACTGTGAAATCAGACGCTTACAAGTTTATTTAGAATTATCCTTGAAGGATAAATTAAGCATTTGAATAATATGTTTGAAAATATGTATCCTCTTTCCAGATGGTCAAGTCACATCCTGTCAGACTCAATCGCTAAGTTATGTCACCGGCATTGACCACACTGTTTTGCATGCCTTTCCAGGCATTAAACAATTTCCTCGATTAAATGAAAAGAATTGAACGGTATTCCCTGAGTTAGTTTACTCTGATTTTACCATTTTACTGAAGGCACTAATGATGTTACTACATTAGGGTCGAGGTATTACAGGGGATTCTAGTGATTATAAACATTTGTTCTTGTGTCATTCTAGTCTGTCCGCCTACAAAAATTGTGGGTTTCTAGTATTCTTCCAAGACCTCGTGTGGACCACAGTAAATATGGGTGAAAAACGTCAAGGCCATTAATGCAGGTCTGCAAGAAGATATGATCGCAGCGAAAGCTGCAGTGTCATACATTCGTTTTAGACCAGTTTAGTGTGTGTGTGTGTGTTTTTTGTCAACCCGTAAGAGAGCTATTTGCAGTTAGAGATAGGGGGGTCTGCACTTGAATCTTAGAGGGCACTAGGACGTTTTAAAGTTGGTTTTTATTAACACTGTGGCACACTTACTGAAGTAAATTAGGATAACTGTGGGATGATTACTATTTGTATTTTTTTTATCTTTTTAAAGGAGGTATTTACTCTTTTGGAGATTATTTCGTGGGGGCCTCTTTAATGCAGGTATCTACTTCATTGAGGTTGTTTCCGGTAGGTAGTAGCACTATGATATACTTCGGAATATGGTTGGGGAGGGTAATAGTGATCATCCCGTGTGTAGTCTATTTGCTGCGATTGATCCTACTGGTCGTATTAGTTGTTTTGTTGTTCATCATTTCAGTGTGAGTATGTGTTGTTGTGTTTTTTTTCTTTGTGTGTGTTTTTAGTTTATTCTTATGC
>JASEVX010000003.1:96732268-96765176 GCA_031761405.1 Serripes groenlandicus
GAGACAGAGACAGAGACAGAGACAGAGACAGACAGACAGATAGACAGACAGACAGAGTGAAAGAAAATACAAAAACAATTTTTTTTTATATCAGTATATGAGATGCACCGTAGCTGAACTTAACTAAATGTATTTGTTGATAATAGCTTCCAACCAAAGAAACACTTGACCGAAACGAAGAGAAAAGCGTTCATAGGGAAGGGGGTGCAAAACACGTACCGCATGTTTGTAAAACATATCATAAATGTTAAGCAGTACGCTGTTCAAGTTCGGATTCAAACCGAATAGAGCTTCAACATACTCCTTACCATTCAAAGAATCTAGCATATTGAAAGTACTACTACCAAAGTTGACATAAGTTATTTGTTGAAAGGAATACATAAAAACAGTTAATCAGAATATGCTCAGTCAAACTTGTTTTGATATCACTATTTCCACACCGTGAGCAATGGGAGAAATCAGTGCATGCCGTGTATGCAATTATTTTGGCGATAGAAAGACAAGCACGTAGCATATTCGGATTACGTTTAGCGTAGTCCCACACTGGATTAGCAGAGAACTGATACTGTAGTTTTCTGTATAAGACAAACTGTCACGAAGACGTTCTAACAGTCCATTCTTCTATATAGTAGTTACGAACCTTTGTATTAATACAATGTTTCCAAAAATATCTACTAGGAAAATCGCGAAATCGGAAGACCCATTCTTAAACAAACTAAGACGTAATAAAAACAAACGTTTTGCTGTGCAGTCCCTTTCTAATCGACACACTATGCAGAAAGCTATTAGTTAGAACCTGTGTATGAAGAGATTCAACTGAAGAAGAATATGCTGTGATGTTTGTCAACGTATTATTTCTTGAAAAACATCAGGGCTCATTTTCATGCATGGTTTGCTTTACGGGTCTGTTCACCAGTTCGTGTGTATGTGATAATTCCATACGTGAGTGCGCCCAGGGACATAGATCTTATCTACGTCCCTGGTGCGCCTTGAAATATATTTTCCAATGCAGAATGTCATCAACAAGAACTGTATATGTCGAAGTCCAAAATCAGGACCGATTTTCATATAATATATTCAGTTATCTTCCGTTCACCAGTATGAGTGTATATATGATAATTTCATGCGTGGGACTAGCCCCAGAATACATTTACCTCTTACAGAAAGCCATCTCAACTAAAACCTAGGTACATGTATTTATCTTTTCAACTGAACAAAGAATGTGCTGTGATATTTGTCAACATTTCTTTTGGTGCGTTTTATACGTTGCAAACATCATGGCTCATCGTATGTTATCAAATGACAACCAATTGACGAACTTGATGAAGCTCTTTTGAATACGTTCAGATTCAGCTTCTAAAAAACAGAAATAACATTTTTAGAATTTTTTTTTTTTCGTCAATTCATCAACAAAATTGACGTGTTGACGAATTGACGAACTTGATTTATCTCTTCTGAATGAGTGATGGACAGGAGAATTAAAATAGGGTCTAATTTGCGTTCAATACGTTCAGATTTAGTATCTGAAAGACAGAAATAAAGTTTTTAGAAAAATATTTTGTTCGTCAATTCGTCAACAAAATTGACATGTTGACGAATTGACGAACTTTACGTAGCCCTTCTGAATGACTGATGGCCATGAAAGTTTAAAAAAAGGCTTAATTTGCATTCAATACGTCCAGATACATTATCTTAAAGACAGAAATGAAGTTTTTAGAAAAATATTTTGTTCGTCAATTCGTCAACAAAATTGACGAATTGACGAATTTTACGTAGCCCTTCTGAATGACTGATGGCCATGCAAGTTAAAAAAGGGCTTAATTTGCATTCAATACGTCCAGATACATTATCTTAAAGACAGAAATAAAGTTTTTAGAAAAATATTTTGTTCGTCAATTGCGTCAACTTTATTGACAAGTTGACGAATTGACGAACATGAAGAAGCTCTTCTGTTTGACTGATCGCCATGAAACATGAAATAGCGCCTATGTTGCATTCAATACGTCCAGATACTTATCTAAAGGAAAGAAATAAAGTTTTTAGAAAAATAATTTTTTCGTCAATTTCGTAAACTTTTTTGAAAAGTTGACGAATTGACGAACTTGAAGAAGCTCTTCTGATTGACTGATCGCCATGAAACAGGGCCTTATTTTGCATTCAATACGTCCAGATACTTATCTAAAGGAAAGAAATAAAGTTTTTAGAAAAATATTTTTTTCGTCAATTTCGTCAACTTTATTGACAAATTGACGAACTTGACGAAGCTCTTCTGAATGACTGATGGCCATGAAACATGAAATAAGGCCTAAATTGCATCCAATACGTCCAGATACATTATCTAAAGGAAAGAAATAAAGTTTTTAGAAAAATATTTTTTCCGTCCATTTCGTCAACTAAATTGACGAGTTGACGAACTTGACGAAGCTCTTCTGATTGACTGATGGCCATGAAACATGAAATGGGGCCTAATTTGCATTTAATACATCCAGATACATTATCTTAAAGAAAGAAATAAAGTTTCTAGAAAAAATGTCACAGTTCGTCACTCGTCAATTCGTCACTCGTCAACCTAACTTCACGGACCTGCAATTTTGAGGGAAATCGAGTTGGGTTATGAGAAGTGGGGAGAGGATTTTCATTACATTGAAACTGCTGTACTTGCCTCTTCAAACTCCATCAAATCTAAACCAAAACCAAGTTATTCTGAGGGCTTTAGGCCTAAATCAGATTTTTCAAAGGGCTCAACGTCGCCAAAGTCTGATGAGAGATCTTGGTTTTGCTCAAAGTTTCAACGTAATAGATGTGAATTTAAGGAATCTCATGTGTTAAATGTAAAAGGGAAAATGAGATTGGCTTAGCATATTTGTGCTTTTTGTTGGCAAAAACACAAAAAGGAACTTAAGCATCCTGAATGTTCGTCTGCTTGCCCAAATACTACCTCATGACTTTTTCCAATGTCCAAGCAAAGACTCGCAATTATAGAAAGGGCAGCCAATTCCTTATTACCAAAATTCTGGAGATCTCCTATTCCGGTTGACAATAACTTTTGTAATCATGCAGGGACTTGTTTAATTTGTAAAAAAGTAAAACCAGTATTGATTGATGAAACAATTAAAAAAAAATTCATTCATAATTTGGTTAAGAAGTAAAAAAAATACAATTATGAAGGGTTGAAAATTCCTGTTAATTTCAAATTTAACATAGACTTTATGAAAAAGATGCTTAATGGATATAATGATTTACAAGTATGCGATTTATTACGATTTGGTTTCCCAATAGGGTTTAATTCAGATGAAAAGGAAGGTAATGATTAGAATTGTGTTGTTAAAAACCATAAAGGAGCAGTAGAATTTCCAAATGACATTGAAAAATATTTGTTTAAGGAGGCGCACTTTGGCGCAATCATGGGTCCTTTTAAATCTAACCCTTTTGAGGAACATTTACTTTTGTCGCCTTTGAATTCAGTCCCAAAATCTGATAAGATCGAGAGAAGGGTCATTCTCGACTTAAGTTTTCCAAAAAATGGGACTAGTGTAAATAGTTTTGTGTCAAAGGATTTGTATTAAGGTGATAAAGTTGAACTCTTTTTCCCTAAAATAGATGATTTTATTGGTTTAAATGTATAAACTTGATTTGAGAAGGGCCTACAGACAAATAAGTATATGCCCTTCAAATTATAATTAAGTTGCATTTCAATGGACAAACATATTTTTTGCGACACTGTACTACCCATGGGTCTTCGTTCGTCAGCTCATATTTGTCAAAGGGTTACAAATGCTTTTTCTTTCATGATGTTTAATATAGGTTTTGCAGTTCTTAATTATTTGGATGATTTTGGTGGGGTAGAAAAAAGGGATGTTGCACAATTTGCCTTGTTATTAATAAGGAGAATATTTTATTTAAGTGGTGTTGAGGAAGCCCTTGATAAAGCTTGTGAACTTTCTGAAAGAATGATATTTTTAGGAATTCTTTTTGACACTAGAAGTATGACTATGTCAATACCTTTAGTGAAATTAAATGAAATACGTGAATTAGTTTTTGGCTGGTTGTCAAAACATCATGCCACTTTGAAAGATGTTCAAAGGTTATTGGGAAAGCTAAATTTTATTGGTGCTTGCGTTAAATCCAGTAGGGTATTTATCAATAGGATTTTAAACTGGCTAAGATATTGTCATTCGCAATATTCAAGCTCCTCTGGCAGGTTCAGAATTCCAGACGACGTCAAAAAAGATTTGATTTGGTGGAATAAGTTTTTACCAATATATAACGGTATTTCATTGTTGGATCACGGTTCTTGGTCTAAACCAGATCTGATATTCAGCTCAGACAGTTGTTTGTCAGGTTGTGGTGGGTTTTTAGAAGGTAGATATTTCCATAGCGAGTTTCCTTCCTTCATTTTGGACCAGAAGTTGCATATCAGTGCTTTAGAATTGCTCGCAGTTTTAGTGTGTTTTCGTGTATGGGGTGCTTTTATGAGGGGAAAGAAAATCCATTTTTTTTGTGATAACATGGCAGCTTGTATTGTCATAAATTCAGGAAAAGCAAAATGCCCCTTTTTACAAAACTGTTTAAGAGAGCTTTGTTATTGGACGGCACTGTATGATGTTCATTTTAGAGCTGTTCACCTTGAAGGATCTCAGAACAGATTAGCAGACTGTTTGTCTCGTTTTCATTTGGATAATCAATTTAAATACTCCTTTTTCCAGTCCTTTCCAAATACATCTGAATTAACTAAATGTTATGTGATTGATGATCATTTCCGTTTCACTCACGATTGGTAGATGGGGATTAATTAATTATTTTTCAGATGAAGATCTTCAACTACTTAAAGGCCAACTGAGACATTCTGCTAAATCGGCATTTGCTGTGGGCACTCATAAGAATTTAATTATTCAATGGGAAACATTTCTGATGTTTTGTTTACATTTTAAACTTGTTTTTGTACCGGCTTCTTCTTACACTTGTCGGTTGTATGCTCAGTTTTTATCTAGATCATTCAAATCAGTGAATAGCATACGGAATTATATTTCAGGGGTAAAAACTTTGCATGCTATGTTAGGTTTTGAAACAGATCAGTTCTCTGAATTTTCGTTAGTTCTATTTTTCAGAGGTTTAGATAGGTTAAATCCTCATTGTGTAAAACAAGCAAACCCAATTACATTGGAAATTCTCATTGGAATTTATAATAGCCTAGATTTTTCAGTAATGTTGTTTATTGGTGTTTGTTTTTGTTTGCCTTTTTTCTGGTTGCACGAAAATCAAATTTAGTGCCTTCATCAAAACAGGACATAATTGACGGTAAAATGTTACGAAAGGACATGCTTGTGGACCACACAGAATTTTTATTAGTAACATTCGACTGGTCAAAAACCATTCAATTTGGTGAAAGGTTACTTATGAGTCCTTTAGTACGTTTCAAAGATCAACGACTCTGCCCGGTGAAGGCATACAGAGATCTGATAAAATTGGGAATTTCTCATCCTGCAGGAGCTCTTTTTGCTTTACCAGATGGAAATTGTATAACATATTATTTATTTCAAAAAAAGTTAAGAGATTGTATATCTCATTTGAACTTAGATCCAAGTCTTTTTTCTACACACTCTTTTAGGAGAGGTTTTGCTACATTGGCCTTTCAGTCAAATGTTTCTCCCGATAAAATTCAACTTTTAGGCGACTGGAAATCAGACGCTTACAAGTTGTATTTAGAATTATCCTGGAAGGATAAATTAAGCATTTTGAATAATATGTTTGAAAATATGTAATCTCTTTCCAGATGGTCAAGTTCACATCCTGTCAGACTCAATCGCTAATTATGTCACCGGCATTGACCACACTGTTTTGCATGCCTTTCCAGGCATAAACATTTCTCGATTAATGAAAAGAATTGAACGGTTTCCTGAGTTAGTTTACTCTGATTTTACATGTAGGCACTAATGATGTTACTACATTATCAGTAATACAGATTCTTAGTGCTTATGACAATTTGTTCTGTGTCATTTCTAGTCTGTCGCCTACAACAATTGTGGTTTCTAGTATTCTTCCAAGACCTCTTGACCACAGTAAATATGGTGAAAACGTCAAGGCCATTAATGCAGGTCTGCAGAAGATATGTTCGCAGCGAAAGCTGCAGTTCATACATTCGTTTAGACCATTTTTTAAATTTGGTCAACCCGTAAGAGAACTATTTGCAGTTAGAGATGGGGGTCTGCACTTGAACTTAGAAGGCACTAGACGTTTACAGTTGGGTTTTATTAACACTGTGGCACACTTACTGAAGTAAATTAGGATTACTGTGGATGATTACTATTGTATTTTTTTTTATCTTTTTAAAGGAGGTATTTACTCTTTTGGAGATTATTTCGTGGGGCCCTCTTTAATGAAGGTATCTTACTTCATTGGAGGTTGTTTCCGGTAGTAGTAGTACTTGATATTACTTCGGAATAGGGTTGGGGGAGGGTTAATAGTGATCATCCGTGTGTAGTCTATTTGCTGCGATTGTTCCTACGTTCGTATTAGTTGTTTTGTTGTTCATCATTTCATTTATGTGTTTTTTTTTTGTTTTTTTTTTTGTGTTTTTCTTGTCTTTAACTGGGGTTGGGGCTTTGTTTTGGCTGTTTTATAAGTCGGCAGAATATCATATGTATATTGTTCATTTTCATAACTGTTTATTGTTTCATGTTTTTACTCTGCTTGCTTATTCTGTTACAGTTTGGTAAATGCTGTTTATATACCAAACTGTGTGTATCTGTGTTTAGGCTTTGTTTAAATGTTGTTAATACATTATAAGATAAGCCTATATATATTGTACTTTGTAACCGACTGACAAACTATTATATAACTAAAAGTCATATCCATATATTTTTGTGTGTTTGTCTTTTATCTCAAGAGCTTGAGTTTTGCTAATTAAGATATGTGGTCACGCTGGCAGGTCTAAATATTCTCCTTGACCGAAATTTCTAAGCATCCCTACAATAAGCCGCCTCCTGGCGGTTTCCAATAAAGGATTGTACCTGAACAGACATTGTTAATTTACTAACATTGTACATCTCGACATTTGTCATTTCAATGAAGATATGTTATTGAGATAGCGCGTATCAGTATTTGTTAATATGTTTCATTTAAGTAATTCATGTGTATATGTATTTTGATAATTTACTGTATTGTACATCTCGACAGTAGTCTTTGCAATAGCTACCAAACACAAGTGTTGTTTAGCCTATATGATGTATCGTTTATTCTGAAAGGTGGCTCGCCTTTGACACTGAAAAAAATCTTTATATAGTTTATATAGTATTAGAGACCAATTTTACGATATGTACATAAGCGTTAGCTTCTATAGGTCCTTTTAGGAGATGTTTTTCCATAAATGTGAATTGTTATTTTGTAACTTCCGGTTTCCGTTTATTTAATGGTTGTTTACCTGATCATTATGCTATGATCGTCTATATTTCTATATTTGGTTACACCCATTTGATGGTCTAGTCTTGTTTAATTAAAAAAAATAACTTTCGTAATATTTAAAAACATATTTACACATCAAGTTTAATGTAACAATTTGTAGCAAATTAACTTTTAAGTTTGTTCTATTTTGGTATAAATGCTGTTTGAATCTTTTGTAAAATATTTGATGGGTTCACTGGGGCCTAGGTGCATGACTTTGCATTTTTTTGTGTTGAAGTTCATTTGCCATTTTGTTGCCGAATCACAGGCCTTAAATATGTTTTCCTGTAGATTTTTGCTATCTTTATTTGTTTTTATCACTTATTACAATTTAGTATCATCAGCAAAAAAATAACTGTACAGTTAATAATATCTGGCAAATCATTTATAAATATTAAGAAGAGCACGGGCCCAGGACACTTCCTTGGGGTACACCGCTAGTAACTTTTCTCCAGTTAGATTTAGACCCGTTGACAATTACTCTTTGTTGTCTTTCCTTTAGGAAGCTTTTTACCCATTTGTATAAATTGCATTGTATTACTTGGTTCCAGAGAGAATATTAAGAAGAGCACGGGTCCAGGACACTTCCTTGGGATACACCGCTAGTAACTTTTCTCCAGTTAGATTTAGACCCGTTGACAATTACTATTTTGATTTTGATCTATGTAAGGGTTCCGATGTCCGGAGGTATTTTTATACTTTGGTATGTTTCGTTCCGTAATCTTTAATATTGTTTATTTCAAACACGTTCCAGGACATCTGAGCACTTGCATTTACATTACATGTTTCTTTTAGTAATAAGCTATTCATTTTCTCATAGTTTGCTTTGTTATAGTTGGGTCTTGATGTATTGTTTTTATTTTTACATTCTTTACACATACAATACTGAATGTCAATATAAGGTGGTCACTTTTTCCTAATCCTGCATTGTAGGTTAGCGATTCTATCATGTATTCTTCATTAGTTAGGATCAGGTCTAGTAGTGATGATTTATTTCCTTCTCGGTATCGTGTTGGTTGACGTACATGTTGAGTAAGTAATAGGTCTTTAATTCTTTTAAGAAATAGGTTTTCCCGATTAATTGCTTGTAGTGTTCGTTGTACACAATTCCCAGTTTATTTGTTTAATGTTGAAGACTCCCATTACTATAAAGTGAGTGTGTCTGTTAGAGTAGAGTTCTTTTAAGATATTGATCTCATGTTTTCATTACTTTGTGAGTCACTATTTTGGGCTTCTGTAGACACACCCGCAATCAGTTTTTCATTTTTATTTAATCATGTATTTCAATCCAGACTGATTCTTTAAAGTTTTGGATGGGTTCTACTTTGGTTGCTCTTATTTCGTTTTGGTGTATATTATTAGGCTTTACTTTGGTTCCTCTTCCTTCTTTATCGTTGTAGAATATATCGTAACCATTAATGTCATAGAGCACTTCTGGATTGACATCGACATATCAGTGTTTGGGGTTAACTTCTGTTATGGCATCATAGTTTTTTTCTGTACATTTTACCTGTAACTCAAGTCGTTTTTCACAATTTAGAGGGTCAGCGTTAGTGTAGAATACTTGTAAGTTTTGTTTGACATCAGTATCATGTTCAGTTATGATATTAGTAACATTTTTTTTTGAATATGTAAAATATTCCTTTTAGTGTTCACACAGTGAAAATATTCCTTTTGGTGTTCACTAATCGAATACATCACTTGTTGTGTTCACTCAGTGAAAATAACACTTTTGGTGTTCACTCAGTGAAAATATCACTTTTGGTGATCACTCAGTGAAAATAAAAGCTTCTTGGGTGTTCACTCAGTGAAATTATCCCTTTTGGTGTTCACTCAGTGAAAATATTACTTTTGTGTTCCTCTGTGAAAATATAACTTTTGGTGTTCACTCAGCAAATCCAGGGACTGTGTAGGGTCTTATTTACCTGTCCGTTACTGGATGTATACATGTAAGGTCACATTTCTAGTCTTTCCTTTACGCAGTTGGTTTAATACACACACTCGCTTGGTTGGGCTCTGAGACCGATTTAAGCACTTATCTTTATCTTAGAGAAAGCAGTTGGGCTTGAAACGATCTTTAAGATATACAAAACTACAATGACATACGTGTACATTCATATCAAATGCGTTTATTTCATAACTTGATATACATCTTTATACTTCAACATTTAGATACAAAATATATGAAAATTCCCGTACATCATTTATTAAAACAAACACACACGAAAAGGTACACAAACGAGGGGGATCCAAAAATAAAAAGATATTTGTTTTAATTTCCACACAAATCGAATTTTAGCAAAATCAACCAACTTTTATTGATATTCAATATACAGTGTTACCAGCATGACTCATATTTGTAAATATATCTATATATGTGTGTGTCTGGCTATACCTACACATTTTAACATCAATATATCTAGTAGCCATTGCTAACTACACGTATAACAATATTCCAAACATTAAGTCACAATAAAGTAGAGTATTAATACATATATGTCTATGGAATAAATTTCATCAATGTGTAAACTAATGAAGAAACTCCCTACTTCTTTCGGACCATCCCACGTTTATAAAAGACAATCACTCGGTACATACAAAACTATGACACAAAACAGGGATTCTCTGTTATAAAGTATTCTTTTATAACAAGGAAGACACGAAAACAATTTTATTACAAATCATTAATTAACTTTATATTATCTAACTACATGCGAACAGTGTCAAGTATCGCCCGTTCTTGCATAAACTAACGTAGGAAAAGAGTGACGTTCGATTCGAGGATTGATTGAGTGATTTCAATTGGTTTTAAAGCCATTTTCAAAAACTTGTCAGTCACATTACGGCGGCCAGTTCACATACCCACATGTTTCCTGGTTTGCTCGCACCAGTTCTACACACCAGTCTTTCCAAACAACTGGCTATTTCACAAATACTGTTAGCCAATTGATCGGAGACGAATGACGCTTGTCACAGTGACTTTTGTCAAAGGTCGGAAATAATGTTGACCGAGCAGGACTCACAACCCCTGGATTGACAGCCCGCGTATCTACAGACTGAGCTACCGGGGCTCGACAAAAGAGGGGATGGGATTTACGTCTAGTTTTAGGTCAAGGGTTACATCTATGATAGTCTTATTCAATGGTCCAGATAAGGAGGGGTATTCAGCTCTTTTTCCCACGATTTCTCTCTTATTTTTAAAGCAAACCCTATGTTGTGGGTACTCAAAAGAATCGTCTCACTGAGACGATTCTTTTGAGTACCCACAACATAGGGTTAGAGTGTCAAATAAGGATTTTAGAACATGTATAGCTCTTGTCTTATTGAAGGTGGACGGTAACGAAGCTAGTAAACACAGGTTCGTCTGAATGTTCACTGTTCGAATTTGGTACAATATCAAATTTATTTTACCTGATTGCATTAGCAATCTATTTTCAAGCAATAAAAAATATCACCAAACTTTGATAAGACAGAGTCTGCAGTCTGACGAGTCATGAATGTTTGTTTGTGATGTATGAATTGAAAAGCAACCCTTTGTTTAATATGCAAATGGCCATGTAAAGAACCAATACACATACGCTATATATATATGTTTTAAACAAAGGTTAAACGCAGTCTGATCGATATATATATATAATATATATACATGTATACATATTTATTTACAAATATATTTATAAAACATTTGATTCATTTATGTTTCCTTATCATTATAATGTCCGGCTATCATATATCGTCCCCTGAGTGCAACACTATGCTAACTCCATGTTGACCAATATTCTGTTATAACAGTGTTGCACATAGTGGGCGATGTGTTTTCTACAGGAAAAAGCCTGTACTGGGCATCACTCACCAGCTTTACTGTTAACTCTACCGCTGTCAAAGGCAATCAGAGGCTTTTGAAAACAATACAGGATCAGATGAAACAGCGAACTGTCTCTCCTGAAATCTGCATTGTTTGCCACTCAGACATTACATTTTATTGTTGGACGAAAAATGAAGTGGTCCAATTTTCAACATGGAAGAGTCATCTTAATGAAATTCGGCAGTGTAGAGTTAAAACGTTACAAATAGTTTTACTAAGCCTATAGCTTATGTTTGTATACGATAAAGCGCGACAATTTTGTGAAATTCTATAAACACGTTTCTGTTTTAGATTCAGTCTGTATACTATAAATAATATTGTCTCTTGCTTGTCTTGCCAGTCATCTTCAGAGTTTCATTCAATCTGTAAAAATAAAATAAAAAATACATTAATAAACAACGCGGACTTCTGCTGCGTACAGCGCAGGCTGATCTGGTCGATACATTACGCAGATGTATATCGCCGCAGCTGCATTTTGGGGCATTTTGAGAAAAAATGTGTAGGCACGTGCCTACAGTGCCTAAAAGGAGCTACTCCCCTGTAGACTGTTATCCCATTACTGGAAGACGAATGACGCTTGTCACAGTGACTTTCGTCAAACGTCGGAAAGAATGTTGGCCGAGCTGGGGTTCGAACTCACCTACCCATCATCATTTCTGACTTGGCTAGCAGGGGTCGCCCCCAGGAGAATGGCTATGGCGGATATGAAACAAGCCAGTTATACCAGTAAGCAAATTAATCTTAAATACCAGTCACTATAAAGATATCAGAATATGAGTTTTCTTTTGACATGGATTACCGAGTCCCGGTAGCTCAGTCGGTAACGACGCGGGCTGTCAATCCAGGGGTTGTGAGTTCGAATCCCGGCTCGGCCAACTTTCTTTCCGACGTTTGACAAAAGTCATTGCGACATGCGTCATTCGTCTTCCACCAAAGGGCTAAGTCTATGTAGAAAAGCAGCCAGTTGCTTGGGAAGATTGCTGTGTGGAGTACTGGTGTGAGAACACCAGGAAACACACGAGTAGGTGAACTGGCCGCCGTGACATGACTGCGTTAAACCCCAACCAATCAATCAATCAATTTGACATGGATCAATTATAATGATCAATATATCCCGTGTGATAATTTACTGAATACTGAAGAACCAACACTGCCTCATCGTTTTATTATTTCTATTTTGTATTAATATTGTTATTATCACTTATGTTATTATCAATAATAGCATTAGTAATTTTATTCATATGTCTTATTTGCAAACAGTGTAGAACCAGATCAGAATGCGTGTATTAGATGGCTGATCTGGTTAAACATTGACTACAATGCCAGGTACCATTGGTTTCCGCAGAGCGTAGGTCGTATACTATGTATGACTGAGGCCGTCCCGCGAGAAAACCAACATTGTGGACTCTGCGTAATGTATTGACCCGGATAAGTCTAAGCATACCGCGCAGGCTAATCCGGACAGACACTTTTCGCCTCCTGAGGATTTTCTTTTCCAGGAATCATGACTCTATACCTCTATCCCCCTGAGACGGAATGTGTCGGCCTGGATCAGTCTGATCGGACTGCGCAGGCTGATCTGGGTCGATATATTACGCAGAGTCCATACTATATGTTTTTTTCTCGTGGAACGGCTCATGTATAGGTTAATAGTACCCTGCGAGTTTTGACTTCCCAATATATATGAGCCGTGTAACGTGGAGACGACTCTTGTTTTCTCCCCGCGTTAAGCCGAGCCCCGGTAGCTCAGTCGGTAGCGACGAGAGCTATCAATTCAGGGGTTGTGGGTTCGAATTCCGGCTCGGCCAACTTTCTTTCCGACGATTGACAAAGGTCAATGCGACATGCGTCATTCGTCTTCTACCAAATGGGCTAAGTCTATGTGGAAAAGCAGCCAGTTGCTTGGGAAGATTGTTGTGTGGAGTACTGGTGTGAGAAAACCAGGAAATGCATGAGTAGGTGAACTGGCCGCCGTGATATAACTGATATATTGTTAAAAACGGCGTTAAGCCCCAATCAATCAATCAATCAATCAATCAATCAATCCCCACGTTGACATCATATAACGAGCTATACAACTTTTTCACTGCCTTATTTCTCAAAGTCAACTCTTAAATGTTGAGAATTGGACCACTTCATGTTTCGTCCAACAGTAAATTTAGTAAAATTTAAAGTCTAAGTGAATAATGCAGATTTCAGGAGGGACAGCTCATTTAACATAACATACACGTGATTTACCCAGTAAGGTAACATAACATACACGTTATTTACCCAGTAAGGTAACATGACATACACGTTATTTACCCAGTAATGTAACATAACATACACGTTATTTACACAGTAAGGTAACATAACAATTAACATACACGTTATTTACCCAGTAAGGTAACATAACATACACGTTATTTACCCAGTAATGGTAACATTATACATGGGGATTTGATACAGAAATTCACAGTTTGGCAATTTAACCCTTTCCCACCTGCAGACGCATTTTAACGCAATAGCAGCAGACGACTTTTAAAAACATTGTGGCCAAAGGTGAAATTGCTCATAATGAGCAATTTCACCTTTGGCCACAATGTTTTCCGCTTATAGTCATTGGTTATCATTGGTTATCCATTCAATTATAGA
This sequence comes from Serripes groenlandicus, assembly GCA_031761405.1. Lineage (NCBI taxonomy): Eukaryota > Metazoa > Mollusca > Bivalvia > Cardiida > Cardiidae > Serripes > Serripes groenlandicus. The sequence continues at coordinate 96,746,208 of JASEVX010000003.1, forward strand.
GATTTTCCATTTTTTGACAAAATATGTTCAAAAATGATAAAACAGAGCTTTCTCACCTGAATCTGCATTGTTTGCAAAAGCCTTTGATTGCCTTTGCAATCGAAAGCGTTAAGGTGAATTACAATTCTAGTTTACATACCTTTAGTTACATATTTGCCTTTTCTAATTGTAGGCGAATAGGGTAGGCTCTGTTGAGACTATGCGCATGCGTATACCGGACTCTACACGGTTTGAAGATGCAACAAGACCCCAATGTGCGGTATATCAATAGGCTAAAGGTATATCACCCGTAATGAACTCGGCAATTTCCGTACGAGGTCGTTATCTAGTAACAGTATATCATCTTTGCAAGCCAATGGTTATTGTATCCATTACATTACCATACTAACTTATGGGAATGCTAATATACGAAGTAGCCTTGGCTAGCGAAGATGACAGAATATAGACTCGGCGATTTCTGTCCGAAGTCGTGCGATATCGAACGGAAGAAGTCGATTACGGATGTTCCAGATTAAATTTAAAAATTATAACCATCCTGCAACAATCATATTTTGGTGCGGATTTTACTGCGTCAACCAAAACGACATTTGTGTACGAAGAGGACATTTTCAGACGGACCAAGCTCAAGACTAACTGGCTGGTGTCGCCCTATATGATACTCATTGGTATTGTTAGTAGATGAAACCCATAACCAACCATTATCCTGATTACATATCGCTACCCCTTGTTTCTTCCATGCCTTTATTAGTGTATGTCGGCATCTTGTGTCCGTTTCTGAAATGACAGTCATGATCATATTAAAGTTTAAATGTGTTCGATGAAGACATTTCTCATGATTATTTCATTGTTTTCCCTGAATGTTTCCCACTGTGACGTTAATATGTTCTCCTCTTGTCTAGCTGAATCAGATGTGACCGAGTGGTTTTCGTTGGGAATTCTAAACCGGGCGTTCGATCCCCAGTCTCGACGGTCGTGGTGGAGTGCCATTAAACAGGCAAGGCACATTTCCTAGCCTAGCACTGGTTTGTTTACCCAGGGATCACGAATAAGTGGAGTGTTACCGTGATATAACTGAAATAGTTTTGAATCATAGATAGACAAACAATCATTTTGTCTCAATGTGTTAACATTTGGTTCAGATGTTTTCTACTAGCTAACCTTTATACGTCATATTGTATCTGCTTACAGTTAACCATTTCCCACATTCAACAGTCTGTAGTAGACGAATTTGAAGACACATAGACAAACATATGGAAACCCTCCATAAATGAATGTATAATATTTAATTAGAGTTGAAAACATTGTGGCAAAAGGAGACATTGCTAAAATCGAGCAATTTTTTCCCGTTACCATAATGTTTTCTATTCATTTCGATATTTACACTTTCATTTTCAGTGGTTTTCCATATTTTTGCCATGATGTTTTCCAAGTCGTCTGCTGTTGTACGCTTGAACGGATTAAAGTGAGACCTACCCTTTGCCTGTTTCCTCTTCTTCCTCTCCTCCAGGCATTTCTTCAGCAACGTTCCAAAACATGGTGTCATCAAACAGGGCGTCCTCATCTTCTACCTGATCAAAGATCGGTATCTTCATGATAAACCCTAGAATACATATACATGTGTAATAATAAAATAATAATAATATTAATAATAATAATAATAATATCATTACAATAATAGTAATTGTATTTTTAATTGCAATAATCCTTTAAAAGTTCTGTAATTATATAAACTATCTATTCATTAGTCATTCCTGATATTTCTTTTATAAAGTAAAGTAAAGTTTGTTTTTTAATAGTGTTTCCCCTAACGAAAGGGTTAGCCATTTCTGCCCTAGGAGACAACTTTGCCCTGAACATTATTTTACTTCTTGAGTCCTATCTTTTTGCCAGGCATCGGGCAGAGAGGCTTTCGATACCATGATCTAAGTAGAAGGTGGCTATGCATTTCTAGTATCATAATTTTTCAATTGAGCAAGCTAACTATATTTCTAACATGTAAATAAAATTGAAATTGCACTATTCCTGCCAAGTTTGTTGTTATTATATAAACTATTTATTCACTAGTCATTCCTGATATTCTTTTTATAACGTTACGTAAAATGTTTGGTTTATGAATTTGTAACCCCTATTGAAAGGGCCAGCCATTTATGACTTATGATAAACATTTGTCCAGAAAACATTTTTATTAATTTCTATCTGTTTGACAGGTACCGGGCAGACAGGCTTTCGTTGCCATTAGTTAACCCTTTCCCTCATATAGACGATTTCTGACGCCTCTGCAGCAGACGGCTTTTTGAAAACATAGTGACAAAAGAAGAAATTGCACAAAATGTGCAATTTCTCCTTTTGCCACAATGTTTTCTACTTGTTGTCATAGGTTATCCATTCAATTATGGAGATTTTCTATGTTTTGACAAAATACGTTCAAAGTCGTCTGCTGCAGAATTGTTGTATGAGGGAAAGGGTTAACTAGTCGGCGGTTAAACATGTGTTGTATCAGTTTGTTTAGTATCATTGTAATTCAGGTGTTATTATATCATCGAGTAGACCGTTATTTCAAACATGTAAATGAAATTGAAATTGCACTATTCTTTTCCAAGGTTCTGTAAGGATATAAACTATTTATTCAGGTGTGTTTTTAAAGTCATGTCTATATATTTTATATTAGAAGTACGTTCAAATGCATAGTTTTGAGACGCCACAGAAAATATTACGATAATGGAAAAAATGGCCAATTGTTGTATCATAAGCAATTTATTTTATTTAATTAATTATTTCAAAGTTAATTTATTGCAGAAGGATAAAATGCATTTACATCAGTAAGAGAGATACTGTTTTCTTGCAGATACAAGTAGGAAGAATAAACATGTTTGCATGTGAGTTCTATTTTACCTGTGATTAAACCTCCAACAATGGCCATGCCCAATGTGACTCCCAGAGCAGCTATCTGATGGGCACCTTGTCTGGAACTGCTCCACCCATTTCCTGGCTCGATCCCCCTAAAGTTTACAACGAACTCTCGGTATTCGGTGGTGTTTTCTTTGGGAGCCATGTATGGGAATATTTCATAGAGACTGAAAATACAAAACGAAAGTTTCACCTAAAACGAGCGCTTAAATCAAACAAATTAAGACCAGTATAGGACCAGTATAGGATCAACATGCGCAGTAGCACAGTCGGACCTGGTTTTGTTGTCGAAAAGCTGTTTTATTTTATTGAGAATTTATCAATGATGCGCAGACCGATGACTATCGTTACTCTTCATAACTATCCTACGACTGGTTAACCCTTTCCCACATACAACAAATCTGCAACAGACGACTTTGAAAACATAGTGACAAAAAGCTGAAAAATCTTCATTAAAGATATCTTAATTGTTAAATAAAGATGAAAACACTATGACCAAAGGAGAAATTGCTCATCATGAGCAATTTCACCATTGGCCACAATGTTTTCAAAGGTCGTCTGCTGCTATTGCGTCAACATGTGTCTGCAGGTGGTAGAGGGTTAAACAGCATATACAATAGCCATTGCACACAAAACCCGACACTCGGATGTTGCCACTTAAGGTAGAACGCGCCTCTAAAACAATATTCGAATTTCCTCACGAAATTTTGCATCACCATAATTCAGCATATGCCCAATAAGATGTCCTTACTTGTTTCGTATCTAAAACAGTTTTGAAACTTCGAGATTCAAAGCATACCACTGACGTCACCTTGAGACGTCTGTCAACTTTTCCTCGTAAAAACAACAACAGCTGATAGTTTGGTCTATTTTACGTTGATAGCTGCGAACTTATATGAAGACTTGCATCTTAAGAATACCTTCACGTACATATAATTTTCTTCTTTGTGTATTACGTTTAAAAAGAAAAACGCGTCTATAACGTCACTTTTCAGGAGCAAAATGTCGTTGCGTTATGCTAAAAAAACAAAACAAACCTTTCTTTCATTTAAAAAGAATCTGTAAATTTAATTTTTGATTTTTAATCTATTATTCATTTATAATTTTATTAAAAATCGTTCTCAGTGTCCAGAAATAAACTCCGTGTTCCAATAAAGGCTTCTGATTGGTCAATTTGGAGAAGAAATTTTCTTTTGACCAATCAGATGCTCGTGTACTAGTTCTGAGCACAGATTTAAAGCGTATAGTTTTGAGTCGGTTTAATTCTTCAGTTATACCAGGGACAATATAGTGTCCCTGGTTATACCGTGTATAAAACGTTCCACGGTTCTTAAACAACTAGATTGTGAATAGACAAAGGTTTTTTAATCAGACTGCACGCGAAGGCTGACCCTTGATAATCGCTGTTTTTCCTATATGAGGATTTTCGAATGCCGTGGCCCGAATGAAAGATAAACAAAATCTTACATTTCTGTAGCAGATGCGCTTTGAAAACATTAACGGGCAAGTATATTTTTTTTTAAACGAGAAATGTCTTCAGCCACGGCAAACGCATTTTGAGTAATGAATGATCCTACGTACCTCCTTCCCCATTTGTCCTCGCTACTCATGGCCGCCATAATTGCGCCGACGCAAGCAGCCAAAACGGCGGGCATTCCGTGTAAGTTGTGTACTCCGCAGGTGTCGTGGATCTTTAGTCGCTTCGCCAAGATTTCCTGAGAAAACAGATCACATCAACACAAATCAGGTTTTTGGTATTACTCTATACCTCTATCCCCCTGCGACGGAATGTGTCGGCCCGGATTTGCTTGCACGGACTGCGCAGTCTGATAATGGTCGATATATTACACAGATACCACATAGAGTTGTACATGTTAAGTTGTGACGGAAATTGAGATTAATATCGTCAATAGCCCAATTTAATGAAAACAATCTTTGATCGAAATCGATACAAATACTTGTTGAATTAACATGTATGATTGGGTAACATTGGTAAGCATCATTCACATAGGAGACATATCACACAGTGAGCAATTTCACCATTGTCTATATATTTACCATTTTCAAGAATTTGATTGTTTTAACCCTTTCCCTCATATGGACGCTTTCTGACGCCTCTGCAGCAGACGGCTTTTTGAAAACATAGTGACAAAAGAAGAAATTGAACAAAACGTGCTATTTCTCCTTTTGCCACAATGTTTTCCACTTTTTGTCATAGGTTATCCATTCAATTATGGAGATTTTCTATTTTTTGACAAAATACGTTCAAAGTCGTCTGCTGCAGAATTGCCGTATGATGGAAAGGGTTAATGGACCCACGATAATTTCCACTCATTTCATCAGAATGTAATTGATTGTTGGAATTTTTATTTGACTAATAATGATTGATTGATTGGGGTTTAACGCCGTTTTCAAAAAAAATTCAGTCATATCACTGCGGCCAGTTCACCTACTCGTATGTTTCCTCGTTTTCTCACACCAGTACTTCACACAACATACTTTCCAAGCAACTGGCTGTTAGCCCATTGGTAAATTAATAATGCCGCTTGTCACAGTGACCTTTGTCAAACGTCAGAAAGAATGTTGGCCAAGCTGGGATTCGAACTCATAATCACTGGACTGACAGCCCGCGTCGCTACCGACTGAGCTACGAAGGGCTCGGCTTTCCAATTATGTAAATGAAACCGTTTTTTTTGTTATTTTCGTTATTTTGTGATATCTTTTGAGATAAGAGTCATCTACTTCATTTATAGGGATTTTTCATGTTTTTGTCTCGATGTTTTCAAAAACTTGTGCTGCAGATGTGTTGTGTGTTAGATACGTTATTATTATATGAAAAGGGGAACGGGTTTATTACCTGTAAAAATCTGTACCCGGTGATTGAGATGAAGCCAGCAGCACATCCGCACAACAATGCACCGTATGGCTGTAAGGGCATATTGGCAGTGGTTCCGACAGCAACACCTCCTGCTAGAGTGGCGTTCTGAATATATTCCTGAAAAAACGAGAGGCAGACGGAAATATTAACTTTATACTCTAGAGTCGTCGTCATTAATATTCTTCTACATACAACAATTCGGTTGCTGACGACTTTGAAATCATCTGGTAAAAAATATGGACACTTTCTAAGTTGTCATGTTGTCAAAATGAGAAATGACTCGTTATGAGCAATATCTCCTCTTGCCACACACGAAAGGAAATGTCATAACAGAATTAGGAATGTATATTCACTAGAAAGACGAAAGTCTCTTATATAGTCTCTCATTAAACAACCTAAATTTAAATATAAATAATGTAATAAATCGTAGGCATTATGTTATGATGAAACAGACTAGGATTTACTTTTCATGAATTCATTTGTAAAAAGAAATGATAGTGCTTCGTAAGCCTTTGAAGGCTGGCTATTATATATTATTGAATTGTATTGTATTGTGTTGTATGTATAGGTTGCACTTTAAATAATTAAATATCTATCTATCTATAGTCTGTTATATATGTATGTCACTTACCCGTTTGTTATAATTATGATGTATATTGTGTTTGGGCCGGTGACCATATTACTAATAAAGATGTATGAGTTTGAGTTTTCAAAAAGTGACTGATGCAGTGGTGTCACCAAGCGTATGTGTGCGGGAAAAGGGTTAAATTACGTATAATGAGATTAAATGTAATATCTGAAAAATGGATCAAAGTATGATTCGAATGATCCGGATAGTCCGGCTCTATACTGTTACCCAAATATCAACTTGTACCTTCTCATATATGATTTGACCTTAACTCTTTCAGCGCCAAAGGCAATATTGAGGTTTTTTGCAAACAATCCAGATTCAGGTGAGTCAGCTCGTAACGAGCTGTCTCACCTGGAATCAGCATTGTTTGCCTTTAAGTTATCAAAATATTTCAAAACTCCTAATACAAGAGAAATTCAGACGCCCGATTTTTAACATGGAAGAGTCTACTTTAAACAATTCGGCACTGAAAGAGTTGAGAGGGTTTGACTGTTAAAATTTAAGACAATTACCATAATAAGTAAATCGTATGCTCTTTTCTACAGTAAGTTACGGGAGCTTAGAAAAGACTTGACCTTTAGAGGTTTGCCTGTTAAGAGTTAAGACAATTACTATAATAAATAAATCGTATACTCTTTACTACAGTAAGTTACGGTAGCTTAGAAATGACTTGACCTTAACCCTTTCCCTAATATAGACGCTTGCTGACGCCTCTGCAGCAGACGGCTTTTTGAAAACATAGTGACAAAAGAAGAAATTGCACAAAACGTGCAATTTCTTCTTTTGCCACAATGTTTTCCACTTTAAGTCCTATGTTATCCATTCAATTATTAAGATTTTCCAGATTTTGACAAAATATGTTCAAAGTCGTCTGCTGCAGAATTGTATTAATGATGAGGGAAAGGGTTAAAGAGGTATGCATGTACTTACCATAGTAAATTTGCCCTTTTTGTCATACAATGCGGAGAGCAAGAAGGTAACGACCGTACAGGAACACAGTGAGAGATACGTGTTGATAAACGCACGGTGTTGTTCATCTTCCGAGGCACCACCGCCGTTAAAACTGGGCCAGTACATCCATAGAAATATCGTACCTGAAATATAGATATAATAACATGAGCCGTACCGCGAGAGAAACCAACATTGTGGACTCTGCGTAAAGCATCGACCCCGGATCAGCTTAAGCATGCCGCGCAGGCTAAACCGGACAGACATTTTTCGCCACATATGGATTTTCTGTTTCAGGAATCATTACTCTATACCGCTATCTCCCTAGGGCGGAATGTGTCGACACAGATTAGCCTGTGCAAGCTGATATGGGTCGATATATTGCGTAGAGTCCATGATGTTGGTTTTTATCGTGGAACGGCTGACATTCTAATTTGTGTTAATAGTTAATATTATTAAAACTAGACCTAAACTTCGCTCGCTGGTAAATATATCTGGTGATTGCCTCATGCAGGGCGGCTCATTTTGACCTTTTCGACAGCCAATCACAGTGTTGCTTACTAAATCGTTCGGTATAAAACAGGTTAGATAATCCAAATAAATAAATTAGGAAGAGAAGCGTTGATTTTCGAGTTTTTGCAGATTGTATAGAAATGAGTATTGATTGCAAGTGCGGATTCATTTGACAAAAAAACAACACGCGAGAACGTGCTCGTGAGTATTTAATTGTACAGGGTCCATTCCAGACGACCTGTCATGCGGTGTGATAAGATCCAATATACGTACAGCATACCACTTTGCTCTTAATAAGAATGAATTAATAGTTACTACGACACAGTGTTTCAAACAGAAATATCAACTCATTTGAATTCACGTTAGTTAGCGGAATCAATATTAACCAGTCAATATACAGCGTATTAACGTTAATTTATGATAGCTAATTGGTCAATCAATCTACAGCTAGTTGGTAGTTGTTGTACTTTGATTTGTTAGCTTACGTATGATTGTACACATCAATTGCTGATTACACTACACACTACTATATACATAATTTGCCGATTACACTACGTGTGCCTATACACAGCATTTGCTGATTACAATACATATTGCTCGCTATTCATATATCAAGACAATGTTAAACAATAATAGACATCAAATGCTGATGATACCATTTGTGGGAATTCAGCGAAATAAGGGTTAGACAAACGCATCTTTTATCACTTTTTCAATCGTTTAGTCTTGAATTAAGGAAAATAACACATATATTATTTATTTACCGATCATGGCAAAGAGATCCGAATGGTACACCGATTCACACTTGTTACCGCTTATTTTCCTGTGTTTTAACGTGCACGATACCGCCAGTCCAAAGTAAGCACCAAATGCATGGATGTACATAGACTCTCCAACATCGACAGCCTGTTTAAAATATGTTGTTTACGTTGTAAAAGAAACATTTAAACCCTTTCCCACATACGAACAACAATTATGCGGCAGACGACTATGAATGAAACATCTAGGAAACTCTATTGAAAATCTCTATAAATGAAAATTACAATATTGGATAGAGTTGAAAAAGAGACAGAAATTACCCATTTCAAAAGTCGTCAGTTGCAGAATAAAGCCTTTGTATGTGGGCAGGGTTAAGTCATATTTACCCTATAGGCCATGTCTAAGGAGGTTAAGACTTTCCCACCTGCAGAAGCATTTTGACGCAATAGCAGCGGACGACTGGTCAAAGGTGAAATTGCTCATGATGAGCAATTTCTTCTTTGGCCACAATGTTTTCAACTTTTTTGAAACTAGGCCGGTAAAGTATCCTAAGCTCATTACTAACCCTTTACCTCATACACCAACTCTGTAAAAGACGACTTTGATAAAACATCGGATCAAAATGGTGAACAATCTCTGTAAGTGAAAGTATGATTTTTAATTGATTGTTTGGTGTTTTATGCCGCTTTTAACAATTGTTCAGTTATATCGCGTCGTTTCCTGGGTAAGTTACCAGTACTACTGGTCCGTTTATCCTTACACCAGCCAGTCAGTTATATCACGGCGTTTCCTGGGTAAGTTACCAGTACTACTGGTCCGTTTATCTTGACACCAGCCAGTCAGTTATATCACGGCGTTTCCTGGGTAAGTTACCAGTACTACTGGTCCGTTTATCCTTACACCAGCCAGTCAGTTATATCACGGCGTTTCCTGGGTAAGTTACCAGTACTACTGGTCCGTTTATCTTGACACCAGCCAGTCAGTTATATCACGGCGTTTCCTGGGTAAGTTACCAGTACTACTGGTCCGTTTATCTTGACACCAGCCAGTCAGTTATATCACGGCGTTTCCTGGGTAAGTTACCAGTACTACTGGTCCGTTTATCTTGACACCAGCCAGCCAGTCTTGCTGAGCACAAAGGAGGGCAATCCATTACTTCCATTTTAAATTGAAAATATTATGGCGAAAGAAGCATTTGCTCATTATGAGCAATTTCTCCTTTCGTCACAATGTTTTAAAAAAAAACGTCCGCTGCAGATGCGTCTATATGTGGGAAATGGTTAAGGGGATAAATGAATCTTTTACCGTTTTCCTGACGTGGTTTAAGAGTTGTCGACTATACAAACATAAATACGAAAAGCTGTAGCATAAGGACAAATCCAACAATAAACTTTAAACAAAGATGAACACATTGAGGGAAAAGGGAAAATTCTATATCATAACAATTGGCAAAACAGATTTCAAATGGTTAATAATTATAAATTTCAATATTTTCTAATTCATTATCTGAATGGCTTTATTCCACACAAACTTTTTCTTCTTCTTCAGGGTAATAGATCATTTTCACATATGAACAATATAATATGTCGATGTAAGGTGTGCAATACAGACGTAAAAAGATCTAGTGACAGCCCGCCAGCCCCTACTTGAATGTTTTCAATGTTGGGGCTGTAGCAATGACCTCTGTGTAGAAGACAGTGGTGTGCAGAGGTAAAGCGTCGGCATCTTTTACCAAAGGTCCCTGGTTCGAATCCCGTGATGAGCGGGTTCTGCCTTTTGGATTTTCCCACACAAAACGACGTGATTACTGGTTAAGTCTCCAAGTAGCAGACATCAAGCGCGATTAATATCAGCTGAAAGCGTGTTTCGCAATCGATGTGAAATAAATAAACTTAAAACTCTAGTAATGACCTCTGTCAGCTGGTTCCACAAACACAAACTTCACTTCATTGTATGCAGAAAGTATTGATACGTGAATGAAGACGTTAGCATAGTTAATAACATAGAAGCCTCACGTGAAGTTTTTCGTGACAGATCCATCCATTGACCTGGGCAATGACGGTCTCAAACAGGAGCATGATCAACAACTGTAATGGACTGGTTTTACCTAGTACGGCTCCGAATGAGATTAACACTGTAGCACATGCAAAGTCAGCGGTGAACATCCTGAAATAGAAAAGATCCGTGTTCCCTGTTTGGTTTTGTTTGTTTGTTTGTTTGTTTGGAGTTTAACGCCGCTTTCAACAGCTTTGGTCATATCACGGCGGTCAGTGCACCTACTCATGTTTTCCTGGCTTTCCCACACCAGTACTTACACAACATTCTTTCAAAGCCACTGACTACTTTCTCACATAGATCAGAGGAGAGAGGCAATAGAACACATCGCCCGAAAGAATGTCGCCGCAATCGGGTATCGAACCCGTGACCTCCAGATCACGAGTCAGATACGCTACCAATTGAGCTAACTGCCGGGTCTCCCTGTTTGGTACGAAATGCTCCTTTTTGTTTTGTTTTATTAGGGTTTTACGCCGTTTTTAACATTATTTCAGTTATATCACGGTGACAGTTTATGATCTCTGGGTAAACAAACCAGTACTAGGCTGGGACACGTGCCTTGCCCAAGGGCGCGCGACAATGACCGTCTGGCCGCGACTGGCGAACGAAAGGCTACAAGAGTCAACGTGAAAAGTATATCTCTTTCACAGACGAATTTGACAAAGAATGCTCTTTTCCATGTTGAAAATTGGACCACCGCAGTTATCGTCCATCAAGAAACTTGGTAAACTATAATGTCTAAGTAGTAAACAATGCAGATTTCAGGAAATACATCTCAATTAGAGCTGTCTCACCGGCACCTGCATTGTTTGCAAAAGCCTTTTATAGCACTTTGGCAGCAAAGGAGATATGATATGTTTTAAAAATGTCGCCATAATGCAGAACTGTAGTATTCATGCAAATGCGGCATAATACGTTATAATGCAAATTAATAAGGAGTTATGCAAAGGAACACGTAATCACGTGAAATTCGAGAGATAAGTGGTTTAACTTTTTCTGCGCCGAATTGTGTGAAGTAAACTTCCTTGTTCAAAATCGCGTGTCTCCATTTCACATTTAGTAACTAAATTGCGAACAATTCTGATTTCATGCGAGACAGCTTGTAACGTGCTGACTCACCTGAATCTGTATTGTTTGCACAAATCTTAAAATTGCAATTGGAGCTGAACGAGTTAAACGTGAATCTCATATTGTATCAGTACAAATAAAATGCATTGATGCTTACGTTATTAAAACCAGGGTCTCCCCTAGAAAGCATTTTTCTTCGCCATTTATTTTTCGCCAACACATTCGCCAAATTAAATATTTTATACATTTATCGTTATTTTAACTGACGTCACATCGTAGTACGCAAATTCCCTCAATGCAGTACACGTCGCCATTTCTACCACATACATTGGTTATAATAGTAATTAGATTCATTATATCTGAATCTTTTTTTGTTTCACTGTTGGATTCGTATTTACGTGATCTGTTTACTCACTTTAAGCTTACATCTGTATGTAACCCCCACATGTAGACGCTTTCTAACGCATCTCGAACAGACCACTTTTGAAAACATTAAATGGCAAAATAAGAAATTGCCCACAATCAGGGGCGTAGCTTTGCAATAATCAATGTGTAGGCCGTCTCGTGAGAAAATTAACATTGTGGCCTCTGCGTAAAGTATCGACCCGGATCAGCCTAAGCATGCCACACAGGCCTACCCGGATAGACACTTTCCGCCTCCGGTGGATTTTCTGTTTCAGGAATCACTACTCTATACATATATCCCCCTAAGGCGGAATGTGTTGGCCGGATCAGTCTGCGCGAACAGCGCAGGCTGATCTGGTCGATACATTACGTAGATGTCTATCGCCGGAGCTGCATTTTGGGGCATTTTGAGAAATAAATGTGTAGGCACATGCCTACAGTGCCTAAAGGGAGCTTCGCCCCTGACAATGATCAATTTCTCCTTATTCCACAACGTTTTCAACTCGATTTAATAATAATACATGTACTTTCATTTAAAGAAAATTGTCCATGATGATTTCAAAGTCGTCAGCTGCAGATGTATTTATATGTGGGAAAGGGGGTTAACTAAAGCAATGACTTACTCGTCGATGACGACCCCGAATTTATTGCCATCAAACACTCCCTGGTAGATACAGCCCCGGACGATGAGCGCCCACTGGATTACAAAGGCGCTGATTAAAAAGTTAAAGCCCACCGAGGAGTACCCATATCGCTTCAGAAATGTCATCAGGAACCCGAAACCAACGAATATCATCACATGTACATCTTGGAAAGCTGAAAGTAAAATATGAACGGTGGATTAGGGTTTCTGTCTCCTAAGACATTCATCCGTGAACCGTTCGTTAATGTGTAAAAATCGCACGTCCAGCGAAATGAAACGAAGCCGGACACGTGCGCGGACACGCCACGTACGTTTGGAATGTACCCCATGTCCATGTGTTCTTTGTTGACCGGTATTTCCCGAACGCGGGCGCGGACACGGACACGGACCACGGATCATGAAATATTTTTTGAATACCGGCCTTATGTGTTTTTTGCGTGTAACATCGACTTATCTTTTCACTGAGTGAGCCAATAAAAGTGATAGTTCTGTACCATCTCTTTTGTGAAGTGATAGAGTGTCCGCCTTGGATGCGGGAGGTCACGGGTTCGATACCCGGTCTGGTAATACCAAAGACTGTAATACCTTTAGTAATGGGATAAGACTTTCGACTGACTCACCAGTGTCAAAGGATAAATGGACCAGCAGTACTGATAACTAACCCAGGAAACCGCGTGATATAACTAAGAATTATTGAAAGCGCTATAAAACAACTATCAAACAAAATATATCCTAACGCGTGTCTGGTGTTAGGAGATAAATAAGCTCATATTGTGTTTACGATTTGAATTATGCCCACCATTATTTTCAATTTGCCATCTTATTAAAGTGATATATCTTTTTTTAAAGGGATCTTAAGTGTGTATAATGTTGTGCGGGCATATATAGCTTATCTAATGTCAGAAACGTAGATAGTATCTTATCTACGTCCCTGATAATGTGCATAAAACGCAAAAACTCTTAAAACTTTAATGAGAAACTTTAATAAATATCGCATGGTACTTCGAAGCCCATTACCAACTCATATCTGTAATATTTTCGCAGCTTTTAAAACCTATTCCCATAAATAAACGCTTTTTAAGGCCGTTGCGTCAGACGATTATGCAATTTCACCCTTTGCTAAAATGTTTTCAACTCTATTCAATTATTAAACCTTCATTTATAAAGGTTTCCAAGATGTTTTCTAACTCGTCTGTCGAAGTTTCGTCATATGCGGGAAATGGTGAGCGCATATGAGCGCCATGTAAGGAAAGTCATTACTAAAATTTAAAGGTATTTGGTATGACCCGGTCCGGGATCGAACCCGCGAGCTCCTACACCCGAGACAGACGCTCTACCACGTCCAAAAATACCTAAATGCTGTTGTAAAAACACTCCCTTGCAGTATTTGTGCTTCAATTGAATAGGAAGAAGAAAAAGAAGAAGAAGAAGAAGAAGAAGAAGAAGAAGAAGAAGAAGAAGAAGAAGAAGAAGAAGAAGAAGAAGAAGAAGAAGAAGAAAAAGAAGAAGAAGAAGAAGAAGGAGATGAAGAAGAAGAAGAAGAAGAAGAAGAAGAAGAAGAAGAAGAAGAAGAAGAAGAAGAAGAAGAAGAAGAAGAAGAAGAAGAAGAAGAAGAAGAAGAAGAAGAAGAAGAAGAAGAAGAAGAAGAAGAAGAAGAAGAAGAAGAGGAAGAAGAGGAATAAGAAGGTAAAGAAGCAGAAGAAGAAGAAGAAGAAGAAGAAGAAGAAGAAGAAGAAGAAGAAGAAGAAGAAGAAGAAGAAGAAGAAGATGAAATTAGAAGAAGAAGAAGAAAGCAATGAGGCGAATAAGGGGAGGATATTATTCAAGTGAAATAGAGGAAAACGAAAATAACCATCAAAAGTATTAAAGGTATCAAATTATATGAAGTAAAAATATTTTACAAAAGTTAGATATTTCACAAAAGCTGCTTTATACCCCTTATTGTCTGCTGGGCGAAAAAGGGACGTAAATAGTAAAACGATATGTCTAAACTGTTTACCCTTTCCCAGTTGCAGACGTATTTTCATATATATAATATATATATATATATATATATATATATATATATATATGCAGCTGATGACATTCCGAAACAATGTGGCAAAAGGAGAAATCGCTCTTTGAAGAACAATTTCTCGTTTAGCAACAACTTTTTCAACTTTATTCAATATTCATTCCTGATTTATTTAAGTTTTTCATATTTTGTGCACAAATGTTTTCAAAGTTTCTAGCTAAAGATTTGTTTTTCATGAGAATGTGTTTATTCTTTCGCTGCCAAAGACAATTAAAGGCTTTTGCAAACAATGCAGATTCAGGTGAGGTAGCTCGTAATGAGCTGTCTCTCCAGAAATCTGCATTAGTTGCCACTTAGACATTAAATTTTACCAAATTTCCTATTGGTCGAAAAATGGAGTGGTCCAATTTTCTACGTGAAAGAGTCGACTTTGTGAAATTTGGCAGTGAAAGGGTTCAGACAGGTGTTTCATTCCATAACTTCTGGTTCGCGTGACGATTTTATTTAAGAAGGGTCCAGCTAAAAAAGGTTTTGTTGCGAATACTGACAGAAAACTGTCATGTGTGTATAAGGGCCATCCCTGTACTTCTACAGGCACCCTAGGCATTGATGTAACTTCTCGCCAAACTCTAGAAATTATACCCTGCTCGTTTCACGCTCTTGTACCCGTAGGTGTAGTCTGGTACCCGGCGAACTAAAGTGAATAAGTACGTCTGGCATGAAACATCAATGTCGACTTGCGTTGTACCGGCGTACCACTCTCTTACACTATCGGTTTATTACATTTACCTCTGCCACAGGCTCGAGCTACTTTCGGGTTTCACGTGACTTTTTATATAGGTGACCGACATAACAGATGTATTAATTTTTAAATGTGTACAACTACCGAAAAGTAGTCCGTAGCTTTTTGCTAAATAAATACTTTGTTTTTGATTAGCAAAGTTAGAAAAAGATCCTGTCACAAGTGTAAAAGGTTAGTGCTTACATCAGTGACAACTAAGTCAATTAAATTACAGTTATCATGTTTCGTCAAGAATCTTGACATTGAGCCTGTTGCAGAGATGAAAGTGAGTGTAAGGAACGGTCACTCTGCGATAGGTGATTGCCGGCGTACTATATTGTAATTTAGACTGGTGCCCGGCGTACCTGTAGCCGGAGGGCGACGCCAGCATTGGCATATACCTGGACCGATAATGTAATTGTAGGAGCAGGTAACTCCAGACGTTCCGTGTGTGATACCAAAATGGAGATGCCAGGTGACATGACCCATCATCGCCCGAGAAGACTCATTAATATATACTCTGTACGGGCTTATCTGAGGTTTCACATCTTTCTTGGACACCTAGACCTGTATACCCCACAATCCTGAATGCCAAGGAGGGAACGTCATAGTACGACCCGGTCAGGGATCGCACCCGCGACCTCCCACATCTGAGGCGGGCATGCTCTACTCACTACACTACCGAGCTGGTGCAACAGAAATGAAGTCAATAAACTCAAAAAAATATAATGTAACTTGATCTGTTTGAACCCTGACAGTTAACCATTGCTATACATGTGTTGACAATCAAAATGTTAAATGGTGTAACGCTACTTAAAGGTCATTGATTTATAAATCTAAGATAAATCGCCTTCTCTAGGGTCATCAGAGCGTGATTAAGTCACAGCCAAAATACAATAGATACCACCTCTAATCAAAACATTTATGTATTATTTGAGCCGTCCCGCGAAGAAAACCAACATTATGGCCTCTGCGTAATGTATCGATCCAGATCAGCCTGCACAGTCCGCACAGTCTGATTCGGGCCGACATATTCCGTCTCAGGGGGGGATAGAGGTATAGAGTAATTATTCCTAAAACAGAATATCCACAGGAGGCGAAAAGTGTCTATCCGGGTAAGCCTGCGCGGCATGCTTAGGCTGATCCGGGTCGATACTTTACGCAGAGTCCATAATGTTGGTTTTCTCGCGAGACGGCTCATTTGTTGTGTGTATGCATACGTGTGATTATACTTCAGTTTAAAAGAATCATTATCTATTGATTACCACCTACACAAAGAAAGAATTGAACGGTAGGTATAATAGCAACGTATTTTTACCCCCAGATGTAGGTCATATCGAGGGCTTGGCGTGAAACGGTTGTAACTAAAATTGGTATTGTTTTACCAAGGTTATTCACCTCGCCATAAAGTCTCTATAAGCGTTAAAACATTTTTTTTTGGTAAACAATGGAAATTTAGGTGCCATTGCTCGTTCTGAGCAATGTCACCTAAATTTGCATTGTTTACGAAGAGGTCGAAATTGCCTCTAAGCCAGGGTTTTCAAATAGGAATTTAGTTACAACCGTTTCACGCCAAAGCCCTCGATATTTATGACATACTTTGTCCAGATATTTTTTTTACAATACTTCATTATTTCCAACGATTGACAAGTCATTGTGATTGGCGTCATTTGGCTTCCACCATTGCGCTAACAGTCCGTAAGGGAAGGTGGACAATTGCCTCGGAAGAATGATGTGTGGAGTATACTAGTGCGAAAAAGTCAGAAAAAAAACAAAAGTTTGAAACTGACGGCAGTATTATAAAGGAAGTATTGTTGAAAACGGAGTAACAATCTAAATATCAAGTATAAAACAAACAAGCCCTTCATGACCGGATAGCAACTATTGCGAACATTCGTGACTCGCCAGGTCAGATTGGGCGGGGTCTGATACGCGTCTTTATTCACAGTCGTCTGAACTATTTATATGAGAACATTTGGAAAAAGTCCACACACGACCGTGTGAAGCTACTACAAAATAATCTTGCTATATGGTTTATGAACACAACAATAATGACAGTATTTTGTTCGTTAGAGAAAATTTGGAAAATCCCACAATTTGAAGTAGTCTATATTTAATTTACAATTATTTCCTCATATTTATCATATCTTTACAATGATTTCCTCATATTTATCATATCTTTACAATGATTTCCTCATATTTTTCATATCTTTACAATGATTTCCTCATATTCATCATATCTTTACAATGATTTCCTCATATCATATCTTTCAGATTTAATTGCAGCTGGCGACTCTACAAATGTGCTCCGCTGTAAAGGCGGTAAATGAGGATTAGGGAAATCAGTCGGCATAACACTTTTCCATTTCAATGTTTTCCCAAATATATATCCCTTAATATATATATAAATTCACCCCACCACAACCCAATAATGAAATCACATAAATTGTTACAATGTTGATATTACTGAAGCGGCTTCCACAATCCAAACAAATCGAGGACAATCAGGACAATATCACTATTGATACCCAGAGGTCACATGTCATTGATTGCCAGTGAGTGTTACGTGAACAACTGTATATCTGAGAGGATGTATTTATTAACGTGTTTTTTTACAATTTCACGCTACACCGGTATCAGGTGCGTAGCTCCCTTTAGGCCTACACATTTGTTCTCAAAATGTTCCCAAAATGCAGCTGCGGCGATAGACAACTGCGTAATGTATCGACCAGATCAGCCTGCGCTGTCCGCGCAGACTGATCCGGCCGACACATTCCGTCTTAGGGGGATAGATGTATAGAGTAGTGATTCCTGAAACAGGAAATCCACAGGAGGCGAAAAGTGTTGTCTATCCGGGTAGGCCTGTGTGGCATGCTTAGGCTGATCCGGGTCGATACTTTACGCAGAGTCCACACTGTTGATTTTCTCACGAGACGGCCTACACATTGATAATTGCAAAGCTACGCCCCTGGGTATCACAGAAATATCCCGAATGAAAAACGAAATCCAAATTGGACTGCAAAAAGCAGAACAATAAGGCCGCGACTTATTTTGCCTCGATACTACACATACTATTTAAATATGTTTGTTTGTCTGTTAGTTTTTATTGGAGTTTTACGCCGTTTTCAACATTATTTCAGTTATATCAAGGCGACAGTTCAGTTATTCATGATCCCGGGGTAAACAAACCAGTACTAGGCTAGGAAATGTGCCGATCCAAAGGGAACTCCACCGTGAGCTCGGCGACTGGGGATCGAACCAGGAATTTGTGTACTAGCTTCTAAATGTATACGGACAGTGATGACTCTGGTGAGACACATGCTCGCCTAGGTCTTCACTATTCGCTAACGAGACTCATTTTCGCCTG
>JASEVX010000003.1:96765376-96850496 GCA_031761405.1 Serripes groenlandicus
AAGCAATAAATTGCAGCGGACATCTATATATATACAATGTATATATAGAAAACGTCTATAAATGAAAACATTATGACAAAATAACAAAGTGCTCATCATACAAGTTGGTTAAGTTAATTTATTTCTGTTACCAGATCCCCTATAATAAAGTCCCGAAATAAGTTGGACAAAATGGACATATTTTAATCCTTTCAGACTTGCAGCCGTATCTTGACGCATCTGCAGATGACGACCTCTGAAAATATTTCGACAAAAGTAGAACTAGCACATCATAAGCAATTTCTCCTTATGTCACAATGTTTACAAATGACGTCCACTGTATATGTGTCTCAATGCGTCTATATGTGGGAAAGAGTGACCGGGTAGTCCAGTGTTTAACACACTGATCTGTAAATCTAGAGGTCTGGATTTCAAATCCCGGTTCGGGATCTGACTAATTTAAGAGGTGCTTTTAAGCGTCTCCCACTCAACTCGAGTTCAAGTACTGGTTCTTTCCAGGAAAGATAGCCTCGTGTGTATCGGTGCTTTACACCGGGCACGTAAAATAACAAAGGGTTCTTTTCGGAAGGAGCTAAGGTATCGCACCCGGACCCCCTTGTATCTAACTTTGTCTGCACGGCAAATAATTAATTCTGCACGGCGATGGTAAATGAAAACAAACAAACGAATAAAACAAAGTGGTGCCGCGTAAGGCGTTTAGGTGTTTTATCGCATGGCCGTTACGGGATTACAAAGCCGGATATGGTAGTAAGACCGTCGGTATTATAATGTCTCTTTTCTTTACGTTGTTTACATATGGGCAGATGCAACATACAAACGGACAATCAGTGTGTTGGTGAGACTTTGCGTATACAAATCGAGGGCTTGGTGTGAAACGGTTGTAACTAAAATTGGTATTTTTTTACCAAGGTTTATCACCTCGCCATAAAGTCTTTAAAAGCATTAAATCATTTTTCTTGTTAGACAATGGAAATTTAGGTGCCATTGCTCGTTCTGAGCAATGGCACCTAAATTGGCATTGTTTACAAAGGGGTCAAAATTGCCCCTGAACCAGGGTTTTCAAAATAGGTTTTTAGTTACAACTGTTTCACACCAAGCCCTCGAAATACTCATATGAATGGTGTCTGTGTCAGAAAAGAAACTAAATTAGAAACGTTGTTTTTGGCCTGGGGCTTTAGCCCCTGGTCATAGTAGTAATACCATTTGTTTCGGAGTTGGCAGCCTGCCAATTGCTGTTAGCACCAAACAACGCATGAGAAACTGCGCGAGAAAAAAAAATAGTTCATCATGGATACAACCAAAACACTGCATTTAAAATGTTAGGATTTCCCCCATAATTATCATTCTAATGCTGTTGGAACATCAGTGAAAAACTTAAGGCGTGAGTACTCCAATATAAGTTTAAGGAATGCTTTAGAAATTAATGCGCTGAGAGGTCATATATGGACGCTTGTTAACATTATTAACATTCGAAGAGGAACGTAAAAAAAGAAGGAAGTCACGTGAAAAATACAGTGGCGGATTAACCGGGGGGGGGGGGGGGGGCGTAGGGCCTGTGCGTCGAAAAATTAATGGTAAACAAAGAAAAAGCGTGGCAAATGTAGTGGCAGATTAAGCGGCCCGACTCCCCCTACCCCACGAAAAGAAATCACGTGAAATTATACAGTGGCGGATTAACGGGCGTCGAAAAATCCAACCTTCCATCAGCCCCCAGGCCGTCAGCAATGCAGTGCTTTTATTAAACCAGTGGTCTCAGCGAATAAAATAATGTCAGATATGGTATAAAGCCCAGCATGTTTATAACTTGGTTTCAAAACAGAATTTTCAAGGTTCTGCGTACTTCATCTTTCGCATCAGATTACCTTCTTTAACAACATATCATAAACCTTTGCTCATTATTATCTCATTTTGTGTCAGATTCAACATATTGACATTAAAATTGTATGGAATCAATTTATCATTTTTGATTATCGTTACATCAAATTCCTTTTGAAACCAGAGATGAGATCATATACAATTGCGAACACGATATCATATATATTTCATTTTTAGATCATTTTTATTCCATTTATCATTCTCTCAAAATATTACCTTAGCCAATAAAATACAACATCTCGTGTTTCATTATTTTCATTTTGAAAAATCGTACAAGGCCTTTGTCCTTATCCTTTTGTTATGCGTAGACGTATTCAGACGCAGAATGCCATATGCTGAAGAAGACGACTTTTGAAAACATGTTTGCAATAGCAGAAATCGATGATATTGACAACTACTTTGCCACAACGTTTTCAACTTTATTCAGTACATTTATACATTATTTTATGGAGATTCTTTACACTTTTGACCATGTGTCTTACAAGCTGATAAGTTCAAACTTGACGTATATGAGAAAGGGTTAAACCGCTTCGCGCCATTTTTAAATATTAATAACACTGAGCACCAAGAGTGGCCACCTTTGTTTACATTGTTCTCCTATCACTTAACATTTTAAAACATCATTCAGCACCATTCTTCTGTCACGACATTATAAAAGTAGACACGAAATTCTCTAGAATATGAGCCGTACCACGAGAAAACCAACATTATGGTCTCTGCGTAATGAATCGACTCGGACCAGTTTAAGAATGCCGCACAGGCTAACCCGGACAGACACTGTTCACCTCCTATGGATTTTCTGTTTCAGGAATCATTACTCTATACCTTTATCCCCCTGAGACGGAATGTGTCGGCCCGGATTAGCCTGCGCGGACTGCGCAGGCTGATCTGGGCCGATGCATTACGCAGAAGCCATAATGTTGGGTTTCTCACGTGACGGCTCATCTTATATGGAGTCACCAGGCATGCTGTATTAGCAGAGGATTGAAATACAATTCTGATATAAAAAGATAATAACAATTTACTCTATGAAAGCGACCCAGATACATGTATATTGAGCAGAAAATATTTTAGTCCTCAAGCCAAGGAAAAGTCAGAAATAAAAAAATCTCACATCTCTCGTAAGAAATAACTTGTTTCCATTTTTTGAAAGTCACAACATGATAAGGGTGACATACAGACGCCCGATGGGGGGAACTATCTCTGTAAAGCAGACGAGACACATAAGAACCAATATATGATAAGCATGATAAAGAATGGTCATTCCACTCAAACCCCGTTTCGTGTAGTCTCATCAGACAGACAGTGCTGCTACATTTTAGCAGCATAATGTCAGAAGGAGAAAGGTTGTTATTATTTTATATTTTTGTATCTTTGTTTTGTTCTTTTGTCTTTCTTCTCTCTCTCACTCACTTTTGTTCTCCCCATATGCATTATGTATACAGCCTGGTATTCACCTTATATGTAAACATGTATAATAATTACCTCATATCACATTTGACATGTGCTGAGTGTATGTATTAAACTTTGAAACTTTGCTTCTTTCTTAACTTTCCAGAAAACTGGAAGCAGCTATTATACACACGTATTGTGTTAAGTGTTTTTCGTTTGATTTAACCCTTATCCATATTCAGACGCATGGGCAGCAGATGCCTTTTGAAAACATTGCGCCAAAAGAAGAAATGGATTGCTCTGCAATTTCTCTCTTTTACATTGTTTTTAATTATAGTTTTTGTAGTTTCTACGTCTTCTGCTGCAGATAAGTCGTATTATTGAAAATGATATGTTCCATTGTATCTACCATCTATCCGATGATACAGTTTAATACGTATATTTAAAAACAACTAATAATGTTATAAAGTGCACTTTCAAACGGCAAGAGTTGGGCCGTATCAAACAAAACAGGGTTTGGTTGCATCTAATGTTTAGAAATCTGCATTGTCGTTGGTTTAATATATAGGTTTAGGTTTTATCATTATATCAAATTACATAATTGGTGTTGTTGCAAAAAGACGGAGAGTCAAGACTCGTTCAAAATCGTCTTAGGTCTGACTACTTAATCATAACTTACGATATAGTTATTCCTGTCTTAAGTGTCGGGATTTGGAACCGGGTGTCCCGGATTAGAGCCCTTGTCATGGCGGCGGTCATGATGGAGTTCTTGGGAAAGGCACATTTTACTAGCCTAGTACTGGTTTCATGAATAAGTGAATGTTCACCGTGATATAACTGAAATAATGTTTATAAAACGGCGTTAAACCTCGAAAAAAGCATTTTTAAAAAAAAAAAGACGACCCAGTTACGGAGAGTCTTTAAAACCCTTAACTTTTTCGATGCCGAATTTCACAAAGTCTACTCTTGAATGTTGAAAATAGGACCACTCTATTTTTCGCTCAACAGAAAGTTGTGATAAACCTGGATGCGTAACTGGAAAACAATGCATATTTCAGGAGAGACAGCTCATTTCGAGCTGTGTAATGAGCTGTCTGACCTAAAATCTGCGTTGTTTCCAAAAGCATTTAATTGCCCATGCCAGCGAAAGAGTTATGCGTAACCGGAAATAGTTAATTACAGTCGTTAAGACGTCAACAAGTAGATACCTGCCATTAAATTGTCGACTTTTAACTTACCATTAAAATATTCACAGTCTCCGAGTTAAGGCTCAAACATAAGGGTACAAAAACGAAATTGTACTGGAATCGCTGCACGAAACATCAAATTAATGGCTTAAAACATAATAATTCACTAAGAATAGAAAATGACATCAAATGGACACTTAAAGGCTTCTATTAATACCATGTTAATGTAATATGCATCTACAATATTTTCTTCAATATCGTACATTATACTAATAAAGGGAATCATCACTGGAAACTGGGACAATGCCCAAATTGAATGAGTAAATACATCTTGTATTAAAGCGACATTTGTTTAACAAAGCAAACACACAACCCAAAATAACAATGAAAAATCACCCAGCTCCATGGGTCTTTATGTCACTGTTAAAAGAAATGATATTTTATACAACACAACTCGATATAAATACTCAATACAGAGTCGCTTATGTAGTTGGTATGTTTACTTAGTACATAGAGGGCTAGATATATATATATGCAATCAGAAGAAATTAAAAGTAACCAGAAAAAGTATCTTCCATGCATCGCTTTAATTGTCATGGAAATTATTTCATCACAATATTGCATTTGGAGCAGGATGTTGTTAAAAGGATTCTAGATAGTATTACTTTAAATTGAAATCGTTAACTCAAACAGGCATAGAGCATAAGATCCTGTTTCTTGGGTTTCATTAAGTATTTGATTTCACTTAGAGATATGAATTATGGCATAAATTAGACAATGGAAGTATAAATGACACATGTTTAAATGATATTAGTAATTTATGTAAATTGCACAATGCTATAAACTCTGAATCCTATTTGGTCGATGCATTAAAGTAGTATGTCAAGGTAGACATATATTCTACGTATATTCAATGTTCAGCCTGTTTATGAAAGACGTCTAATAATACCATGACAACTATAGTATAAATGAAGTCTGGGTACTTGAAATTTTAAATATAAAAGATTATATCGATAAATACAATATATTACGGAGCCCCTAAAGTGACATTAACAGCTAATTTGCATATTAAACAAAAGTATCGGATTTTTATTTCGTTTTTACGAAATAATAATTCGATACTTTTTTTTAATATGCAAATAAGTCAAGTTATCTCGTATTAACGAAATAATCATTTCGTTTAAACGAAATAAAAATTCGATACTTTTCTTTAATATGCAAAGAAGCCTGCTTTATTTCGTATTTACGAAATACTTATTTCGTTTAAACGAAATAATTATTATCGACACTTTTTTTTAATATGCAATTTAGCCGTTTTATTTCGTATTTACGAAATAATACTTACTATTCGACATTTCTTTTTAATATGCAAATAAGCCGTTTTATTTCTTATTTACGAAATAATAGTTAGTATTCAACACTTTTTAAATATACAAATTTCGCTGTTTTATTAAGTAAATTAATAAATTGAAATAAATATCTCGAGTCTACCATCAGTCGAGCACCGGTAGCTCAGTCGGTAAAGACGCGGGCTGTCAATCTAGGGGTTATGAGTTCGAACCCCAGCTCGGCAAACATTCTTTACGATGTTGGACAAAAACAACTGCGACAAGCGTCATTCGTCTTTCACCAATGGGCTAACAGTCGATGTGGAAAAGCAGCCAGTTGCGTGGAAAGTATGTTGTTGATTGATTGGGGTTTAACGCCGTGGCATTAAACCCCAATCAATCAAAACCATCAGACAACCATGTGGAAACTCGGTAACACGTGCACTTATAAAGTTTATAAAATGTCATGTGTTATGGTAAATACGAAATAAAACTGTTAATTTGCATATTTAAAAAAAGTACCGAATTATTATTTCGTTTTATCAAAATAAAACAGCTAATTTGCATATTAAAAAAAAGTATCAAATTATTGTTTCGTTTTAACGAAATATTTATTTCGTAAATACGAAATAAAACAGCTAATTTTCATATTAAAAAAAAGTATCGAATTTTTATTTCGTTTTTACGAAATAAGTTTTTCGTTTAAACGAAATGATTATTTCGTTAATACAAGATAACTTGGCTTATTTGCATATTAAAAAAAAGTATCGAATTATTATTTCGTAAAAACGAAATAAAAATCCAATACTTTTTTTTTAATATGCAAATTAGCTGTTTTATTTGCATACTAAAACAGTATATTGGATGTCACTTTAGGGGCTCCGTAATATATAACAATGCAAAATAGTTTGTTTACAAGCATGTTCAAATAATCGAAACAGCAAGTATTGTCTTTAAAAAACAATGGAAACTTCAATACAACAGAATCGTACCCTATAGAACAACTCAATCAAGCAAAGTGTTCTTTACATAAAAAGTCTACAAAATATCGCACTATCTACACATATCGTTATATACCTTGACCTTTTATACACACATTCGACCTATACTTACAAACGGAAGTGGACTTAGGGGCCATTGAAGTATTCATTTTTATTTTATTTATCTATTCACCCTTCTCGTTGGAGGTTGGTGTACAATAATTCATTTTCCCAACATGTTGACCTCGATCTCCAAAAATTATTGTAAACATTTGTCTGCGCATGTGCGTCATTTTTTCCCCCTTAATATATTCTTAAATCGCAAAAGTTAGCACAATAATTTCGCATTTATGAAAATATTTCCATTGTCCTGTTATCAAAACCCCGGTGGTTCCCAGTGATGTTAAATAGACTCCGCTCTGGTATGCTGTTTGTGTCCAGTTGTGTGAGGTATAAGCATTGCTGTCGAAGCCGGATTTTATAGCGACGTTGGTAGAGTGGTTGACCTTAAAGTTAAGCAACGTTCATCGCTGTTAGTGCCTGGATGGGTAACCCGCGATGGCTTAACGCCGGTACACTATGGTTTTAATTTACATTTTAATTATAAAAAAACTACTCGCATATAAATAGATTGGTTCACTTATCTTAATCTTCTATGGCAAACTCGAACGAGAACCAGTCTAGTGACGAACTGCTACGGAAATATCCGAGAGCTGACGGTAAAATACGGCGCCTGCGCGATCAAGACGATTAACACGGCGCATGCGCAACCTATTGCCCATGCACCAGTGGTAGTTCTAAATACAACCAATATATGCACTGATGCACCCGTGCAATAATATGAGCCGTTCCACGAGACAACCAACATTATGGACTCTGTGTAATGTCTCGACTCAGATCAGACTGCGCAATCCGCGCAATCCGCGCAGTCTAATCCTGACCGACACATTCCGTGATTCCTGAAACAGAAATAACACAGCGTCTATCCGGGTAAGCCTGCGTGGCATGCTTAGGCTGATCCGCGGGTCGATACTTCACGCACACAGTTCACAATGTTGGTTTTCTCGTGGAAAGGCTCATATATACTACACAATATGGTACAATATAAAGACAATACTACGGTGGCATAGAGGTGACATGTGTGTGTTTTGATTTTTGTTATTTTACTAAGTCGTGCGCACGACATACTAAGTCGTGCGCACGAGATCATTAAGTCGTGCGCACGACATAATTAGCCAATCAGAATACACTTTACATACATGATTGTTGTTTGAAATTGGCTGATAGCAGAAACGATTTTATTCTAATATATTTTAATGCAGGGTTAACGAATGAAGAAATTCGGTTTCTTTTAGGCAATCAGCATGCTATACACATATTCTCAAACAATATTCCTGTATGTAAAGTGTATTCTGATTGGCTAATTATGTCGTGCGCACGACTTAATCATCTCGTGCGCACGACTTACTATGTCGTGCGCACGACTTAGTAACTCGTGCGCACGACATAGTATCTCATGCGCACGACTTAGTATCTCGTGCGCACGACTTAGTAAAATGAAAGTAAAAACATACACATGTCACCTCTGTGCCACCGTACAATACGCTTAGATCAAGCGTATAATGCTTTTATCGACACGACGCGTGCGATATTGAATATTATAGATATACTGGTATTGATGTTGAGGAAGTCAACACCGTCATATACAGTATAACTCGAATTTTAGCAATGACCCTGACGTTACTAGTAACTTATTGAATATGTACGACATAGGGAGAGGAAAGTGTAGGCAGGTTTATATACAAGACACAGTCTCCCGTCAGTCTAGATTGGTAGATGGAATAGTATTCGTGCAACTCAGAGATAATATGTGACGTTTACGGTGATGAATGACATGGTGTGTATTAAAACAACAACAACCACATAAATGAGTGTTTCAATGTTTAGTACCGCTTCGGTGGTGTAGTGGTAAAGCGTTCGACTCGGTGCGGGAGGTCCCGGGTTCGATCCCCGGTCGGGTCATACCAACGACTTTGAAAATGGTAGTAATGACTGCCCTCTTTGACACTCACTGACTGGCTGGTGTCATGATAAATGGACCAGAATCACTTGTAACTTACCCAGGAAAACGCCGTGATATAACTGAAAAATTGTTGAAAACGGCGTAAAACACTAACCAATTTAATTCAATGTTTAGTAACAACGTCCTTGACCTTGATCTTAGTGACCCCGACATAATCAACAGAATGGACTTTTGACAGCAGCCATTTACGTGCATGTGCAATATCATTAGAACTGACCGAGCATAACCAATGTTTACAACTGTAAACAGGTTGACACCCACATACTCTTTTTTTTTTTTTTTGTATAATTTTATTTGCCAAGTACATAGGTTGAAGTGAGGTCGTGGCCATCCCCCTTTCAACCTTACACTATTTTGTGTTAGTAATTCATTATTATATACTAATTATATCTATGTAATAAATTATACAAAAATGTAAAGAGGAAAGAGAGAGAGAGAGAAAATAATGAGGTGTGTATATAACCCAGTGTACTTCCTATTAAGAGTGGACTTGAATGACATGTTTTACAATTGCGAACCGTTCTAATTCAGAATCTTTTGTTTTGGTCTCTTTGTATATATTCCATGCTAGATGGAAGCTGTTCTTAAGGCCTACAATCGATGGAATATTTGATTTTGATTTGCAAGAAACTATATATCTTTTGAAATTTAAAAACATCGTATCTACTTTATAATCAGAATTACATGCACCTATAAGAACTTTAGCGCTATTTATTTGTATTAGTGGGTCTATTTCTCTTACCAGTGATATTAAATGTTGTAAAATTGGTTTAACCTTTATACATTCATAAAATAAATGGAGTAGCGTTTCTTCTCTTTTATTTGACACCCACATACTCGACAAAGAACCCGCCAGAAAAACACGACATTACCATTCAAATACTCAGATTTCAACACGACGCTGTTAAATACGATCTATAATTACTATGCTCTCTGATTATTTTGATCATGCATATTTTGTCACACAGAACAGCGCGTGTACTGGTTAAGTCTCCAGGAAGTAGACATCAAACGTGATTAATATACGCTGAAAACTTGTCTCGTAGGCGATGTCAAATAGATAAGTTTAAATTATTAAGGATCTTTGAAAACAAACTCAGAAAGATCCAGATAAGCCTGTGAAATCGTAAAGTCCGATCAGGATCCTTCATGTTCGCCTTCTAGTCGTGCAAGCCTCCTGAGAACGGCTTTTAACCATAACGTGGACTTTTCAAGTACAGCTATGTTATTAGGTCGTAAATGCTACTGATGTCAATACTTTCAAAGACCCAACACTGACTATACAAGTATGTTATTTGAGCGTGAATACTATTTTTATAAATACCTCCAATGGCCTAAAAACAGACTATACAAGTATGTTATCTGATCGTTAAAACTATTTATATCAATACTTCCAATGACGCAACAACTGACTATACAAGAATGTTACCTGATCGTTAAAACTATCTATATCAATACCTCCAATGACCTAACAACTGACTATACAAGAATGTTACCTGATCGTTAATACTATTTATATCAATAATTCCAATGACCTAAAAACAGACTATACAAGTATGTTACCTGATCGTTAAAACTATTTATATCAATACTTCCAATGGCCTAAAAACAGACTATACAAGTATGTTACCTGATCGTTAAAACTATTTATATCAATACTTCCAATGACCTAAAAACAGACTATACAAGAATGTTACCTGATCGTTAAAACTATTTATATCAATACTTCCAATGGCCTAAAAACAGACTATACAAGAATGTTACCTGATCGTTAAAACTATTTATATAAATACTTCCAATGACCTAAAAACAGACTATACAAGAATGTTATCTGATCGTAAATACTATTTATACCAATACTTCCAATGGCCTAAAAACAGACTATACAAGTATGTTACCTGATCGTTAAAACTATTTATATAAATACTTCCAATGACCTAAAAACAGACTATACAAGTACATGTATGTTACCTGATCGTTAAAACTATTTATATCAATACTTCCAATGGCCTAAAAACAAACTATACAAGTATGTTACCTGATCGTTAAAACTATTTATATCAATACTTCCAATGACCTAAAAACAGACTATACAAGTACATGTATGTTACCTGATCGTTAAAACTATTTATATCAATACTTCCAATGGCCTAAAAACAGACTATACAAGTATGTTACCTGATCGTTAAAACTATTTATATCAATACTTCCAATGACCTAAAAACTGACTATACAAGTACATGTATGTTACCTGATCGTTAAAACTATTTATATAAATACTTCCAATGGCCTAAAAACTGACTATACACGTATGTTACCTGATCGTTAAAACTATTTATATCAATACTTCCAATGACCTAACAACTGACTATACACGTATGTTACCTGATCGTTAAAACTATTTATATCAATACTTCCAATGACCTAACAACTGACTATACAAGTATGTTACCTGATCGTTAAAACTATTTATATAAATACTTCCAATGACATAAAAACAGACTATACAAGTATGTTACCTGATCGTTAAAACTATTTATATCAATACTTCCAATGACCTAACAACTGACTATACAAGTATGTTACCTGATCGTTAAAACTATTTATATCAATACTTTCAATGACCTAAAAACAGACTATACAAGAATGTTACCTGATCGTTAAAACTATTTATATCAATACCTCCAATGACCTAACAATGGACTATACACGTATGTTACCTGATCGTTAAAACTATTTATTTAAATACTTCCAACGGCCTAAAAACAGACTATACAAGTATGTTACCTGATCGTTAAAACTATTTATATCAATACGTCCAATGACCAAAAAACAGACTATACAAGTATGTTACCTGATCGTTAAAACTATCTATATCAATACTTCCAATGACACAAAACAGACTATACAAGTATGTTACCTGATCGTTAAAACTATTTATATAAATACTTCCAATGGCCTAAACACAGACTATACAAGTATGTTACCTGATCGTTAAAACTATTTATATCAATACTTCCAATGACCTAAAAACAGACTATACAAGTACATGTATGTTACCTGATCGTTAAAACTATTTATATCAATACTTCCAATTACCTAGAAACAGACTATACAAGTATGTTACCTGATCGTTAAAACTATTTATATCAATACTTCTAATGACCTTAAAACAGAAAATACAAGTATGTTACCTGATCGTTAAAACTATTTATATCAATACTTCTAATGACCTTAAAACAGACTATACAAGTATGTTACCTGATCGTTAAAACTATTTATATCAATACTTTCAATGACCTAAAAACAGACTATACAAGTATGTTACCTGATCGTTAAAACTATTTATATCAATACTTTCAATGACCTAAAAACAGACTATACAAGTATGTTACCTGATCGTTAAAACTATCTATATTAATACTTTCAATGACCTAAAAACAGACTATACAAGTATGTTATCTGATCGTAAATACTATTTATATCAATACTTTCAATGACGCAACAACTGACTATACATGTATGTTATTTTATCGTTTATACTATTTGTATCAATACCTTATGAGGTAGGTTTTTGCTTGACGCGTTCAACACGGGTGTTTCGAAGCGTGTATAGCATTGACATACAATTTATTGAACGATTTTAAAATATAGATACATCAGTACTGCTCTGAAAGAAACGCAACTGTTAGACATTGTCAACCAGTGAAAATGCGACTTCACAGTATTCTGAACTAGGTCTACACTGTTTTGTTATAGAATAACTCAAGAACTTGCTAACTATTATGTAAATATGGACCAGACTGTTTTGTATCTTTACGCCGCTTTCATCAATTGTGCAGTTAAATGACGGCGTTTCCTGGGTAAGTGACCCGGTCGGGGATTGAACCCGCACCCGAGACGAACGCTCTACCACTACATCACAGAGGCGCTTTGGGCCAGACAGTACAATTACCTGCTATTGTCAAACAACCCTAAGATGGGTCGGGGTATTCTAGAGTGTGAGTCATTCATACATCTTTTAACACTTACCAACATGTTTTTAAATATATTCATTAATAATTCGTTAATTTAAGATAGAGCTTATTTTTTTAATGAGTTGATAAATCAAAGCACTGAAAGTGCTGGCGGCCTTGGGGCTGCAGAAAGGTTGCAGAAGTAGGGAAAATGTGAAAGGAAATAACAATTGAAGCTTTTGTTTGTGTATTTATTGTTAAAGGGATTGAATCCCATATGAGAAAAAAGCGGAAAAAAAAAGAAAATTGTTAAAAATATGATATTGAGATTTGCTGACTGATGTACTACAATATATGCACACTATTCATATTGCGGAGATTTTTCGTTATTTTGCATTGCAAAATCTACTGGGTAAGTAACCCAGTAAATCCAAAAAATATCGCTGTATATTTATCACGTGATCACTACAACCGAATTGACAATCTCCTTCCCAGAGTTGTTGTTCCTTACACTCACTCATACATGAATGTAATGAGTCGATAGTGTTAGAGAATGCCGAATTGAATCCACAAATTCAAATGAGCAAGAGGAAATTACACGGTATTTTTAAACGGGAAAACACGGAGAGGACGTTTTTTTAACTGCTTATTTCCTATGAAATAATGAAAAGCAAGACTTGTACGACCTTCTACAACATTCCGTTACATATATATCGACGTATTTTGGATTAATTAGAATAAGTATAAAATATAACGATTTTGGACCATTATGGTGTTCAATCCCTTTAAGAAGTTGAAAGATCATATCAAGAATAGTAAATACTATGAAACTGCTAATTTGAACACGGGAGGACCTTGCTGGCACTATATCGCTCGCCTGAGTGCAAGAGCTCACATGTATACACATTTAAGACATGAAGAATCAAAGGAAAATTTGACAGCAGGTTTAGGCAGAATATTTTGAAGTTTCTGCCTTATTATACTGAGATATATGTCAAAGTTAAATCAACTTCCATCAAGTAGAAAAAGTTTTCTAAACCATGTACTAGACTGGGATAAAGTGTTTGGTCAATGCAAAACTCATCAAGACAATTATTCTGACAAAGATTCGAAATGCAGCCTCCAGAGTGTTACCAAGATTTTCCTTCATTTGGCCTAGTGACCTATCTTTTTTGTTTACATGATATGATCCATATTCGGAAATGGACTAGATATTATCAACACAAACATTCTGACAAAGATCCTGAAGCAAAGAATGCGGCCTCCAGAGTATTAACAAAATTTCCCTAGTGACAAGGCATGACCCATATTCGAACTTAGCCTAGATATCATTAATAATTCATTAACAGATATGACCAATTTTCAAACTTGGCCTTCATATCATCAAGACAAACATTCTTCAATTTGGCCAAATGACCTAGTTTCTGACCCAATATGAGTCATATTCAAACTTGACTGAGATAGCATTTAGACAAACATTTTTACGAAAATGCCGTTGATATCTCCACAGCGCTTGCGGGCACCTGCATATGGCAATCGGGTCGCCCGGTTGAGGGAGAGTTTAGCGTTTGCACTCTACACCTTAAACTTATTTATTGGTGCATTGGTGGCTGAAGAGGACAGACATGGCCTCATTTACTTCACTGCCACTCTCACTCTCTTGTGGGCTCTGCACTCTCCTTCTCCTTCAGCCACCCCATCTTTTCTAGGGCATATTGTAGTACTGTTATTCTGAAACGTTTGTGATAAACTGCGGGTTAACCTTCTGTGATCTGATGAACCTGCGAGCCACAGTGGGTGGTCGGCAATGTCTGCTAGGTTTCCGACCGGGATCTGAGCGGCGTCTGGATTGCCTGGGTAGTCCAAGATTTGGTCCGGTGCTCAACCGATATGTGTGATGCTCGGCCGGACATCAGCCAGGATTCAGCCGATTAATGTGCAATGAGGTTTTAAGTCCGAGTTAAAAGTAACTCGATGCCCGCGAGGAGTCCCGAAGGATTCCGGCCGATAATAGCTAGAAATTCGCCGTAAATTACTCGCAAACCTATC
Source organism: Serripes groenlandicus (assembly GCA_031761405.1). Classification (NCBI taxonomy): domain Eukaryota; kingdom Metazoa; phylum Mollusca; class Bivalvia; order Cardiida; family Cardiidae; genus Serripes; species Serripes groenlandicus. The sequence goes on from JASEVX010000003.1 coordinate 96,780,227, forward strand.
GCAAGGTAATTGTAACTGGTGTTTGAGTCATACTAGGTTGGCTATTTTTTTTTAATTCATAAATATGCTTTTGATAACAATATAAATCTGCAGCAGAAGACTGCAAAATAAATAAATAGTGGAGCTGGGAAAGTCGTAAGGTGGTGTGGGGGGGGGGGGGGGGCAATGTCCCTATGGCCCCTCGCTAAATCCGCCACTGCATTTCTCACGCGATTTACATTGTTTACCATTATTCTTTCGTCGCACGGGCCCTGCGGGCCCCCGATAAATCCGCCACTGCATTTGTCACGCGACATCTTGTACTTTTTTGTTCTGCTTCGCGAATGTTAATAGTTAATAAGCTGCCATATTTGACCTCTCGGCGCATTAATTTCGAAAACATTTGTTAAACTTAAATTGGAGTCTCACGCTTTAAGTTGTTCACTGATGTTAAAAACAATATCATCATGATCTTTTTTTGGAAGATCTTATCATGATCTTTTTTTGGAAGATCTTAACCTTTTAAATGCAGTTTTGTTGAATCCCTGTTGAACTATTTTTCTCGCGCAGTCTCACCCTAAAAGGCGTTGTTTGGTGTTAACAGCAATTGGCAGGCTGCGAAAAAAATGGTATTACTACTATGACCAAGGGGCTAAATCCCCAAGCCAAAAACTAGTATCTTGCTGGTCATTATAAAGTGTGTGAGAAAGGGTTTATAGGTATCTGTTAATAGAAATCTCTTTAACCCTTTCCCACATACAACAAGTATGCAGCAGACGACTTTGAAAACATATTGACAAATATGTGAAAGATTATTAAAAAAAGTTGAAAACATTGTGGCAAACGGAGAATTTGCTCGTTTAGAGCAATTTCTTCTTTTGCCACAATGTTTCCAAAGGTCGTCTGCTTCTGAAGCGTCACAAAGTGGGAAAGGGTTAAACGGTGATGAAGTAAAATAGGATAAGTTTACTCACGTGCATACAACTTCGATACGTGGAAGTTTTGTTCAACAGTTGGCTGTTTCTTAGGGTCAGCTGAGCTGTCATATTCCGCTAAAAACGCGAAGGCAAGCACAAACCCCGTCTGTACCAAAAAGGCGACAGTGCTAAACTTAATTCTACGGACGCGAGACATATCTTATTTAACTTTAAAAAATCCTTTTATATCAAAGTGTTGTAAACCAATTTTTTTTTTTAAAACTGTTATCAATCACTGAAATAAAATTTATAAATTCAAAATTCCATTTGCACTTTCAAACAACGTTCAGTAACAGGCAAATAGACATCCAATCTTCATCTTCATTTAAGTTAGTATTGGCGGACTAACTGATCTTCGCTTTGAAATATATACAACTCTTTTTCTAACTGGGGGCGTGACAGAAGGTGTGACTCGTTTAACCAATCAAATATCAGCATGGACACCCGATACCATTAGGTACACAGTATTAATGCCCGGGGATTTATTTGTGTGCTATTGTTGAATTAACCCTTTTTAAAAACACAACGAATCTGCAGCAGTCGACTTTGAAAACTTCTATGCTAACATACCATAAAATTACAATATTCTCTGAATTAAGTCAAGAACATTGTGAAAAAGGGAGAAAATGCTCATTATTAGCAATTTGTCGATTGGCCACATGAAGTCTGCTGCAGATGCCTCCAAATGTATTTGGTTTTGGGAAAGTTTAAAGGTGCTGAACTCAAGATACAGATCAAAATTTTGAAATGTTGAAACTTCTGCAAATATTGCTAATAGTGACAACAAAGTAAGTAATAACAAGATGAACAACAATAGAGACGCCTATATATATACTCGCAGTATCCGACTAAACGAACCGAACCGTTTGTGTTTAGGTTACCACTTTATGGTAATGTTCCCTCATAAAAAATACTTTAAGTTCCTCAGCAGCTTCTGGAAGTAAGAGAAATAACTTGAAAAGTGATTTACATGATATATTTGATTTTGTCTTTGGGAAAAGGCATAACTTCTTTTTTTTCTGAAAAGTGTAAGTTCAAATCAGCCTGCATATTTGCTCTGTCTTATCATAATCCTCATAAGTTGACTGAAGCTTCTAATAAGTATATGTAAGTACATGTAATATTCTAGTGCTATAACATAAGACTCCGTTGACAAGCACTCGAGCTTGTGAGAGGTCATATATTATTGGACTTGTACTATTCAGACTTCAGATTTTAGATTTTGATCAGACTGCAAGTCATGCCGAATGAACAGACCAATTTCGTCTAGAGCGGATTTCAGTGCAGACGACGACATTCTGCCACTCGTGTATTCAGAACATGTGTACACATCTATTTATAAATTATTCAAGCGCTTTTTTTGAAATCGAGTAAACGGTGTAAATGTTAATATCTATCTGTCTGACTCGGTATTTTCCAAATAAATAACAAGACGAATTTTGATGCTTTTAAGGCATGACTTAAAGGAAAGCAGATGCAGTTCAAAACATTTAAATAACCTGTGCAAACGGACAGGATGTAAAGAAGGCCAAATGTACCTTTATCTTAAACAAGAAGGCCGAGATGTTCCTTATTGCTCACCTGGATACCATAGTCTATAATAAAATGTTATCAATAGCAAAAAGGGTCCATTTTGACGTAGGGAGTGGAGTATATACTTTATATGCTACGATCTATATGATATTCAGCATGTAAAATTTAGTCGTGAAATGACGAGTTAAGTCTTCAAACTATTTGTTTTACCGTTTGCTTAACATTGACTGCAACAAAACAAGCTGAAGTTTCTTAATTTTAAATCTGCTCTAACTAGATCAATTAGACAAACAAAAAACATAGATACTGAAATATTAACAGATATTAACTTAAGTGTTAATGCCTCTAGTTATAAGTTAAGTGTGACACAAGCTTTGGAAGGAGAGAGGGAAGTCGATTCTCCTTCCAGTTGAGCAGAAGTATGATACAAAAAACCGAGAGTATATAAACAAAATATACAAATAATTCTAACAAGTTTAAAGATATTTAATATCGAAATTAAGCATTTATGAAATTAAAAGAAAAAGTTTTCATGTATAGTCAACATATAGCAAGAATACAATGGTCTGAATTAACAACTGTATGGGGAGGAACGTTTTAAGTTTAGTAATACAACAGAAATAAATTGGAAACAAGAGGGCCATGATGCCCTGGAATCGCTCACCTGAGAATGGGTTATATAAGACTTTACTCTTTCAGCGCCAATGGCAATATCATCTAGACAAATTTTCTGACAAAATTTCAAGCTGCTCAAGTCAAAAATGCAATCTCTATAGTGTTAACTAGATTGTTCTGCAATTTAGCCTAGTGACCTAGTTGTCCTGACGTGACCCATATTCGAACTTTACCTAGATATCACTAAGACAAACATTCTAAGAAAGTTTCAACATGCTCAACCCAAAAATGTGGCTTCCAAAGTGTTAATAAGACTTTCCTTAAATTTGGCCTAGTGACCTAGTTTTTGACCGGTCATGACCTACATTTAAACTTAGCCTAGATATTACTAAGACAAACATTCCAACATAGTTTCATCATGCTCAAGCCAAAAAGGTGGCTTCCAAAGTGTTAACAAGATGTTCCTTACATTTGGCCTAGTGACCTAGTTTTTTACCGGACATGACCAATATTCAAACTTGGCCTAGATATCATCAAGACAAACTTTCTGAGAAAGTTTCAACATGCTCAAGTAAAAAATGCGGCTTCCAGAGTGTTAACAAGCTTTTCTTTAAATTTGGCCTATTGACCTAGTTTTTGACCCGACATGATCTATATTCAAACTCGGCCAAGATATCACTAAGACAAACATTCTGACAAATGTTCAACATGTTCAAGCCAAATATACGGCTTCCAGAGTGTTAACAAGATGTTCATTAAATTTGGCCTAGTGACCTAGTTTTTGACCCGACATGACCCAGTTTCAAACTTGGCCTAGATATAATCGAGACAAACTTTCTGACAAAGTGTCAACATGCTCAAGTTTAAAATATGCCTTCCAGAGTGTTAACAAGATTTTCCTTCAATTTAGCCTAGTGACCTAGTTTTTGACCCGACATGACCTATATTCAAACTTGGGCTAGATATCATAAGACAAACATTCTGACAAAGTTTCAACATGCTCAAGTCAAAAATGCGGCTTCCAGAGTGTTAACAAGATTTTCAATAAATTTGTAAACCAAACAATTAAAACAGCGTAGCCTAGTGAACTCCGTAAATCAACTCATAAAAAAAGCTTAGCCTAATTAGTTGGGGAACAGTTATTAAACACAATTTAAATGTATCTAAAGTTTTGTAACAACTGTGAAAGATGTACATATTTTGTATCTTGTTGTATCTTAAATCAGTTTATACAATTTATTCAACCATATAGGCTGTTTTTTCAAACATATTACAGAGTTTTTCTTTACAATAATATCTGTGGGTTTCTCCCTTTTTGATTACGTCACCCCATGGTACAAAATTAAAACCTATTCCATACTGACGCCGCGCTTCCACGCGGCGTCAATAAAGGAGAATGCCGGAAAGTATGATCATCCTAATGAAAAATGCAGCGCATATAAAGCTGTTTACACCATGTATTAATTAGTATGGACCGAACATATTGCCAAATGCATTGCGTACTATGATTGTTTATGAACACATACATAATAATTCACCAGGTATAAAGATACGTGCAGGCACTTCATATATTAAAACATACACCGCATTTATTGACCAACATACAACGTATAAATGTAAAATTACTGCATACACAAACAAATACACCACATATAATGTCATTTGTACTGCATAGTTTATAGTTTGTATTGCACATACCGTTTTTTGTACAACGTATAATGGTTATTCTACTGTTTAAACACTGTGTTGCACTGCATATTATTCAATAATCACCACACCTAATAGAAAAGGCACTGCATATCATGAATAATGTAACACGTCAAATGAAATATGTACCTCATATACGTGAAAATGTACTGCGTATAATACAATACAACATACTGAGACAGTAAAGGCGTTCCATAGTTTGCCATGTTCAAGAAATTGTTGTGTTTGTTCAGTGTTTTAACTTTAACGTCGATTGTATTAATATTTCAGTTATATCACGGCGTTTCCCGAGCGCTACGGAAGGAAAATCATTACTACATTCTTTGGCGTGTCCCGATTGGGGTGGGGGGCGGCAAGGGAAGGTCGAACCCTTGTCTCTTGCTCTTGAAACGGACGCACCAACTGGTCAAGTTTCGAGGAAACTATTGACTATAGATATTTACATTTGAGCTATGTGAAACTAACCTTTGCAGCCTGATCTAATTATAAACTTTGGCTAATTAGCTCATATGACTCATTTAGCATGGAGCACATGCAGGCACTTCTTACACGTCTAATAATGACATAACTGTTGGTTTCCTGGTCATAAATGATTGAAGGCCATGTAACGTGGCCAATATTAAAGCAGAATACGATGGTACAGAATTATATACCATCGATATGTACATGCAAACATCTATATTACATAATAAATCAACAGGACGGAGAAATAAAAGAGAACATCTTGTAAATTTACACCCAGAGTGTTGCATCTGTTCCATATAAGTTTTCCCCTTACACATACTAATTGTAATACAATATGAGTACGAACATAGGATATTGTTGCCGGTTATTTTGTGACTGCCGTTCTAAAAAGGGTCCAGCGCCTCGATGGTGTCGTGAAAGAGTGTCCTCCTCGGGTGCGGGAGGTCGCGGGTTCGATCACTGGTCGGTTCATACAAAAGACTTTAAAATTGGTAGTTATGTCTGCCCTCCTTGGTGCTCAGGGTTGCGGGGTTAGCATCACGACTGACTTACTTGTGTCAGGATAGATGGACCAATAGTACTGTTAATAAGTCAGGATACGCCGTGATATAACTAAAAAAATATTGAAAGCGGCGTAAAACAGCAAACAAACAATCAATCTAAAAAGGGTCCGCGAATCCGCTATAGCCGAGAACTAAGTTGTTACCCCACAAGATTTAAGTTTAAGTTAAAACCATATTTATTTTACATCGATTGCGAAACAACATTTAAGCTTAACTAATCATGCTTGATGGCTGCTGCCTGAAGACTTAACCAGTTCTCACGTCGTTTGTGTGGGAAAATCCCACAGACAGAACCCGCTCATCGCTCGAACTCGGGACCTTTGTTACGAGAGGCCGACGCTCTACCACTGCACCGTGCTCCCTCTGGGTTTGAGATCTTGTGTCACGGGTTTGATACTTTCTCACGACATCAGCGGTCTGGTGGCATTGAGGATGGCACACGTTCAAACTATGTACTTGTTAGTTACCCAGGTACCATGTTTTATATGTGTAGTTGAACACGGCGAAGACTCCTTAACCCTTTCACTGATGAATTTCACAAAGTCGACTCTTCCATGTTGATAATTGGACAACTCCATTCTTCGTCCATCAGGAAATTTAACTAAATTTAATGACTAAGTGACAAACAATACAGACTTCAGGAAAGACGGCTCATTATGATGTGTCTCAGCTGAATTCGCATTGTTTGCAAAAGCCTTTAATTGACTTTGGCAACGAAATGATTAAAAAGGAACGGATTTAATGGATTGTTTATGATGCATATGAATGCCATTATAATTTTGATACTCGTTACGAAAAAACAAACAGCCTTATGAATTGAAGATGAAATCACATACACTGGGTAAAATATGTTAATATATTATTTAATGATGCATATGAATGAAATCGTTCGCAAATGATAAATCATTGTCTTTATTGTTTTCAGTTTGAATCCACACATGAATGACAGCACATTGCTAAATCATTAAGGTCTCCCACATGTCTTCGACACATACGCGTGTATGGTTAGAGACGCAGTAGGGGCTACACTTCAGCCTATTATTGGAGGACGCAGCTTCAAATATATGAACAGTTCAACTGTTAAAAATTTGAGCCACTTCACATAAAAACTGACATTGGTAATAAAAAATCAAATTGCATACAAAACCAGTACTCGCGCCGCTTGTGTGGAAAAATCCCAAAGTCAGGACCTGCTCATCAACGGACTTGAACCAGGGACCTTTGATACGAGAGGCCGACGCTCTACCTCTGCACCACTGTCTCCCACATTTTGTCGTTTACATCTGCTTCCTGGTTAATGGTAGATATTTAACGAAATGACCACATAACAATAATGAAAAGTAGTGGAGAAAAGCGACAATAGAAATAGCTAATTCATTTTTATCTAGATAATGCATGGCATAAAAGAGATAAAGTTGCAGATTTTTACTGAAATTAAATATACAAATATGTACCTTAAATATGCAAATAAGTATGTATATCAATATCAATATATATATATATAGCATACTAGTTAGAGTTTCAGGTGTTTACCAAAACGAAACGCAAGCGACCTGCATCTTTATATATAACACCATTGAGTATCAAGGAATATGACATAATGAGTGAATACTATAGATTGTATGAACCTGGCGTTTAACCCTTTCCCTCATACGGCAATTCTGCAGCAGACGACTTTGAACTTATTTTGTCAAAACATAGAAAATCTCCATAATTGAATGGATAACCTATGACAAGTGCAAAACATTGTGGCAAAAGGAGAAATTGCACGTTTTGTGCAATTTCTTCTTTTGTCACTATGTTTTCAAAACGCCGTCTGCTGCAGAGGCGTCAGAAAGCGTCTATATGAGGGAAAGGGTTAAATAATGAATAATTGACATCAACATGAAACAGCTCATCTTTGCATGGCCCGGTCACTGCAGTAAATGCAAATGACAGACACTGAATTCAGTGTATAACCATATGTCATGGCAGATGTATTTTAATTTCATTTGGTATATGTGCCGGAGATTTTTTGTCCTAATCAACATCTGCATAAGTTTACCCTTTCCCACTTAAAACAATTCTGCAGCAGAAGAATTTGAAAACAAAATTGAAAAAAATCTCAAAAACAAAAAGGATTATTTCTTCGTTGTGAGCACAATGTTTTCAAAAGTCGTCTGCTGCAGAGGCGTCAGAAAGCGTCTGTATGTGAGAAATTGTTAAACGAGGCTAATTCGAAAGAAAAAATTACCGAATGAGGACCCGCGAGACATTTGACAAAACATTGGGTTAATATCAGCATATCAAATTCAAAAAAAAAAAAGAAAAAAAAGGAATTTCTTTAGATTTAGAATTTCAAATAGAATGGTTGGGTAAAACGTATACTGGTTATTTCAAAATTCTTCAATCTGGTGGGTAACCGTTTTCTTGGTTAGAGCGTCCATCCCTCGGGGATTGAGAACAGGTTCGACCCCGGGTCTGGTCATACCAAAGACTTTGACGATGAGGGGATGGTGGTGTGGGGGGGGGGGGGGGGGGGGGGGGTGGGCTGGTGTTCTGTGTAAGATCGACATATAGTTTTACTGGTAGTGTCAATGAATGGAAATTGAAAACAATGTGGTCCTCGGAAAAAACCGCATAGCATTAGCAATGACCACTTATCCCGTAACAAAGTTAAAAAAGTTGTCTGCTCAAAAATCATCTAAAGTCGTCTGTATCCTTGACAACACGGTGATAATTTTTATTTTATTGTAGACTTAACTATGCGGCGACGAAAGAACCCGGCTGTATAGCCATTTAGCGAGCAGGCTGGCTTGAATTTATTTACCCTCGCCGTACAGAACTTTGTTTAGATATATATATACACGTATTGTTTCAGTTGTCTGTTGCGCATGCGCTTTCATAGCGAAGCAGTTATACTGATATGGCTTTTCTGGATGGCGTGACAAACGATACAGTTTTTAGATTGAATAAACTTGGTCAAGCTAGGCATGATTCCTGGATGAAATTTCACTCCATTATAAAATAAAAACCACGACGATTTATGAGATAGGGAGTCATAAAGTTGCATATATTATGTGTGATTATTACGAAAGGGAACGCTTTACTTATAGTGGATATGTGTTTCTTTTATCACGATTATTTAGTTTAAACTTATTTATTTTAAATCGATTGCGAAACAAGCTTGAAGCATATATTAATCACGCTCGATGTCTGCTTCCTGGATACTTAACCAGTACTCGCGCCGTTTGTGTGGAAAAATCCCAAAGGCAGAACCCGCTCATCACAGGATTCGAACCCGGGACCTTTGGTACAAGAGGCCGACGCTCTACCTCTGTACCATTATTTGGTTTCCGTTATCATCCGCAAATACCTTTACGTAGTAATGCATTATATAGACACCCTATGTTACCGTTTCCCACCTATATAGACGTGTTTTGACGCATCTGCAGCTGACGACTTTTGAAAACATGGTGGTAAAAGGAATAATTAATTGCTCACCATGGTGAACAATTTCTCACTTTGTCACACTGTTTTGAATTTTTTTAAATAACTCCACTTTATGGAGATTTTCCGTATTTTTACACATGTTGTTTTAAAAGTCTTCTCCTTTTTTTTGTATGTGGAAAAGGGTTGAATATTGACTCCTTCTGAATATAGACATTCGGAGACGCTTTCCCACTTGTGTAAGGATTTATAAAACATTGTGCCAACAATATGACCATATTCTGCTTTTATCACCATGATTTAACTCGTTTTAATATTCATACTTTCATATAATTAAGAGTTATTGTACCTGCTTTTTACCGAGGTATCAAAATGCTCTCTGCAAATTTGTTGAATGTAGTAAAGGGTTTGATATTCAGATTTTCTTTAGAAAAACTTCAAGAAAAACGACGTCTTGAGTTTTAACTCTTTCACTGCCAAGTTTCACAAAGTTGACTCATCCATGTTGAAAATTGGACCACTCCATGTTTCGTCCATCTACATTGCAAACAATGAAGAATTCTGGAGAGACACGAGAAGTCTGACCTGAATCTGCATTGTTTGCAAAAGTCTTTAATTGCCTTTGGCAGGGAAAGAGTTCAAGTTTATGACAATGTTACGAAAAGATTGATAAATTTCTTATTCTTTTTCTTGGGTCTTAATCTTCTCCTCTCTGCTGCTTCTCGTATGCTCATATAAATAAAAAAAAGTATATAAGAGGCCAATTATATTCAATTAATTTATTAAGTAATGCGTACATAGTATTTCATGGGCAGGCATGGTTTTAGGGTGATAAACGAGAATGGAGAGCGTCTTATCAATCTTTGTCTTAGCAATTAATGTTTGATTGGAGGTGTAACAATATTACTATTAATGGGCAATAACCCAAGTTATAAATGGGATTGACTCGTTGTAAGAGTTATCTTTCTTTGGATGCTGATTGCTTTGATTAAAGATGTAAACCCAAGTGGATGAAAATAAAATGGTTGAGATACACGCTGTTTATTTATCTAAATATATGATCCATATTCATAGCGTTAGAGCTTTAAATCTTCAATACAATTTAGCATAACGTTACAGGAGGTACCATCTTTCCTCAAAAAAACATCTATAAATTAACATGGAAATCACCGGATGGAAAAACAGTTAACCAGATCGAACACATATTGGTGAACAACAATTGGCGAAGATCAGTAACAGACGTACGAATACTCCGGGTTGCAGGCGTAAAGATTGACCACTATCTTCTGAAAGCTATCATAAAATTCAAACTGAGAAAGGCACCACATGAAAAGCAGAACAGAAAGAGGCTATACCTAATAAGGCTGAAGTCACAAAATGTCAAGAAGGAATTTTGCTAGAATAGAAAAATTGGTTTAGTCTCCTAGACACCTCTAATAATGGCGAAGGCAGCATACAAGAGAAGTGGGGGTAAGTAACATCAAAGACATTTATGACAAAAAAGACAAAACAGAACAAAGGCTGGCTTTCTCCTGAAACCTGACAAAAAGTAGAAGAAAGAAAAACTATAAAACACAAAATGATAAACACAAAATCCAAAGGACTTCAAAATCAACTGCAAAGTATATCCAGAACAAAAGACAAAGATGTAACCAGAAGCGCAAGAAAAGATAAAAGACAATATCTGGGAGTTCTTGCAACAATATTTTGAAGAAGTATTGAAATGCCCTGAACATGATGCCGTATTTTATCCTGAACCAGCAGAAGAGGATCTCAACATCAATACAGAGCCACCAAATATGGAAGAAATAAAGAATTCCGTCGAATCTTTGAAAACAGGCAAGGTACAAGGCTTTGAATCCATCCATGCATATGTGTTAAAGGCAGACCTAGATACTTCAACCAAGGTACTTCACAATATATTCCTCTCAATTTGAAAAGAATGAGACATACCATCAGACTGAAGCAAAGGCCTCATTGTGAATTATTAATTAAAAGGTATAAGTAAAGTTTTCTGCAAAGTTCTTTTAAAATTAATTGATAAAGTTGTAGATGGAAAACTCAGGGAAGAATAAGCAGGCTTTAGAAGAGGGCGAGGATGCAATAAATGTTAACACTCCGGATCATCATTGACCAATGCCTAGCATGGAACACACCACTTTTCATTATCTTTTTGACTCTAGGAATGCTTTTGATAGTATTCATAGAGAAACCATTTGGAGAATTGTAAGATCATAAGGAATTCCGACACAAATGTTGACACTAATAAAAGCCTTCTACAACAGCTTTGAATACAGTATCATCCTTGGTAGTTCTATCTCAGACTCATTTGAAGTAAAGTCTGGTGTAAGATAGCAGTGTATTATGTCACAATCCTGTTTTTATTGGCTATTGACTGGAAACACAGGCAAACAACATCAGAATAATGGGTATCCATTGGACCATGTTCAGCCAGTTAGAGGATCTGGTGTTTGCTGAAGACATAGTCGAATTATCAACAACAAGTGCTCACTTCCAAAAGAAGACTAATATTCTTAACAACTATGTAAAGCTAACTGGTAATGTGAAAGATGTCGAAGGTGTCGGATGTGTTTCAAATTATCTGATTGAAATATATTACATACACATATTAACAGAAAAGTTTTAGTGCACAAAACATATATGTGTGAAATGGATATTTGGTAAGGATTTAAGTAAAACATAGTTTTTACGAAATTTGGATTTGAACTTGTGAGTAAAAGAACATTTTACATTAGTTTATTTGTCAGAAGTAAACATGACTAAGTCACGCTGGACTATAACAGATATTGTCTCAGGCGATTAAGGACACTACCGTTATAATTGGCCTTCTATTTCGCTAACTATTTGACCGAGAAAAGGACTCAGAATGGCAAGTGACCAAGAAGATTACGATTATGGTGTGATTTTTAGCACTGACCCCTTCGATAGCAATGACAACGAGGACGAAATTACCCACGTAAAGTCTGTCTGTTCTAACGAGTAGACACTGTATAAAAATGATAAGGGAGACAACACCGTCATGCTAACAACATAAACGCAAAAGAGTTACAAACCTTTGCTGGAAGACGACGTTGAGAACAGCATCCAATGCGGTCATCAATCGCCTCGATCTTGAGTTAAAGGATATGCCAAAAGAGTTATATAATCAGACTCTCCGCAATTGACAAACTCTTCTGCAGAAGTCCTGTCACAATACAGAGACGTTCTTTCAACAAGGGCTAAAGAGTCCGATCGGAATTTTGCGCTGTCGTAGAAAGCCAGAAACGTTTGCGAAAGATTGTTTTCATATTCAACAATTCTTGTGATACAATACCCTAGATATTCACTCGGAGTATTGGAAAAATCGTAACGACACCAGTTCGTTACTGAGGGAGACAATGGCTAAAATGCAGGCTGATTTACTATCTATAAACGTATCAGTTTCGGAAAATCAAAATAAAATTGAATCGGTCTGTCAGAACTTACGAAGTTGAAATTATAAAGGCCGGGTTACAGCACTGTTCAAATTCGATATGTCCAAATATCCGCTCTCTTCACCATGGTGGCATTTAATTGAAACTCGGTGCATGTCTAGATGAGTTGTCCAGAGTTGCAGCTAAACTGGAAACTTCCAGGAACAGCAGGAACAATGTCTCAGATCAACTATGTACATTGCAGACTTCCGTTCGAGACAACGCCTTAAATATTGACCGAATATACGATGTCGATGATAGTGATAAAACGTAACTGTAAAACTCGCATAAATGATCTGAGGTTGACCAGAAGATATTCTGCTTGTCAAAATGGTTATGTAACAAAAACAGATCTTGAAAAAGAAGCAAAATTAATTCTCAAATAAAATACCATAAAAGACAAGCATCAGAAAGCAGATGCTCTCGTTATGCTGGCTGTTAACACAATTAACACAGAATTCGACACGAAAATGGGCGATAAAGAATCATCGACTTTTTCAAAGTCATTCGAAAAGCTCGATAGTACGTTAAATACTAAATTTCGGGAAAGAATTGAGGAGGTTGTATTTGTGCAGGAAGAATAGGCAAAGAAATGTGTCAAATCAAAATCGAGCCATCTTCACGTTCCACCTTCCTCTCGTACGGCGCAACGTGAACATAGACATAGACATAGACATATTTTATTTGATAAAAATGGCCTCTGGCCCAAAATATAACATGTAAATACACCAAATAGAGTGAAGCAAACAATACATATTGGTGGTATTCAAATAAACATATACAATTTTAAGCTTTAATGATTAAACAATTAATAAGCATAATTAGTTATAAATGAAAATATATTTATAGTTATAGTTTTTAAACATTTCAACATAGATATTTGGTTGATATTGAAAAGAATTGTTTGAAACAGATTCAGTATCGTATTTCAATGATAATTATATAACAAATTTAACTTATCTGCAGTGTATATACAAATTACGAAGGTAAGTAATTCTTGTAAAATTTCTAATATAAGAGTTTCATTTCTTCTTGCAAATGCATTAAATAAATATCGAGCAATACTGAATAAACTCTTTTCATCTTTTAAACTTATAATTTTGTAAAACATGTTAAGAGATCTATTATTTAACCAGTTAGGTTTAAAGAAAGTTTGTCTTAGCATTTCATATTTATTACATTCCAAGAAGAAATGAAACTCATCTTCGACTACATAAATATAATTTTTTATACATAAAGGACAAAATCTTAAATCTCTGTCTATTGATGAATGCCTGCCTTTTTCAATCATTAGAATATGACTCGAGCAACGAAAATTTGATAAAGTTTTTCTTAAAATATAGGCCAAATCAATATCTAAATATGGTTCGGAGTAAAGATGAGATTTAAAATGTTTATAATGTAATGTCTTAGTTGAATCATTCAAACCTGATTTCCATCTTTTTAAATAACAATATATAATGCGTGTCTTAAATACTTGTATGAAAATTGATTAATTTCCAACTTCTTGAGCAATCCAAACATAACCAAAACCGTACGTAAATAATAATTATTTAATATTACTAGCCCAAGTTCTTCTACCAGCCTCATCAAACTTGTTTTAGCATATTATAACATTGTTTAGGATATCTATGGTTTTCCATACGTAATATTTTTAACCAAAACTTAATACAATTTGGAATATAAGTTATACATAGAGGTAATCTACCACATTCTCCTAAATCTAAAATATCAGATGTGTTTTGTGAGAAATTACAATATTGTTTACAAAAATTGATTTGAACTTTTTCGATTTGTTCAACATATTTATAACCCCAAATTTCAGAACAATAACAAAGTATAGGTTTAACCATTGCATCAAACACTTAAAATATATCTACATAATTTGAATGTCCAAATTTACGCTGGAATCTAAATATACATGCAACAGATTTAATACCTTGCAATGCTAACATTTCTTGTGGTTTTGACCATAATAGTTTCGGCGTAAAATAAACACCTAAATATTTATAAAATGGACCAATATCTATAGTATCCCAAAAATAAGTCCTTTCAATGTTTGCTTGACGATGCCTCCATTTCTAAAAACAACAATTTTGTTTTTATCAAGATTAATTTTCATATTAACAGATGTACACAACTGTTCAAGATAATTAATTTGTCTTTGTAGACGTACAACAGTATCAGAGAATTTAGAGACGTCGTCAGCAAACATTGAGGCTATTAACTCATTTATATCTCCAGACACAAATATACCATGATCACATTTAGAATGTAAAATGTAACTAAATCATTTATGAACATAGAGAAAATTATGGGGCTGGCCATACAGCCTTGCCTGGTACCTATATTACATGGGAAAAACTCAGTTAAACGGTTGTTTACATTAACACATGATTTTAATTAACTATACATAGACTGTAAAATGCAAAGGAACTTTCAATCAACATTTTTTCTTGCAAAAATATTCCTCAGTTTTTGGTGTTGAATCAAATGCTTTGGCAAAATCAACAAAAATACAACCAGTACATGTTACCAGCGAACTTTGCGATGAAAGGGAAACGACACCTTCTACGAAATCAAATAAACTTCATACTTATACCAGTGGTATCGTGCAAACGAAAAACCCCGAAACGCAAAAGCTTTCATCCGCAAATGATTTTAATGACAGCTTTGAAACTCCTCGCAGACGTTAAGGACATTTTAGCGCGGCCACTCGCAGGCGTTCTAAGTATTACGTTATAGCTGGCATTCACACTGATAGCGACAAGGATAGACTCGCATAGTTCTAGAGTTCGATATGAATATTTCCTCTACATCCGCAAATGTTTTTATCACGGGACGAACGGACTACAAAGTGTCGCAGATTGTTGTCGATGACGAACAAGGCGCATACATAGAAAATGAAATTTCGTGGCCCGAAGGCATGTATTGCTGTCCTTGGATAAAACGGTCAGAATATGTGCAACGCTATCTTTCATATAATGCAACAGGAACAATGACTGCAATACCGTACATATTGAGTGAATTAAATAAAAAAAATAGCTTAAAAATATGGCTTATCTGAACACTGGCTCCTTGGTCATAACGCTGGTATATTAAACAGTATTGATAAACAACTATATTGCTCACGTGGTTACATGTGCGAGTCCGGGCTGCTTCAATGGTCGTTACATTGGAAAGGGTGTAGTAGCAATCATGTGGAACCGCATCTTAGACAGTTGTATTTAAACTATTCAGATTGGAAGCGATATAATAGCAGCTATTAGACTGTGTCTTCAGCATATGTCGATCGTTAAGATGCAAACCTCATTTCTGAAACCTTCAAATGTGTTGTTGACCAACTGTATGATCTACGCGCAATATATTCTACCAACAATAACATTGTAATTATGGGAGACTTTAATGCTAAGTTTACTGGAAACCTACGTCCCCGAGATGCCTGTTTCAAGCCTATGTTATATATTTAATCTAACTGACACTGACTTTTGCACAGGCCCACCATACACATTTTACACACACGCATATTACGCATACTACGTGAAGAGGCTCTTGTGCAAATGATGGTGGGTTGCTCTGTAATAACAGATGCACGTCACTTACCATTGACTCTACACTTGAAAATCGCTCATAACCCTAACAGCTATGTAACATCTTAAGTATTCCATAGAGTGGCGTATAAATGGAATAAAACACACGAATGTTGTGCTTATAAAAAATATTGGATCTGTTGAAATCAGTTCGCATTGCCTATAATTATATCGATAGTGCGTATATGAATATAGTTTCGTCTGCATCAGAAAGTTGTTTGTCAAAACGTGGATAAAGACCTCTTATAATTCCTACTGGTCACCTGCCTTGAAGGAAGTTCATAATTAGTTAAAGAACGCGCACCTGGACTAGTCACAGACCGGCAAGGCGAAACATACTCTGGAATACTCAAACTACAAAGATCTTAAACGTAGTTTTAGAAGATCACTACGCGCCGCTTGCACATGATCACGAACAAACTGAACTTCAGAATATTGATGGTATGTTAAATGCGTGCTCTGCCTACTTTAGTGATATGTATGAATCCAACGTAAGTCCTGACTTTGATCACGAGTATAAAACCCATGTTAATCACAAAGTCTACTCATACATTTCATATAGTGATACTTCCATCGATTCCAAATTGTGTAAAAATGTCGATACCGATGAGCTACAAACCTTGATGAAAAAGCAGCTTAACAACGAGAGCGGATCCATAGACAACTTAACGTACGAACACTTGAAATATGGTGGAATAGAATTGTCTGCTTGCCTTGCAAAGTTGTTAAATGCCATTTTCCAATGTGAAATTATACCAACTAACTTTAAATCAGAACTTACAATCACCCATCGTAAAGGAAATGGCAAGCCTCTTAACGACCCTTACAACTACCGGGCTATTTCCTTGCTACCTGTAATTTCAAAGATGTACGAAAAACTTGTAATGAAACGACTCGACGAAAATATTTACGTCAAAAGTAAACGATTTACAATATGGGTTTAAATAAAATCTGCAAAATGATTTCATTTATTGTACAGAAGCCCGAAACTATTGTATTGACCGCGGAAGACCTACATATGTGTTACATGGACGCGACATCTGCATTTGACCGCGTTTGGATACATGGGCCCATGTATAAAACATAATCAACTGATTTAGGAACTTCATTGTGAATGAATATAAAATACAGTTCTTCTAGCGATAAGTCAAACCAGAAAATCCAAATATTAATGCTCATGCTATGAAAACAATATTCATCGGTATGATTTGACCAACAAAACTAGCCACTTTCCTAACAGGTAACCTTGGTAACAACCATAAATGCTTTACGGTCTCCAACGTTTACTAAACTCTATTCATAGGAATTTGGCAAATACAATACACCAAGCCACTGTAATTCCTGAGTTTGTATCCAACATGGGTATGAAACCAACGGCCCATAAATAACATCTGTCCCCCATATTTTCCGTTGTCAAATACATATCAGCAGAGCCAAAACCATCATCTAAAAACATCATAATACTTTTACCTTCTCCTCTCCATTTAGCTATCAATGGTCTAGTTAATTTAGTAAATATATACGGGGCTGAGGACAGCCCGCATGGAAGAACTAGGAAACGGAAATAGGTTACTATACCATCTTCCATAACCCATGGAAACCCACGGAAATCTGTATGTGGAGGAAATATATAAATAAAGTGATAAGCAGAATGGATATCGAACTTAATCATCCAGCAACCTTTCTTTAAATAAAGCAACGCTATCATGATATCTTCGTACTTCACTGTCTGCTTCCAAATATGCATATTAACTAATCTCAGGTCAATAATTAACCTTCCTTTCCCATTGTTTTGAATTGAGACCGTCACAGGATTAACGACAATAGGTATTCGTGTACATCGGGCTATCAAACCCTTGTCCAATAAATCCATAGCTGCATTTTTAACAAAACTTTTCCCCCTTAACACCGAATTATTATTTTTACTAAACGATTTACTTGGTAATGAATAGAAAGGGATCTTGTATCCATACATTATGGTGTCTAGAATTAAACTCATTGGTGCCAATTCTTTTCCAGAATTCAATATGTTCCCTGAATCTATTTTTCACAATAATTTCCTTCTGACCTTGCTCATAATCGAAATATTCATGTGTAAACTTATTTATATCATATAGAGGTGTGTGAAGTTAGCGCGTATATCGTAGCTCAACCATTGAACAAACGTAGATGGTTGACCTGGGTCGTAGATCGTAGCTCAAACATTGAAAGAACATAGTTGGTTGACCTGCGCGGAGATCGTAGCTCAACCATTACAAAAACGTAGTTGCTTGATCCGGGTCGTAGATCGTAGCTTTACCATTAAAAAAATAGAGATGTGGTTGATCTGGGTCGTAGATCGTATCTCAGCCACTGAAAAACAAAGCGAATTGGTTGATCTGTATCGTAGATCGTAGCTCAACCACTCAAAAGACATAGCGAATTGGTTGATCTGGGTCGTAGATCGTAGCTCAACCACTATTAAAACATGCATAATTTGTTGAACTAGGTCGTAGGTCGTAGCTCAACCACTCAAAACACAGAGCGAACTGGTTGATCTTGGTCGTAGAACGAAGCTCAACCACTCAAAACAATTAGAGAATTGGTTGATCTGGGTCGTAGATCGTAGTTCAGCTACTGACACAACATAGCTAATTGGTTGATCTGGGTCGTAGATCGTAACTCAACCACTCAAAACAATTAGAGAATTGGTTGATCTGGGTCGTAGATCGTAGCTCAGCCACTGAAGAAACATAGTGAATTGGTAGATCTTGGTCATAGGTCGTAGCTTAACCACTACAAACACATAGCGAATTAATTGATCTGGGTCATAAATCGAAGCTCAATCACTCAAAACACAGTAGGTCGTAGCTCAACCACTCAGAACACATAGCGAACTAGTTGATCTTGGTCGTAGAACGAAGCTCAACCACTCAAAACAATTAGAGAATTGGTTGATCTAGGTTGTAGATCGTAGTTCAGCTACTGACACAACATAGCTAATTGGTTGATCTGGGTCGTAGATCGTAGCTCAGCCGTTGAAACAACATAGCGAATTGGTTGATCTGAGTCGTATATCGTAGCTCAAACACTCAAAACACATAGCGAATTGGTTGATCCGGGACGTAGATCGTAGTTCAACCACTCAAAACAATTAGATAATTTGTTGATCTGGGTCGTAGATCGTAGCTCAGCCATTGAAAAACATAGCGAAATGGTTGATTTGGGTCGTAGATCGTAGCTCATCCTCTCAACACATTTATCAGATTGGTTGATCTGGGTAGCAGATCGTAGCTCAACCTACGATCTACGACGACGATCAACTAATTCTCTAATTATTTTGAGTGGCTGAGCTACGATCTACGACCAAGATCAACCAATTCGCTATGTTTATTCAGTGGCTGAGTTACGATCTATGACCCAGATAATCCATTTAGTGGTTGAGCTACAAACTACGAACCAGATCAACCCAAATATATATGTGTTATCAGTTGCTGAGCTACGGTCTACGACCCAGATCAACCAAATCTCTATTTGTTTTAAATGGTTGAGCTACGATCTACGACCCAGGTCAACCAACTATGTGTTTTCAATGGTTGAGCTACGATCTACGATCTATGGGCTAACTTCACACACCTCTTTGTCAACTAGAAATAAAAAAGATTTACTTTTGGACAGTCTTCCGCCTTCGTCTGAAATGTGTGTTCTCTCCGCATCCGAAACAAGGTCAGGCCTTTCTAATGGACCCGTTTGCCTTTAACTCCGCCTTTAAGGATTTTAAAATGTCTTGCCTTTATCCTCGAATTTCGGATACTAAATCCTGTATATCGCTGCTTATATCCTGGCTAGCACTGTCCTCCTGTGAGCACATGTTTAATCAAAGCGCCAATGGCACTGTAGTGGCGATCGTATGGAAAATCCTGCAAAGTAACAAGCAGTATATCGGTGTAGGGCTTGCGCTCTTCAATAATAGTGCACTCTGGTGCGGATCAATTTGAGAATGTATCAACCCTGCATCTTTTGACAGTAGAATAATGTTAGTTTGCCAGAATGTTGTCTTGGTGATTGTTTAGTTACGTTCTGAAACTGGTCATGATGTGTTCAAAATTAGGCCATTCCAAATTTATGAAAAATCTAGTTGGTACTCGATAGATTAGCTACCGCTTTAGCTCATTAGAATGGCTATTTGTAATCTAAATTGTTCGGGTAATCACATGTTCATCAACAGGTCGCTAGGCCATATTAAGATAACATATTGTGTACGCTTTAGAAATGACAAAATTATCAAGAAAGGAGAGAAAACAGTATCCATTAGTTTGGTGTTTGTTTCAATGATGTCCGATAGTAAACAGGTCTGTTTAATTTAGTCCCTTTACATTGCATGATTGAGGGTTGTCAGAGACATGTAAACACAGTGTATTTATATGTCTTTGGGGTTGTTAAACTGCTTCGAAAAATTTGAGTGCAAAAACAAACACAAAACATGCACAAAAAGCACAATTTCACTATTTGCCAAACTGTTCAATTTATAAAAATATAGGCATATATTATAATGCTCGATCTCCAAACTAAATAAGGCTACACTTTCAGCATTGATTGCTAATTGACTCTAGAACGTGCAGACGTGTATACAAAACGTGTGTACACACTGATATCGTGTGTCCTTTAAACCTTTGTAAACCAGTCTTATCATCTAGACGCTTTCATATATTTAAACAACTACAAAATGAAGCGTTTATAATATTGAGATTTAAGAACTCGCGAGCTATTTATAGAACCTTTTGGAATTCCCAGATTTGAGTATCATCAGAGTTATTTGCCGTTATTTGCAAGGCAGAACGCGCAATGATATTTATTATCTGCCAAATCATGACGAAGATAATATTTACATATTTTAACTCTATGTAGATAATGTCTCGATAAAACTCAAATATTAGTAACAATCCGGTACCAAAGTAGCACTGACATAAGTATTAGTAATCGCGTATCTGCATCAATGATGGAACTATAACGGATGTGAGTAAATTAGTTTGCAGTAAGGAAAATAAATATCAACCGATTTTTCAAAACCGACTATGTAAATATTGTTCGTTGTTGTTGTTTCTGTTAGCATTGTGGCGATTGTCAAACCAATCGCCACAAAAACCACGTGTAACTCAAATTAATGTCCGAAAAAATAAAAATATACAAGCGAAACATGCGCATACAAATTATCGTCCACTAATACAGTGCCCTCTATCGGAGCTAGATACTCACGGACGACGAAAATAACATTTATTAAACAATCTCATGCCTGTTCGCATAGCGGACTTTGGAAATGTTGAGTTAATTACGTTATCCATATATTATTTTACGGCTTTAATTCAGA
The DNA here is from genome assembly GCA_031761405.1 of Serripes groenlandicus. Classification (NCBI taxonomy): domain Eukaryota; kingdom Metazoa; phylum Mollusca; class Bivalvia; order Cardiida; family Cardiidae; genus Serripes; species Serripes groenlandicus. The sequence continues at coordinate 96,801,905 of JASEVX010000003.1, forward strand.
ATGACAAAGAAGGTATTTAAATGGTTGTCAACTTAATACACACCTTATGCAAAACTGAATGTTATTATCTGGATGCATTGAAGACGTGTTTTTATACAGACGTGAAACCGTCGTTTTTTTTAATGCCGTTTTCAACATTATTCCAGTTATATATGTCGGCGACAGCTCACATGATTCATGATCCCTGGGCAAACAAACAAGTACAAGGCTAGGAAATGTGCCTTGCACACATGCACTCCAACGTTCCCCGACGCTTAACCAGTCGGCCACGGCGGATTCCTTATAAACATATAAGGCAAGACTGAATGTTATTATCTGGACGCATTGATGACTTGTTTATACAGACGTGAAACCAACGTGGATTAAGGAAAATTTGTTCATCTAGAGAAATATATCCAGTTTTCTCCTACACAGGTTTTTGGAAGGTGATTATTTTAATAATCTTCTTCCTATGGGATTGCACAGGGTGATGGAATATGCCCAACAACACACATCCTCTCTATAAACTATATGATCTTTTCATACATACGCTACTCAATATAGTTCGCAAAAATCAATGTAAACTCATACTTAAAGTGTTTTCATTTACAACCAGTTTGATGTAGACACTGGTTTTTTTTTTTAAATAAATTTTATTTTGAGAAATACAAATGATTCTGCAGTAAACAGTATCTTATGAATATTCCTACGCCGCACGCTTTCTTTTGTAAACAACACCGATACGCAGTAAACGAACTAGGTCAATTCGAGGACTGACCTATCGTCGAATTATTACACCCAATGAATGAAATCAAAACGTAATCTAATTCCAATGTGGACTAGATTGTTTTCAATATGTACAAATACTTTTTATTTAATTGAATAGTATAACACTGTAGAATTGACACGAACTTACTTTTAACAACGCTTCATAACATCATATGGTAGCCGGTGATTTCGACCCCAAATATTTTAGACCCCAGTGTCGTAAGTGATTTCGACCCCACTTTTATTTTACCCTATTAACAGTCATGTTTAAATAATAAAAAATTTGATTGGCTATTTAATTATCTTTAGATAATGATTAAATAAACGATCTTGATGTGTTATAAATAGTTGAGGATGACTTTGAAAACTAATCAGATACCACACCAATTATTCTATGAATTTAAAACATTGGGGTAAAACAAGTATTCACGAATATTAATTCTAAAAACATATCAAATAAAAGTGATTCTTCAATGAAGTAGAAAACATTGGGGAAAAACAAGGTATTGATCATCCCTTTTCCACCTTTTTTTCAAACATGTGCTGCAGATTAAAAAACAAAGTATACAATAAAAACATGATACGACTTTGAAAACTTATCAGAAATCACAACAATTATTCAGTGAAGTTGAAAACATCGGGCAAAACGATCTTGATGTGTTATAAATAGTTGAGGATGACTTTGAAAAACTAATCAGATACCACACCAATTATTCTATGAATTTAAAATATTGGGGTAAAACAAGTAATCACGAATATTAATTCTAAAAACATATCAAATAAAAGTGATTCTTCAATGAAGTAGAAAACATTGGGGAAAAACAAGGCATTGATCATCCCTTTTCCACCTTTTTTTCAAACATGTGCTGCAGATTAAAAAACAAAGTATACAATAAAAACATGATACGACTTTGAAAAACTTATCAGAAATCACAACAATTATTCAGTGAAGTTGAAAACATCGGGCAAAACGAGTTTTCACTAATACATAGGCCGTACACTTTGAAAACATCGTGTCGGGATAACAGTGTGGTAAAAGGAGAAATGTACATACATGATGAGAAAGGGGGAACTTTTACAGGCTGTATACTTTGAAAACATCGTGACATGATAACCTTGTGGTAATTGGAGAAATGTGGACACATGTACATACAGGGTGAGAAACGGGGAACTTTTGCATGGTATGTAAAATATATGTTTTTAGCTCGTCTTTGCTCGTATATGACAGGGACATCGACTTCCGGCTTTATTTCTGAAATAGTCTCCATTTTGCAAAGGTATAACTTATATGATTTTATAGTTGGATATTATAAAAGTTGTACATTTCCTTCGAAATATTCGTGGAAAAAGATATACTCATTCAAAGTAAACGAGCAATACGAACGGTTGTGGGAATGTGAAACAAATCATGAAGACTTTATACAATACAGACAAATACAGCTTTGTTTACAAGAGTCTCCGGTGTGGCTGTTTGCTAAGAAATACCCAGATATTTTACAATATTGTTTCAGTGTTGCTCAATTTATTGCCTACCTTGGATATGTCAAGCCCGATTGTCCGAAATGCAATGCAAGCAACCTGGCAGCTAATTTCACACTACATGTTGTAGTAGATTGTGGTGTTGTGCAAAGAGCAAGAATGAAATTCAATAGATTTGTCTTGAAACACTTTGGTGTTAACATTTTTAGAACTCTAACTGCATTGAATAGAATTGAATATGTGAACAGTTTGCTTGGCATGCCTGTCAATCAATTATTCATTTTGCTTGGTGAAAGATATGATGCTTTTGTTAAACTTTCATATAGATTTCTTTATTATGTCTGGTCAATCTATAATTCATAAAATATATTATCAGCGTATATAGGGGCCATCGTCGCTCTATCTTGAGCGTCATGACTTTACCATATTCCCTGGATCGGGTGGAGTTCTCGCCTGGTTTCTGTGCGTTGGAAGATGTCAGTGGTCCGGCGACGCATGGGCTTAGATTGACTTATATGTTTTCACAAGTTTCCATGTATATAAAGCAGTAGCGTGGCGTATTCAACTCTACTTTCGTTTTCGTATGAGCATGTTGGTGCCTATGATAGAGGGTCGCCTTATCTCGACCTCTGTTGTGAGTTGCAACAATTTAGTTCATGGAGTTGTATGGAACGCCGTAGCTGTCTTATGTTGAGACATCTCATGTTATTTTGTTAAAGTGCCATGCTATCTTGTCAATATAACATGTTATTATGTCAAACGTTCATGTTATTATGTCAAAGTGTCATGGTATCTTGTCAACATGAGGTGTTATTATGTCAATCGCTCATGTGATTTTGTCAATATGACGTGTTATTGTGTCAAACTGTCATGGTATCTTGTCAATGTGACGTGTTATTATGTCAAACGCTCATCCTATTATGTTAAAATGCTATGTTATCTTGTCAATATGACGTGTGATTATGTCAAACGATCATGTCATTATGTCACAATGTCATGTTATCTTGTCAATTAGACGTGTTATTATGTCAAACACTGGTGGTGTCAATATAACGTATTATTATGTCAAACGCTTCTGTTATTATGTCAAATTGCCATACTATCTTGTCAATATGACGTGTTATTATGTCAAACCCTCATGTTATTATGTCAAAGTGTCATGCTATCTTGTCAATATGACGTGTCATTATGTCAAACCCTCATGTTATTATGTCAAAGTATCATGATATCTTGTCAATATGACGTATTATTATGTCAAATGCTTCTGTTATTTTGTCAAAGTGCCATACTATCTTGTCAATATCACGTGTTATTATGTCAAACGCTCATGTTATTATGTCAAAGTGTCATGCTATCTTGTCAATATGACGTGTCATTATGTCAAACCCTCATGTTATTATGTTAAAGTGTCATGCTATCTTGTCAATTTGACGTGTTATTATGTCAAACCCTCATGTTATTATGTCAAAGTGTCATGATATCTTGTCAATATGACGTGTTATTATGTCAAACCCTCATGTTATTATGTCAAAGTGTCATGCTATCTTGTCAATATGACGTGTTATTATGTCAAACCCTCATGTTATTATGTCAAAGTGTCATGATATCTTGTCAATATGAGGTGTTAATATGTCAAACCCTCATGTTATTATGTCAAAGTGTCATGATATCTTGTCAATATGACGTGTTATTATGTCAAACCCTCATGTTATTATGTCAAAGTGTCATACTATCTTGTCAATATGACGTGTTATTATGTCAAACGTGCATGGTATCTTGTCAATATGACATGTTATTATGTCAAACACTCATGTTATTATGTCAAATTGCCATGCTATCTTGTCAATATTACTTGTTGTTATGTCAAACGCTCATCTTATTATGTCAAAGTTCCATGCTATCTTGTAAATATGACGTGTTATTATGTCAAAACGTCATGGTATCTTGTCAAGATGAAGTGTTATTATGTCAAAGCGTCATGGTATCTTGTCAAGATGGTGTGTTATTATGTCAAACGGGCATGGTATCTTGTCAAGACTACATGGTATTATGTGAAACGGTCATGTTATTATGTCAAAAAGCCATGATATCTTGTCAATGTGACGTGGTATTATGTTAAACGATCATGTTATTATGTCAAAGTTTCAAGCTATCTTGTCAATGTGACTTGTTATTATGTTAAAACGTCATACTATCTTGTCAAACATTAATGGTATTATGTCAATGTGGCGTGTTATTATGTCAAAGCGTCATGGTATCTTGTCAATAAGACGTGTTTTTATGTCAAACGTTAATGTTGTTCTCTGACTGTACCATCATGTTAAATGAGTATGTGATTATCTTCACTAGACGTTATGTTGTTGACGAACTTTTAATGATGCGTGACCACAATCCAAGATGGAATCTGTTTTGAAAAAGATGGGGTTGGAACGCCTAATTGATGCATTCAAAAAGGAAAAGATTACTCCGGATATTGTGTGCAAAATGTCTTTGTATGATATGCGTTGTGTAGGACTTAATGATAGAAATGAAATTATGAAATTAAGAACAGCATGTCTTTTATATGGGTCGACAAAACCCATCTCTCAAAAAAGTAGTTTTGGTGGAGCACCGTCGTATCAGATACCAAAAGAAAGTCTAGAAACTCTTATTAGTATAGGATTTAGAATAGATGAAATGGCTCAATTACTCGGTGTTTCTGAGAGCACGGTCTACAGACGTATGCGCATGTTTGGATTGAGGAAAGTCCAATTCGCTGATATTACCGATGAGGAACTAACTATTACAGTTAAACAGACATTACAAGAATTCCCAAAATGTGGAGAACGGATGTTGATTGAGATTCTTCACCAGAAAAAGATCACTGTAAGTATAAGCTTTTACGTCCGTAAAGCATATTGAGCTGCATGACGTCAGACTTTGCGTATAAATACAAAAGCTTGTTTGTATCACTGATAGCTCGATTCCTTTTGAAAATGAGAAAGATGTTATTACGCGACAAAGGGCACGTTCTTAACGCTTTGCTCCGTAGACACGTACGAGTACTTTCCTGCACCAATATAGAAACGCCTTTTACTGATTACTGATAAATGTTGAATTCATGCTTACAATTTGGAAGAGCATACGAAAATGTTTATAGAGCAAAAGTTAATGTGATTATTTAAAAAATCTAATAGTAGAAATATTGCATATGTTGACAGTAGGCTCATTTATCCGTTCCGGTGATTTGTTTTTCACTAATGTGTTTTCTTTCTTTTATATATATACTGTAAATGTGTTCACAGTGTTCTTCTGGCTTAGTCTCATTTACTAAACCTAAAAAGCATTCTAAAACGTGAAAAAATATACACGTATTTAATTGATAAGAATGATATCAGTGTATATACATTGATAAGAATGATATCAATATATATATGCAAGTGATAAGAATGACATCAGTGTATGCAGTGATACTACTGATATCAGTGTAGGAAAGTGATAATAATGATATCAGTGTATGCAGTGATACGAATGATATCAGTGTACGCAGTGATAAGAATGATATCAGTGTATGCAGTGATAAGACTGATATCAGTGTATGCAAGTGATAATAATGATATCAGTATATGCATTGATAAGAATGATATCAGTGTATGCAAGTGCTAAGAATGATATCAGGGTATGCATTAATAAGAATGATATCAGTGTATGCAAGTGATAACAATGCTATCAGTATATGCATTGATAATATCAGTATAAGCAAGTGAAAATAATGATATAAATATATGCATTGATAAGAATGATATCAGTGTATGCAAGTGATACAAATGATATATGTGTATGCAGTGATAAGACTGATATCAGTGTATGCAGTGATAAGACTGATATCAGTGTATGAAAGTGATAAGAATCAGTATAAGCAATTGATAAGAATGATATACATATATGCATTGATAAGAATGATATCAGTGTATGCAAGTGATACAAATGATATATGTGTATGCAGTGATAAGAATGATATAAGTGTATGCAGTGATAATAATTATAAAAGTGTATGCAGTGATAAGAATGATATCAGTGTATGTAGTGATAAGAATGATATAAGTGTATGCAGTGATACGACTGATATCAGTGTTTTAAGTGATAAGACTGATATCAGGGTATGCATTGATAAGAATGATATCAGTGTATGCAGTGATACGACTGATATCAGTGTATGCAAGTCATAAGAATGATATCATTGTATACAAATGATACAAATGATATCAGTGTATGCAAGTGATAAGAATGATATCAGTGTATGCATTGATAAGAATGATATAAGTGTATGCAGTGATAATAATTATATAAGTTTATGCAGTGATAAGAATGATAGAAGTGTATGCAGTGATAAGAATGATATAAGTGTATGCAGTGATAAGAATGATATCAGTGTATGCAGTGATAAGAATGATAGAAGTGTATGCAGTGATAAGAATAATATCAGTGTATGCAAGTGGTAAGAATGATATCAGGGTATTCAGTGATAAGACTGATATAAGTGTATGCAAGTGATTATAATGATATCAATGTATGCAGTGATTAAAATGACATCAGTGATGCACATGCTAAGAATGATATCAGTGTATGCAAGTGACATAGTGATAAGAATGATATAATAATATGCAAGTGATAAGACTGATATCAGTGTATGCAGTGGTAATAATGATATCAGTGTATGCAGTGATAAGAATGATATCAGTGCATGCAAGTGATACGAATGATATCAGTGTATGCAAGTGACATAGTGATAAAAATGATACCACTGTAGGAAAGTGCCATAATAATAAAAATGATATCAGTGTATGCAAGTGCTAAGAATGATATAATAATATACAAGTGATCAGACTGATATTATTATATACATTGATAAGAATGATATCAGTGTATGCAGTGATAAGAATGATATCAGTGTATGCAGTGATAATACTGATATCAGTGTATGCAAGTAATAAGAATGATATCAGTGTATGCAGTGATAAGACTGATATCAGTGTATGCAAGTGATAAGACTGATATCAGTGTATTAAGTGATAAAACTGATATCAGTGTAATCAAGTGATAAGAATGATATCAGTGTAATCAAGTGATAAGAATGATATCAGTGTATGCATTGATAAGAATGGTATCAGTGTATGCAAGTGTTAAGAATGATATATTAATACGCAAGTGATAAGACTGATATCAGTGTATGCAAGTGGCATAGTGATATAAATTATATCACTGCATGCAAGTGTCAGTGATAAGAATGATATCAGTGTATGCAGTGATAAGAATGATATCAGTGTATGCAAGTGCTAAGAATGATATAATAATATGCAAGTGATAAGACTGATATCAGTGTATGCAAGTGATTAGACCGATATCAGTGTATGCAAGTGATAAAACTGATATCAGTGTACTCAAGTGATAAGAATGATAAGAATGATATCAGTGTAATCAAGTGATAAGAATGATATCAGTGTACATGTATGCATTGATAAGAATGATATCAGTGTATGCAAGTGCTAAGAATGATATAATAATTCGCAAGTGATAAGACTTATTTATTTTAAATCGATTGCGAAACAAGCTTTAAGCTTATATTAATCACGCTCGATGTCTGCTTCCTGGATACGTAACCAGTACTCGCGCCGATTGTGTGGAAAAATCCCAAAGTCAGGACCCGCTCATCACGGGACTCGAACCAGTATATTAGTATATACTAGTGATACGACTGATATCAGTATATACTAGTGATACGACTGATATCAGTATATACTAGTGATACGACTGATATCAGTATATATAAATGATAGGACTGATATCAGTATATACAAGTGATAAGAATGGTATCAGCATATGCAAGTGATAAGACTGATATCAGCATATGCAACTGATAACAATGATATCAGTATATGTATGTGAAAAGATGGTATCAGTATATGCATGTGATAAGAATGGTATCAGTATATGCTATTTTTTCCTTTCTTCGGTGTATGGCACAAACGTAGCACCGTGTTGGTTGGACCTACACACGTGTCTCTGTAAGTGTAAGTTTCAACCTTTAAATGTCACACTATATGAATAGGTTGAACATAAAAATGAGTTTCGGAATATTAATACAAAGTCATGTGATCTTAATGCCAATTTTTAAGTGCCTCTTTCTATTTGTGTAGATTCCAAGATACCGACTGAGGGACATTCTTCACTTGCATGATGAAGCGGGGATAGCCGAGAGAACACTGGGTCGGCTTCACCGTCGCATTTATCATGTACAATGTCCTAACGAAATGTGGCATGTAGACACAAATCATAAACTTATAAGGTGGGGATTTGTCATAACAGGTGCCATTGATGGGTTTAGTAGACTGGTGACTGTGTTACATTGTTTAGACAATAATCGAGCAGATTCACTATTTGAGATATTCGAACGAGCAACGGAAACATTTGGTACGCCGCATCGTGTTAGAACTGATATGGGCATGGAAAATGCTAAAATTGCAGAATTTATGTTTGAAAAAAGAGGCTCTAATGGCATACTCACTGGAAAAAGCACGCACAATCAGAGAATCGAACGACTCTGGCGTGACGTATATGACGGTGTTCTTATACACTATTATGGTATATTTTCCTTTATGGAAGACGAACATATTTTGGACATATTGAACCCCTTACATATATTTTCTTTACATTATGTTTACAAGCATAAAATAAATAATAAACTTGACATCTGGAGAGGGGCATGGGCATCGCATAGACTTCGAACAGTTGGCACATCCCCGTTGCGCCTGTGGACATCTGGAGTTCTAAACGGTGGATTAGACACAGTGGACTTTGTCCATCACCAATATGATAGAGAATTCAATCCACCAACTAACGAAAGACCCATTTATCAACCAGATCATCCAGAAATGAGTGATGATCGTTTACATAGATTATCCATAGAGTGCCCTAGGAACTGGATTTGTCCAAACTTCGGTATTAACATGTATTTAAAAGCTTTAAGTATTGTTACGGAATAGTTACCCGTTAAACCTATGAGATTATGTTCCAAAGTACAAATAAAACATGAACTTTACTTAAGTTGTTCTATTGACTTTATAAGCATGCATATTATGGATACTGAACAAATAAATCAGTATGTGAGCAAATACCGTGCTATGGGGTTTACATAACCACGATATTGGCCATAAAAATGGAAAAGCAATGTTGTCATTTACTCCGTCATTCGGTTAGAATGCTGCTCCAGGTATTGCAGGAGAGTCATTGAGCGAGGCACATTTCCGCAACCTAAGAAATAGCAACCCCCAAGCCAACATGGATAGGTGAACTTGTGCGGTACTCAACGTGAGCTATTTTGGTCATTAAGTGTCCATCGTCCGTCGGCAACCATTTCTTTAAAACACATTTCCTATACCACTGGGCAGAGCTATTTACTGTCTAATTTAAAAACACAATTAAAAACATCTTCAGTTTGGATCAGATGGTTTGCTCTCGGACCTTGAAGGCGTCCAGGGTGCCCGCCTCTACTATGTCTGGTGGTAAGGCGTTCCAGTCTATAACAGTGGGTAAAATGTTGTTACTTAGATGGTCACCGATAATGATTGGAAGTTTCCAATCCATGTGTATATAGGTCCGTGGTTTAAACATATTTATTTTAGGTCGATTGGAAAGCAAGTTTTTACAACTTATATTAATTCCTCTCGGCGTCTTCCTGTATAGAACCAGCTATATGGCGCCTTTGAAAATGTGTTGTGCCTTCTGAAAACAAAATTATTTTGCTAGAATGACTTTCAAAAAAGTGTTACTGAACTGAATTTCTCCTATGGGAAAACCCAGCATAACAATGGAAACCACGACCTTCGGATCCAAAGTTTCGGACTCCGGATCCAAAAGTCGTGGGCTTTAATCCCCGGGGGTGAACATTTATCACGATTTTATTACTGGTTCTACCCAGGGAGTTGTCGAAAGGAATTAATACAAGAGGGCAAAATGGGCCTATATCGCTCATCTGATAACATGAGTAACCTAGAAAACATCCCTGTAAAATATGGTTGAAATTAGCCCAGTGGCATAGGATAAGATGATGATTAAAGATTTTTCGAACTTTTTTCTTTCCGTTGCCATGGCAACCAGAGCTCTGCAGGGGATGAATATTGTTTAGCCGTTTCTAAAGGTGACCACTTAGGCAACATTCCTTTAAAATTGTATTGGCCCGATTGAACAGGGAACATTATTAAATACTTTTCTCTTTCCGTTGCCATAGCAACCAGACTTCTAGATAGAATGGAATTCTTTAGTAATTTTTAAAGGGGACTACCTAGGGAACATTCCTGCAAAGCTTGGTCGAAATTGACCCAATGGTATAGGAGATGTCGTTTAAAGAATTTTCTTTGTTTTCTTTCCGCTGCCGTGGAATTATTTTAGCTGTTTTAATAGGGTATTACTAGGGAACATTCTTTTAGCTAGGGTACCACCTAGGAAACATTCCTTAAAAGTTTAGTTGAAATTAGCCCAATGGTATAGATGTCACTTAAAGAATTTCCTTTCCGTTGCCATGGCAACCAGTTCTGGATGGAATGTAATTCTTTTAGCTGTTTTTGAAGGGGATTGCCTAGGGACGCTGCATGCCAGACAATGATTGATGACCATGCTCAGGTGAGCTAACAAGTTGTAAAAACTTGCTTTCCAATCCATGTAAAATGAATAAGTTTAAACCAAGGACCTATATACATATAGGTCCGTGTTTAAAGTAACTACGGAACGTTTCTTTTTTGGTTCAGTATATTTATCTAATTAATATATCATGGCGGAACATGGTGTGCATTTAGAACTTGCATGAACATGGAAGTTTCTATATAGGACCAAAGATGAACACATGTTAAGAGTAATGCATTCGACTTTCAGTAACAAATAAGTAGTAGGAAAACTGGCCCTTATTGGTTTGGATAAAACTTCACAAATACAAAGATATATCAATACACTTTATTAAAATTGCCTATACATGTAGTGCATGTATAATAAATAAATAACAAGAGCGCCAACTGTCATAAAATACGCCCGTCCTGTTTTTTGGAGACCAAGTTTAGTGATAAATGGTTGTACGTCAGGCAACTTTAGAAAGCGGCCACTGTTAATACAGTTTTGGCCATTTCGAGGGACATAAGTGTGGAGTGACTAAGATAACGTGGTTAGTTATCGAACCTGACCAAGATATTCTGCCCATCAACATATTGTCTAAATTTGGTGATGATCAAATAAAATGACCAGAGCGATATGGCTGATTATAGCACATGTCCGAGATATTATGCCCATACACATTCTGACTAAATTTGGTGATGATTGGATAAAGGCTTTGAAAGTTATTGATCGGACAAGACCAATTTGAGGTAATTTTTATAATTAAAGGGCGATGACTCTAGCGTGACTAGAGCGATATGGCTAGTTATCAAACAATAATACACATTATGACCAAATTTGGTTACGATTGGACAAAGGCTTCTAAAGTTATTGGGCCGACAACATACTGGACGCCGCAGGTAAAACTATAATACGTCCCGTTTTTTCAAACAAGAGGGCCATGATGGCCCTGGATCGCTCACCTTAATTATACAATGTACTGCAATGCAAAACATATCAAGACAATTATTCTGAATGCAACCTCCACAGTGTTAACAAGATTTTCCTTCATTTGGCCTAGTGATCTATATTCGTTTTACCTGATATGACCCATATTCCAACATGGACTAGATATCATCAAGACAACATTCTGACAAATTTTCAACTTGCTCAAAGTAAAAATGCGGCCTCCGGAGTTTGAACAATATTTTCCTTTATTGACATTGTTTCTGACCCAATATGACCCATATTCGAACTTGACGTAGATATAATTCAGACAAACATTCTGACCAAAGTTCATCCAAAGTGTTCCTTCAATTTGGCCTAGTGACTTCAAACTTGACTTAGATATCATTTAGCTCAACATTCTGACCAAATTTCAAGCTGCTGAAGCAAAACATGCGGCTTCTACAGAGTTAACAAGATTTCAACATGCTCAAGTTGAAAATGTGGCCTCTTCAGTGTTAACAAGATTACCCTTCAATTTAGCCTAGTGACCTAGTTTCTGACCCAATATGACCCATATTCGAACTTGACCTAGATATTTTTAAGAAAAACATTCTGACAAAATTTCAAACTGCTGAAGCAAAAATTGTGGCATCTGGAGTGTTAACAAGATTTTCCTTCAATTTGACCTAGTGACCTACTGTTTGACCCAACATGACACATGTTCGAACTTGACCTACATATCATCAAGACAAACATTCTGATAAAGTTTCAACATGCTCAAGTTGAAAATGTGGCCTCGAGAGTGTTAACAAGATTTCGCTTCAATTTGACCTAGTGACCTCGTTTTTGACCTCATATGGCCCGGTTTCGAACTTGTCCAAGATTTTATGAAGATGAATGTTCTGATACACTTTCATGAAGATTGGATGCAAAATGTAGCCTGTAGAGTGTTAACAAGATGAAATGTTGACGACACACGGCGGATGGACGCCGGACAAAATGTGATCACAATAGCTCACCTTACACTTCGTGCATAGGTGAGCTAAAAAAGGCCTATAATAAATCAATCAATGTAAATTAAGAATTAACAAACCCAACTTGGGCAAACAATACATAATTAAAATGGAATTGTGTCTGCCTGACAGAATTATAATATAAAGTGACTAAAGAGAACCTGAGATGCCCTACAAGAGGGTCAAATTGGTCCTTAATCGTCCATTATCAAACTATTATACTTTTAAAATCCTTTAATTTTCAAAATGGATTTTCCATTTGAAATCAATCACTGAGTATTGCCTAATTATTCTTCTAAACTTAAAGTATTTCAAAATTGGGCCAGTAGTTTCAGACAAGAATATTTTTAAAGTTTTTAATATAGAATATAGTCTATAGGGAAAACCACTGGCAGCCATAGTTTTGTAAGAATCTCAATCATGATGACCTGATTATGGTAGAGGGTCACCCAAGGAACAATTCTGTGACATCATTTCAAGTTGTGCATTGAATGGAATTCTTCAAACAATTTTTCAAAGGGGAATATGCAAGAAACATTCATGCCAATTTCATGAACTTCATCAAGGGGGTTTCAGAGATGTTATTTGAAGCAAAAAGTGAACAATGGACAACAGAGGGATAGAGATCCCAATAGATCACATTGAGCCTTCTGCTCAAGTGATCTAAAAACCAAACATTAGAAACATTAGAAACATTAGAAACAGTAACTCGCTTTTACCATAAAGCAAAGATATAATGAACAAGAGGGCCATGATGGCCTTGGATCGCTCACCTGATTTATGTGATTTGACATAAGAACCAAACGGTTGCCAATACAAGAGGCCCAAGAGGGCCAGTATCGCTACACTGCCATTAGGCAAAAATTAAACAAGTTAATGTCGTATTGCAAGCAATACAAAAGTCCCCTACCAGACAAGGACAGCACATTGTGTCTTTTGACCTCCAAGTGTGACCTTGACATTTGAGGTACAGGCCTGGGTATTGTGCGCGACACGCCACCTTATTATAGTGAACAAGATTGCCTAGTAACTTGGGAAGCCCATGATGCATGGTTGAGATGCGGGCCGGACAAGGTACAGTCCTATCAAACAGTTCTCATTTTGAACTTTGACCTCCAAGTGCAACCTTGACATTTGAGGTTCAGTCCTGGGTCTTGTGCGTGACACGCCACCTTATGGTGGTGAAGATGTGTGCCTAATTACTTGGGAATCCTATGATGCATCATGCATGGTTGAGATGAGGGCCGGATAAGGTAGTCTTATCAAACAGTACTCATTTTGACCTATTAATTGTGACCTTGACATTTGAGGTACAGGCCTTGGTCTTGAGAGCGACATGCTGCCTCATCATAGTGAACGTTTGTGCCAAGTTTCATGGAAATCCTATAATGCATGGTTTAGATGCGGGTCGGACAAGTAATAGTCCTATCAAACAGTAATCATTTTGACCTTTGACCTCTAAGTGATACCTTAACATTTGAGGTGAACATGTGTGCCTAGTAACTAGGGAAACCAATGATGCATGGTTGAGATGTGAGCCGGACAAGGTAGTCCTATTAAACAGTACTCATTTTGACCTTTGACCTCTAAGTCACAAAGTGCGACACGCCTGCATGGTTGAAATGTGGGCAGGACAAGGTAGTCCTATCAAATATTACTCATTTTGACCTTTGACCTCTAAGTGTGACCTTGACATTTGAGGTACAGGCCTGGGTTTTGAGCATGACACCCCACCTCATCATGGTGAACTTTTGTGCTAAGTTTCTTGGAAATCCTATGATGTATGGTTAATATGTGGACCGGACAAGATTTGGTGGGACTGACACACAGACAGACGGACAGACGAAATAGACCAAACCTATAGTCCCCAAACTGGTCTTCGACTGGTAGGGGACTAATAATCAAACAGCCCCAGCCCCAATGAACATGGCTTGAAGGAATCTTGTAGATTCTCACCCAATGAATATTTCCGCAAAATTATTTGAAAATCAGAGATTTTTAAAGTGTTCACTAAAACCAATATAATACTAACAACCCCACCCCCCCTAGCAGCCATATTTTAAAACCAATCAACATGGCTTGGAGGAATCTGATAGAGAGTCACCCAAGAAACATTTCTACAACATTTTATCAAAATCAGCCGAAACTTTTGTCAGAGAAGATTTTTAAGTTTTCACTTTAGCCATATAGGGAGGGCAAAACAGCCCTGACCTTGGCAGCCATGTTTTTTAACCAATCAACATGGTTTGAAGGAATCGGCCCGGCACTTTCGGAGGAGAAGATTTTTACTTTTATGCATTTAATGCAAAATAGCCCGCCCCCTGGTGGCCATAGTTTTCGACAAATCAACATGCCTTGAAGGAATCTGATAGTTGGTTACCCTAAGAACATTTCTACAAAAGTACTTGAAAATCGGCCGACACTGTTGGAGAAGATTTCTTTAAGTTTTCACTGTATCCATATAAGGCAAAACAGGCCTGCCCCCTGGCGGCCATGATTTTCGACCAATCAACATGGCTTGAAAAATATGATAGAGGGTCACCCAAGGAACACTTCTACAAAATTATTTGAAAATCTGCCACAAATTTCATCGTGAAGATTTTTTAAGTTTTCACTATAGCCATATAAGGCAAAGTAGCCCCGCCCCCTGGCGGCCATGTTTTTCAAACAATCAACATGGCTTAAAGAAATCTGATACAGTGTCACCCTAGGAACATTTCTACAAAATTATTTGAAAATCGGCTAGACACTTAGGGAGGAGAAGATTTTAAAGTTTTCACTATAGCCATATTAGGCAAAACAGCCCCATCCCCTGGTAGCCATGGTTCTTTTACCAATCAACATGGCTTGAGGGAATCTGATAGAAGGTCATCAAAGAAAAATTTCTACGAAAGTATTTGAAAATCAGCAAACTGGTTTGGGAGAAGAAGAATTTTAAAGTTTATTTGGTTGCCATAGAAACCAGAATTCTGCATGGAGTTTCATCCCAATTGACCCACTGGTTACTGAGGAGAAGATGTTGACAAACGGATGACGGCCATGATAACCCTGGATCGCTCACCTGACTTATGCAATGTGATTTATCATGCCTACCACACAGTCAACCAAAGTAACTCATGTTGTGGTGAGGTCAGTTAATACAAGAGGCCCAAGAGTACCAGTATCGCTCTACTGCCATTAGGCATAATTAAATCAAAGGAATCTAGTAGAGTGTCACCCAAGGAACATTTCTGCAAAATTATTTGAAATTCAGCAAAATAGTTTGGGAGAAGATTTTTAAAGTTTTCACTAAAGCTAATATAAGGCTAATAGCCCCACCCCCCTGGCAGCCATATTTTAAGACCAATCAACATGGCTTGGTGAAATCTGATGGAGGGTCATCCTAGGAACATTTCTACAAAATTATTTGGAAATCGGCCTGACATTTTCGTCGGAGAAGGTTTTTAAAGTTTTCACTATAGCCATATGAGGTAAAATAGCCCCGTCCCCAGGACGCAAGACGATCACAATAACTAACCTTGACCACTTCATGCTATGGTGAGCTTAAAGCCATTTCAAAAATGGGAAAGAAATATTTCATAATACATGATCTTGTAAACATAACTGTCAATCAGTCCAAAATAATAAGCCTATGCACACACAAGTTTGGAATACAAGCTTTTCACACTTTTATCTCAGACAACTTACTCCATGTTGTGATACCGGTGCTTAAAATGACCACTTCTTTTACATTTCTCTTGTCACCCTTAAACTACAACAACTTTTATAGTAATTGCTCTCTGTGTGCAAAACATGTAACACTTCAAAACTACAACAATTTATAGTTTGGTAATTGCTCTCTGTGTGCAGAACATGTAACACTTCAAAACTACAACAGCTTTTATAGTTTGGTAATTGCTCTCTGTGAGCATGTAACACTTCAAAACTACAACAACTTTTATAGTTTGGTAATTGCTCTCTGTGAGCATGTAACACTTCAAAACTACAACAACTTTTACAGTTTGGTAATTGCTCTCTGTGTGAAAAACATATAACACTTCAAAACTACAACAACTTTTATAGTCTGGATATTTCTCTATGTGTGAACACAATGTAACACTTCAAAACTACAACAATTTATAGTTTGGTAATTGCTCTATGTGTGCAGAACATGTAACACTTCAAAACTACAACAACTTTTATAGTTTCATAATTGCTCTCTGTGTGTAAAACATATAACACTTCAAAACTACAACAACTTTAATAGTTTGGTAATTGCTCTATGTGTGAACAAAATGTAATACTTCAAAACTACAACAACTTTTATAGTTTGATAATTGCTCTCTGTGTGAAAAATATGTAACTCTTCTAAAACTACAACAACTTTTATAGTTTGGTAATTTCTCTATGTGTAAACAAAATGTAATACTTCAAAACTACAACAACTTTTATAGTTTGATAATTGCTCATTGTGTGAAAAATATGTAACTCTTCTAAAACTACAACAACTTTTATAGTAATTGCTCTCTGTGTGCAAAACATGTAACACTTCAAAACTACAACAACTTTTATAGTTTGGTAATTGCTCTCTGTGTGCAAAACATGTAATATTTCAAAACTACAACAACTTTTATAGTTTGGTAATTGCTCTCTGTGTGCAAAACATGTAACACTTCAAAACTACAACAACTTTTATAGTTTGGTTATTTATCTATATGTGAACAAAATGTAATACTTCAAAACTACAACAAGTTTTATAGTTTGGTAATTGCTCTCTGTGTGCAAAACATGTAATATTTCAAAACTACAACAACTTTTATAGTTTGGTAATTGCTCTCTGTGTGCAAAACATGTAATATTTCAAAACTACAACAACTTTTATAGTTTGGTAATTGCTCTCTGTGTGCAGAACATGTAACACTTCAAAACTACAACAAGTTTTATAGTTTGGTAATTTCTCTATATGTGAACAAAATGTAATACTTCAAAACTACAACAACTTTTATAGTTTGGTAATTGCTCTCTGTGTGCAAAACATGTAACACTTCAAAACTACAACAACTTTTATAGTTTGGATATTTCTCTATGTGTGCAAAACATGTAACACTTCAAAACTACAACAACTTTTATAGTTTGGATATTTCTCTATGTGTGAAAAACATGTAACACTTCAAAACTACAACAACTTTTATAGTTTGGTAATTGCTCTCTGTGAGCATGTAACACTTCAAAACTACAACAACTTTTATAGTTTGGATATTTCTCAATGTGTGCAGAACATGTAACACTTCAAAACTACAACAGCTTTTATAGTCTGGTAATTGCTCTCTGTGAGCATGTAACACTTCAAAACTACAACAACTTTTGTAGTTTGGTAATTGCTCTCTGTGTGCAAAACATATAACACTTCAAAACTACAACAACTTTTATAGTTTGGATATTTCTCTATGTGTGCAGAACATGTAACACTTCAAAACTACAACAACTTTTGTAATTTGGTAATTGCTCTCTGTGTGCAAAACATGTAACAATTCAAAACTACAACAACTTTTATAGTTTGGATATTTCTCTATGTGTGCAGAACATGTAACACTTCAAAACTACAACAACTTTTATAGTTTGGATATTTCTCTATGTGTGCAGAACATGTAACACTTCAAAACTACAACAGCTTTTATAGTTTGGTAATTGCTCTCTGTGAGCATGTAACACTTCAAAACTACAACAACTTTTATAGTTTGGTAATTGCTCTCTGTGAGCATGTAACACTTCAAAACTACAACAACTTTTATAGTTTGGTAATTGCTCTCTGTGAGCATGTAACACTTCAAAACTACAACAACTTTTATAGTTTGGATATTTCTCTATGTGTGCAAAACATGTAACACTTCAAAACTACAACAACTTTTATAGTTTGGTAATTGCTCTCTGTGTGCAAAACATATAACACTTCAAAACTACAACAACTTTTATAGTTTGGATATTTCTCTATGTGTGCAGAACATGTAACACTTTAAAACTACAACAGCTTTTATAGTTTGGTAATTTCTCTATGTGTGAACAAAATGTAATACTTCAAAACCACAACAACTTTTATAGTTTGATAATTGCTCTAGGTGTGAAAAATATGTAACTCTTCTAAAACTACAACAACTTTTATAGTAATTGCTCTCTGTGTGCAAAACATGTAACACTTCAAAAATACAACAGCTTTTGTAGTTTGGAAATTGCTCTCTGTGTGCAAAACATGTAACACTTCAAAACTACAACAACTTTTGTAGTTTGGTAATTGCTCTCTGTGTGCAAAACATGTAACACTTCAAAACTACAACAACTTTTATAGTTTGGTAATTGCTCTCTGTGTGAAAAATATGTAACTCTTCTAAAACTACAACAACGTTTGTAGTTTGGTAATTTCTCTATGTGTGCAAAACATGTAACACTTCAAAACTACAACAACTTTTGTAGTTTGTTAATTGCTCTCTGTGTGCAAAACATGTAACACTTCAAAACTACAACAACTTTTGTAGTTTGGTAATTGCTCTCTGTGTGCAAAACATGTAACACTTCAAAACTACAACAACTTTTATAGTTTGGATATTGCTCTCTGTGTGCAAAACATGTAACACTTCAAAACTACAACAACTTTTATAGTTTGGTAATTGCTCTCTGTGTGCAAAAAATGTAACACTTCAAAACTACAACAACTTTTAAATTTTGGTTATTGCTGTCTGTGTGCAAAACATGTAACACTTCAAAACTACAACAACTTTTATAGTTTGGATATTGCTCTCTGTGTGCAAAACATATAACACTTCAAAACTACAACAATTTTTGTAGTTTGGTAATTGCTCTATGTGTGAAAAAAATGTAATACTTCAAAACTACAACAAATTTTATAGTATTAACACTTCAAACCTACAACAACTTTTATAGTTTGGTAATTGCTCGATGTGTGAAAAACATGTAACACTTAAAAACTACAACAACTTTTATAGGTTGGTAATTGCTCTGAGTGCAAAATATGTAATACTTCAAAACTACAACAACTTTCATAGTTTGGTAATTGCTCTCTGTGTGCAAAACATGTAATACTTTAAAACTACAACAACTTTTATAGTTTGGTAATTGCTGTGTGTGAACAAAATGTAATACTTCAAAACTACAACAACTTTTATAGTTGGGTAATTGCTCTATGTGTGAAAAAAATGTAATACTTCAAAACTACAACACTTTTTACGGTTTGGTAATTGTGTCTGTGTGAAAAACATGTAACACTTCAAAACTACAACAACTTTTATAGTTTAGTAATTGTTCTCTGTGTGAAAAACATGCAATATTTCAAACATACATACAAGTGGTGTTTTAAAAGTTACCAGAAAAGTGCCATATCACTTTTAAATATCTAATAATCAATATTTTTAAGGAAATGTTGACAGTAATGACTTTCAAGTATATTTTATTAAATGCATCTCTTTATGTTTATGTATTACAAATATTGCACATTCTATAATCAAAGTAGCAATGTCATGTCAATGTGAGCGGGGCAGCTACAAATAACACATTTTCCCATTTATGTACCCATGGTTTATAACAAGTTCTAAAATGCTTAGTAAGAATTTTCCGTATGCATTTGTGCACTACCATGGGCAGGTTGTCAACGTCATCAAACTTTGATCCAAGCATCTTCGCTTTTATGATAGTGGACAAATACATACAGAAAATACCCACTATACATTTCAGAACTTGTTATAAATCATGGGTACATAAATGGGAAAATTGTGTTACGAATGCAGGATAGTATTTTGAGAAGATTCAATTATGAGGTAGTTTTCCAACAACAACTGGTGTGTGGCTTTTTAAGTAAAACATTTATGTGTTATTTGTAGCTGCCCCACTCACATTAAAATGACATTGCTTCTTCGATTATAAAATGTGCGATGTTTGTAATACATAAACATAAAGAGATGCATTTAATATTTAATATTAATTATTAAAAGTGATATGGCACTTTTCTGGAATTTTTTAAAACAACCCTCGTACATACATACATACATACAGACAAGAGCAAGTATATGTGCCCCTCCCCCAAGATAGGGACATACAAGCAAACTGTTGTTTATAAGCAATAGCTCTTTTTTACTTAATCTTTTCAATATCTGCTGCAGAGGCAGGAAAATGCAAAATAAATGAGACATCATAATTCAGAAATGTAGCTTTACAACTAAATACTATCTCTGCTCTCCAGAAGTATGTATAAGTATTCTATAATGAAAACAGTTAAGTTACAAGAGGGTTATTATGATCACAGTGACAATATCCTTTCACTCTTCTTCTTTTGCAGGTTTCTTTGTATCCGTACATAAGTTAGTTACTATCATCCTTGTTAATGTAACCCATAAAATGTATTCGAAAAGGCATAGTCATACAGATTGAATACTTGTTCACGTTCGGGCAATCTGATATTTTGAGTAGGTCAAGGTATTGTCAAAGAATTCACACAAGTACTAGCAGTTGGCAAAAATCCATCAATGACTTCACAAAACTGTATAGATGGCTGTATCTTAAACCCAAGAACTGGTTCTTCGTCTGTGCTTGTAACAAACTGCAGTATACTGGACAGTGTTATGTTGCCTCTTCTTCCAGCTGAAGTTTAGATCAGAGCAAGTGTTTAAAATTAGTTTTGCAAAAATAAACAAGAGTTGAGTGTGTAATATGCATAGGACCTTGACACAAATAAGAGGGACAAGATGGCCATAAATCTATCACCTGATCTATGGCCCATTATCAAACTGCTAAATTTCTGAAAATTACTTAACAAGAGGACCATGATGGTCCTATATCGCTCACCTGATTTAATAGAACTTTAAAAGTTTTTAAAATTGAATCTTCATACATTTAAGCAAAATGAGCCACACCCAATGGCCATGTTTATCAACTGATAAAAATCATTTGAACAATCTTGGTAAAGGGTCATCCAAGGAGCATTTGTGCCAAATTATTTTCAAATTAGGCCAGTGCTTTTGTACAAGTATTTTAAAACATTTACTATTTGTACATAAAAGGAAAACAAGCCCCACCCCCTGGCGGCCATGTTTTTTAACGGATTGGAATTATTTGAACAATCTTGATAGAGGATCACCAGAGGAACATTTGTGCCAAATTATTTTTTAAATCAGGCCAGTAATTTTGGACAAGAAGATTCTTAATTAGTTTTCAATATATATACATATAAGGAAAACAAGCCCAGTCCTCTGGGAAATGTAATTGAGATAACATCATACTTAATTTTTACTGTCCAACCAGCTATAACAGTCACCTTGTTTAAGCAACAACTTGGTTTAAGCAGCCACTTGATAATTTACTAAAATGACAATTTCAGCCACCTGCCTTAAGCAGCCAACATTTTGCCTTTCCTTCGATTGCTGCTTAAGTCAGGTTTGACTTTTTATAGAAAGTGTCCTTCATTGGTAAAACATATTTCAAATGTATTCTATGACTTAAAAAGATACCTGTTACTTCTCTCATGTACTTAATGAAAAGACCGTAAACATCTTTTTCATACTGAATGGCGTTACTTCCTTCTGCTGAGAAATTTGGTTTTAACATGGTTACCACTCTCTTCATAGTGATGACAATCGCTGATGACTGAAGGAGGAATTTCAGCACTGGAAGACCCATGAACAACTGAAAAATAAAATTTATTTAAAGGAAATACAAAAAGGTCAATTGATTGAATGGAGTTTAATGCCTTTTGTACAATTTTGCAGTTATATATTGCGGTCAGTTAACCTAACAATGTTTCATTGGTGCAAAATAATTAGTATCTATGAAGTACAGGGTTAAAGTTGACTGTTCCTGACACAAATCATGACTGTGTGACATATCATATTGCAGTAAAGTTTATAAAGATTTTCTAACAGAGTAGATAACCATGCAGGACTCATCAAGGTTAAGTCACATGTTGAATCTCATTGACCTGTGACAAGTAGAGATATGGACCTAAACACAAAGATTAACAAAATGTTGACGCCAGATGGATGGACTGATATATGGACAGAAATCGTCAATCCATAGACCGCATTTATGTTGCAATTCGGCCAAAAAGGGCATTAACTAAAAGATTATTGAAGCTAGAGTTACTCTGCTTGCACACTGCACTTCCTGTCATTGGCCATTTGAATATCTAGGTTATGGCCCAGACAAGCAATTTTTAACATAAAAGAAGTTGGATAATCCAAACATTATTGATGCTAGAGTTATGGTTCTTGTACACTGCACTTCCTCAAACTGGCCTATATTCATATATGAAATTTCACTTGAATATCTTTAATACTTAGAAAGTTATGTTCTGGACAAGCTAGACAAATTGTGTACACCGACGAAAGGGTGACTGCAATATCTCAGACTATTCTCAAACACTCGTGCTAAAAATACTGGAATAAAGTGTTAAACAATATAGGCAACTTTTACTTTGTCAAATATGGAAAATCAAGTGCAGCCGGGCGCCCCTGGCGGCCATGCTTTTTGACGAATCATAACGGCTTGAACAATCTTGGTAGAAGGTCACCCAAGGAACATTTCTGCCAAATCATATTGAAATCTGGTGAGCAGTTTTCGTATGAGAAGATTTTTTTACAATAACCATATATGGAAAACCATCCCCAGCCTCACAATGGCTTCACCCAAGGATCAATTAGGTGAAATTGTTTTTAAATAAGGCCAGTAGTTTCTGTCAAGAAGAATTTTAATGTTTTCCTTTTCGTTGCCATGGCAACCACAATTGTGTATGAAATACAATTATTTGGACAATGTTTTAAAGGGGATCATGTAAGGAACATTTAAGTGAAATTAGCTATGTGGTTTAGGAGGAGTTGTTGATTTAAGAAATTGTTGGCGACGGTGAGCTAAAAATGTACCTTCTCATACAGTATTTGGACAAGAGGGCCATGATGGCTCTTGATCGCTCACCTGAGTTATGCAATGTTATTTGTCATACCAACCACAATTACTCATTTTGCAGTCAGGTAAGCTTATACAAGAGGGCAAGTATCGCTCCATATCATCAAGACAAACATTCTGACAAAGTTTCAAGCTGCAGAAGTCTCTCGAGTGTTAAATAGATTTTTTCTCAAATTTGGCCCAGTGACTTAGTTTTTGACCTGACATGACCCATATTTGTGTTTGGCCTAGATATCATCAAGACAAACATTCTTAAAAAGTTTCAACATGCTCAAGTTAAAAATGCAGCTTCCAGAGTGTTAACAAGATTGTCCTTCAATTTGGCCAAGTGACCTTGTTTTTGACCAGAAATGACTCATATTTAACCTTGGCCTAGATATAATCAAGACAAACATTCTGACAAAGTTTCAACATGCTCAATTAAAAGATACGGCTCAAGAAATGTTAACAAGATTTTTCTTTAAGTTGGCCTAGTGACCTAGATCTAGACCTGACATGACCCATATTCATGCTTGGCTTAGCTATTATCAAGACAAATATTCTTACAAAGTTTCAAGTTGCTGAAGTAAAAATTACAATATCTACAGTGTTAACAAGATTTTTCTCAAACTTGCCTTAGTGACCTATTTTTTGATCCGACTAGACCAATATTCAAACTTAGCCTAGATATCATTAAGACAAACATTCTGACAAAGTTTCAACATGCTCAAGTTAAAAATGCGACTTCCAAAGTCTTAACAAGATTTTCTTTCAATTTGACTTATCGACCCAAGTTCAATTTGACCTAGTGACCTAGTTTTTGACCCCACATGACCCAGTTTCAAACTTGTCTAAGATTTGATGAAGATGTATGTTCTGATAAACTTTCATGAAGATTGGATGCAAAATGTTGCCTGTAGAGTGTTACCAATGGAATTGTTGATGACGCACGACGGACGGACAACAGACAAAAGGTGATCGCAATACATGTAGCTCACCTTGACCACTTCGTTCTCAGGTAAGCTAAACAAGAGGGCCATGATGGCCCTTGAATCGCTCACCTGATTTTTTATTTTTTTTTCACTTAAGCTATATAAGCCTCGCCCCCTGGCAGCCATAGTTTCCAACCAATCAACTTGGCTTGAAGGAATCTAATAGAGGGTCACCCTAGGAAAATTTCTACAAAATTATTTGAAAATTGGCCGGATACTTTTGGAGGAGAAGATTTTTTAAGTTTTCACTATAGCCATATAATGCAAAATAGCCCTGCCCACTGGCGGCCATGTTTTTTGACCAATCAACATGGCTTGAAGGAATCTGAAAGTGGGTCATCCAAGAAACATTTCTACAAAATTATTTGAAAATCGGGCCGACACTTTTGGAGAAGAAGAATTTTTAAGTTTGCACTATAGCCATATAAGGCAAAATAGCCCCGCCCCCCTGGCGGCCATGTTTTTTGACCAATCAACATGGCTTGAAGGAATCTGGTAGAGGGTCATCCAAGGAACATTTCTACAAAATTATTTGAAAATCTGCCAACCACTTTGGGAGAAGAAGAATTTTGATTTTTTTTTCGTTTCGTTGCCATGGAAACCAGAATTCTGCATGGATCCCTAAAATTTGAATGAATTCTGGTGAGGTCATTAAGAGGTTGCTTTCTGTGAAGTTTCATCCCAATTGACCCACTGGTTACAGAGGAGAAGATGTTGAAGATTTTTTAAGTTTTCACTTTGGCCATATAAGGCAAAATAGCCCCCGCCCCCTGGCGGCCATGTTTTTCGACCAATCAACATTGCTTGAAGGAATCTGATAGAGGGTCACCCAAGGAACATTTCTACAATTTTTTTTGAAAATCAGCCTGACACTTATGGAGGAGAAGATTTTTTAAGTTTTCACTATAGCCATAAAAGGCAAAATAGCCCCGTCCCCTGGCGGCCATGTTTTTTTGACCAATCAACATGGCTTGAAGGAATCTGATAAAGGATCACCCAAGGAACATTTCTACAAAATTATTTAAAAATCGGCCTGACACTTTTGGAGGAGAAGATTTTTTTAAGTTTGCACTATAGTCATATAAGGCAAAATAGCCCCGCCCCCCCCTGGCGGCCATGTTTTTCGACCAATCAACATGGCTTGAATGAATCTGATAGAGGGTCACCCAAGGAACATTTCTACAAAATTATTTGAAAATCGGCCTTACACTTTCGGAGGAGAAGATTTTTTAAGTTTTCACTATAGCCATAAAAGGCAAAATAGCCCCGTCCCCTGGCGGCCATGTTTTTTTGACCAATCAACATGGCTTGAAGGAATCTGATAAAGGATCACCCAAGGAACATTTCTACAAAATTATTTAAAAATCGGCCTGACACTTTTGGAG
The DNA here is from genome assembly GCA_031761405.1 of Serripes groenlandicus. Classification (NCBI taxonomy): domain Eukaryota; kingdom Metazoa; phylum Mollusca; class Bivalvia; order Cardiida; family Cardiidae; genus Serripes; species Serripes groenlandicus. The sequence continues at coordinate 96,828,008 of JASEVX010000003.1, forward strand.
GAGAAGATTTTTTTAAGTTTGCACTATAGTCATATAAGGCAAAATAGCCCCGCCCCCCCCTGGCGGCCATGTTTTTCGACCAATCAACATGGCTTGAATGAATCTGATAGAGGGTCACCCAAGGAACATTTCTACAAAATTATTTGAAAATCGGCCTTACACTTTCGGAGGAGAAGATTTTTTAAGTTTTCACTATAGCCATATAAGGCAAAATAGCCCCGCCCCCCCCCCCCCCCCCCCTGGCGGCCATGTTTTTCGACCAATCAACACGGCTTGAAGGAATCTGATAGAGGGTCATCCAAGGAACATTTCTACAAAATTATTTGAAAATCTGCCAACGAATTTGGGAGAAGAAGAATTTTGAAGTGTGGGGTTTCGGTTTCGTTGCCATGGAAACCAGAGTTTTGCATGGATCCCAAAAATTTGAAGGAATTCTGGTGAGGTCATTGAGAGGATGCTTTCTGTGAAGTTTCATCCAAATTGACCCACTGGTTACTGAGGAGAAGAAGTTGACGCACGACGGACAAAAGGTGATCACAATAACTCACCTTGAGCAAAGCTCAAGTGAGCTAAAAATATATCTGAAACTTACATCATACATTCCAAGAACATTAAACCCTTCCCTCAGCTTCTTCACTGCTAAGGACTGTGGTTCTTCAGTTTTGACAATCTCCTCCACCACTTCAGGGGAAAGAAATGTCGGTAATTTACCATTCTGAAGAATGGTCAAGGCTGTAATAAATGACAGTTGCTTGTTAATACATAATTTTCTATTTTTTGGGCCAATATTTTCTAATAGCATTTTGGTACAAACCAAACTCATCCTTTACTACATGTGTGTGTGTGCATGCTGTTAACAATGACTTTCAATTCTGATTATCCCCGCTCATCTGTACGTCTTTAGCAAGGAACTCCTCCCAGACCATTCTTCAATTACAATTTTACCTTTGCGGTCAAATTGGGGGTCATTGGGTGGTCATTGTGTGGTCAAAAAGGGGTAAAAAGTAGCATCTGTCCTTCTTAGCAAGGAACTCCTCCCAAACTATTAGAAACTTCAAACTTTGGGAAATGATAGCTGAATGGTCTGAGGAGTGCACAATACTTTTTCACATTTTAATTGTTCCCCTGGTGGAGTGGACAGGGGACAAAAACGGAAATTTTCAGAACATGGTCATGTAGCATATCATATTGAACAGGATGATGAGTAGAAAATTCTCGTTAGGGGTCAACAAGTATGTGCGTGGATATGCAATGGCTTGCCATCGATTGCGCAATTCTAGTTAATGATTGTTTTTGATGGAACAAAGACCTCATTAAAACAAGAGGCCAAAGATGGCCCTAAATTGATCGCCCGAGTACTGGCCAATAATCAAACTTCTATAATTACAGAAAAATTGTTGAAAAGGGCAAACAGAATTGCAAAAATAAATAATATTCTAACAAGATTTGCAAGCTTTGGTGACAAAGAACAATCTTAAAGATGATCTATTCTTCTATCCCCATATGTATAATTACCCACATTTGGCTATTGCACTGAACTGTTTAAACTACTACAACTCCTACTCATTACTGTTTGAAGTGTAAGTGTTAGAGAAACAAAGAGCTGTCGGAGGACAGCATACTCGACTATTTCACCGCTTATTTGATTACTGAGATAATGGACTCTAATGTAGTTGCATGCTTAACATTAACCACAATGTCTTAAAGGGTGATAATTTGCATTATATGCAGGATAGAGTTATTTAACTTGATTATTTTCATAGGTGTGATGGTTAGGAAGGGTTTATAACGTTTAAATAGAATGCATCAAGTAGTTACTAAGATATGAGCTCTTAATGTAGTTGCACGCAAACCTTTAACCATAGTGCAAGAAGTTGCACCATATGCAACTAGTTAAAAGTAATTGCAAGGTGCAAAGTGACCTTGACCTTTGACCTTATGATCCCATGATCTGTTTGAGTCAAGTGCTGATCATGACCATTACCAAAACTAAGTTTCAGGGTCATAGGCCTAAGCAATCAGTAGTTTTAAGGCAAGGAATGTTTCTGTATTGAAGGTCACAGTGAACTTGACCTTTGACCTATTGACTCCAAACTCTCTAGGCATCACCAACTTGCTATGTCATGTATGTCCATTCCAAGTTTGAAGATCATAGGCCTAGGCGTATGTAAGTTATAAGGGTAAATGCTAGCTTTCACAAAAACTTTAACCATTAACTGTTTTTTTACAGAAAGGTCACAGTGACCTTGACCTTTGACCTAGTAACTCCAAACTCTCTAGGCAAAACCAACTTGAAGAGCACAGGCCTAAGTGAATGTTAGTTATACGGGTAAATGCTAGCTTGCACGAAAACTTTAACCCTGAACAGTTTCCATATAGAAGGTCACAGTGACCTTGACCTTTGACCTACTGACTCCAAAGTTTATAGGCATCCCCAACTTGCTATGAAGAATATCCATACAAAGTTTAATGACCATAGGCCTAGGTGTATGTTAGTTATAAGGGTAAATGCTAGCTTGCACAAAAACTTTAACCATGTTTCTATATAGAAAGTTACAGTGACCTTCAGCTTTGACCTACTAACTTCCAACTGTGTAGGCATCACCAACTTGCTATGAAGTATGTCCAGACCAAGTTTGAAGATCATTGGCCTAGGCGTATGTAAGTTATAAGGGTAAATGCTAGCTTTCACAAAAACTTTAACCAACAGCAACGGCGACGTGTCTACAATAGCTCCCCTTATTCTTCGAATAGACAAGCTAATAAAAACAAGAGCTGTCGGAGGACAGCGCGCTCGACTATATGCTGCTTATTCACATAAAGCACTATTTCATTAAATTGCACTTAAGTACTATTAAATCATATTATATACACTATATGTAAAAGCAACTGAATAGATACATACATTTAAATACATATAATTTAAAAATAAGATTTCCTAAGTCAATCAAGGGCCATTACTCCATATTTAAGATACAATGAGGTTATCTAACCTAATTTTACGATGGTCCTTAATAAATGTGTGAAGTATGAAGTGATTTGAATGATGTAACTTTAACGTTGAGCTAAACGCCAATGTTAAAACTGACCGAGTCCAAAATTAGCAAAATCTTAAAAAAAAGGTTTTCCAAATGTCTGACACCATGCAAAACCCGTTTGATATGTTGAAGAATTATATTTGATAAATGAATGATCACAATTAGAAAGGAATGTAACCAAAAATTATGAATTTATCTAAAATTCTCAAAATCAAACAAAAATCATGTTTTTTACCCCCTAAAAGTCACACTCAGCATCTTCAAACACAATTACTTATGAATGAAAATGCCAACTTGCCCTAAATCTTAAACCGGACGCCGACGGAGACGGAGACGCCGACGCCGGTTCGAGTAGTAAAGCTCTCATATTCTTCGAATAGTCGAGCTAATGACATATGATTAATTATTGAAAATGTTTTCCTGCAGCGATACACCATTTTCATAAAACCTAGGAGGTAAATGCAAAAGCCAAAATGATCTCAACACGCACTGTGAACTTGAACATGCTATGGGGATAATTTGTTGTCCGTTTCTTTGTTGTGGTTTTTAAACTACAGACATATCAGAATAGGAATAATAAATTCATAAAAGTGATCTATCGTAATTTAGACAACAGTTAGGAGTTGAAATGTTGGTAAATAGATCACTTTTCTTAATGGCCTCATGATCTGATTTACTTGACAATTCATAATAGATTACTCATATGAATTTATTATTTCTTAAACATGTATAAATATCTGTATGTCAGGCTGACCGATAGATGAAACAACATACCAAGAATGATTCCAACTGTCTTATAATCTGCAGCCAACAAATCTCGTAAACCATTATCAAAGTATTTCTCTTTCAATTCAAGCTGGATCAATCGAAAGAATTCTTTTCGTGGTCCACCAAAATCACATGCTTGCTGAAAGAAAAAATCCCAATACTTTTTTATTAACCCTTATTCTGCCAAATTCTCAAAATGGGATATTCTGTTCTCTCTATTTAAAGGTTTTCAATTTCATAACCGGAGGCATTTTAATACAACATGTTCCAGAGATAATTTCTTTATTCCAGTATCAGAGCGGCAAGCAATGATAATTCAGGCGAGATGGCTTGTCTGCTTTTTCATTGTTTGCAAAAACAATAACAGTCGTGTATGGTGGAATAAGAGTTATAAAATTGAACTTTTGTAATAAGAATTGAGATTCAAGTGAAGAAGCTTTGATTTTTTTTAAATGTATAATGTTTGCCAAAAGATGTGTTGCTCAACATCACTGGAGCATGACCTCAAAATGGCTGGTTTTCGAAAGGAACCAAGCTCTCATCAATATTTAACTACTATCCAAGTTTGGTGAAGGGCAGATAAGAAACTGAAGGTCTATTGTGTTCACAAGCTGTATTATAGAAATTTTGACAATTTCAAGGGCCATAATCCAGTCATGAAAGGGCAAATCTGGCTGGTTTTCGAAAGAAACCAAGCTCTCATCAATATTTAACTACTATCTAAGTTTGGTGAAGATCAGATAGTAAATGGAGCCTCTATTGTGTTCACAAGGTCTATTATAGCAATTTTGACAATTTCAAGGGCCATAATCAAGTCTTCTATGGGCGGATCTGGCTGGTTTTCGAAAGGAACCGAGCTCTCATCAATATTTAACTACTATCTAAGTTTGGTTGAGATACAATCAAAACTTAAGACTTTATCGCGTTCACAAGCAATTGTTTACGGACGCACGCACGATGGACACAATGCCATGGCATAAGCTCTTCTGGCCTTTGGCCAGTATAGCTAAAAACATCAAAGGAACAAATCAGATTAAACTATATTAAAATCCGGTCAGTGGTTTCAGAGGAGAAGACTTCGGAGTGTGATATCGAAATAAATAGTCATTGATAAGAAAATATATATGGAATTTTCTCACTTATTATGATGATGTCTTTCAATATCACACTCCAGCAATCAAATTTTCTTTTTGAACATTTAAACTATTTGATAGTTCTGGCACAGTGAGTGATGTTGGGAGTATCTCACAGATGACAACACGTCATAACAATGAGTGATATCAGAAAATATCTCACTGATAATTTTCAGTATTTTACAGATTAGCGTAAAATAAATTGGGTTTGCTTTTGCACTAAAATATTAACTATTTACAATGACTGCATTTAAATAGAGGGTATTTGATTGTTGAAGTGTGATTACTGATATCAAAATATATCACATCGATAAGTGAGATAATCACTAACATGAAGTGCGAGTCAAAATATTGAATTTTCTCAGTGATGTTTGATGACGATATATTTTGAAATCACACTCCAACAATCAAATCTTAATTTATACTAATTGTTACTGATGACAACGGGAAATATCTCACCGACAATTTTCAGTATTTCACCGATTTGTAGAAAAAAGCAATATTCACTAAATGTTTAAGCTTTCTTAATGTGTGACTAAAAACTACTAAAGTTTAGGCAATATTTAATACCTCGTTATAAAACTGAACTTCAAGTGTCTTCCTGAGTTCTTCTGTGGATAGGACACCGACCTCCTCCATGCCCGTTACTAAGAGATTATCCCTGTCCACGCTTATGAAAGTTGTTTCACCCTCAATTGAAGAAGCTGCATCTTCCACCTCCAACGGCCTTCCTACAACAATCTCTTGTTGTATTTTCCTGAGTATTTCCACTGGATTGCTTATGTTGTTGTTTTTACAAAAGATAATACAAGCATTTACTGTATCATTTAATTGATCATGGACTTCTCCAAAGACACGTGTTTCGTTTGAGTTCAGAGCTTCATGGGAAAGCCCACTGCTATCCTGCATATGTGTGCCATGCAAGTTGATTTCATGATTTTCAACATGCGAATCCTGGTTCTGAACATCAAGAGAATTTTGAAAGGAGGCTTCATGAGAGTTCTGGGTTTCAACAAAAGTTTCAGAATAGTCAGTCAAAACATAGTTGAAATACTGGTTTTGGCCTTCATCTTCATCTTCATAATCTACTGGTATTTGTTGATCATTAACCACAGTGACATAGGAGCTAATATCTGGCAGTTCCAATGGTTGACTGCAATGTCTCACATGATCTCTTAATTCTTGAATAGCAAACGCAACGTGACATTTCTCGCTTGCAATCTGCACACTTGGCTCTTTTATAGCCGCAACTATAGGTTCAACAGATAACGAATGTTGAATCGGTCTAACATATATTCTGGCCTGAGGTCCAACATTGATTTTCAAATCATTTGAAGTCCATGGGGGAGGAATTGCAACAAGATTTCGCCCATTTTGCATTGTCCTTAATAGTTCAAAGCCCCCACTTTGTTTTAATTTTGGAAACACTTCGTCACTTTTTAACAAGTCTATTACCTCTTCTTCATTAAAAGTGCTCAACACTTTAACTTTCTTCAGGCCAAGTCCTGTTTTATGGAGAACTTCTTTTTCTGCACAAGATGGTGTCCTTTGTTGCTCAATAGAACTTATACAAAAAAACTGTGCTGTCCAGCTACCAGCCTTATGTTTCTTTCCGACCCTTTGGTTTGCCTTTTGTCTACACAAATTTCGAAATCCAGGAAACATTCTTGAACTAGGGTTGTTGGTGTTGGAAATCTAGAATTGATATGAAAAAATAATTAGTTTAAACTGACTTGTTCAGTGAGAAAAGTTTCTATATCAACATACATTGAAATATAACTATATAAACCATTAGAGCTGCATTAATCCAATCCAATCAATCTTAATTCGATTGTGACACCAGACACAGTCCATAAAATTCACAATGCATATCCCTCAATTTTCAATGCAATACGTTCGATATTTTTAGCACCAAACTGTACAGCCAATGGATTTTAAAGCTTAGGAAAATCTGCTGCTTTCCAAGCTATGAGTTCTTTGCTATATGATTTATATTCTCTTAAAATTGTGTCGTTTCATTTATTTATGATTGAATTTCCATTATATGCCTTAATGACAATCTTTGTAACAAGAGCTGTCGGAGAACAGCGAGCTTGACTATTCCACTGCTTATTTAAGTTACTGAGATAATGGACTCTAATGTAGTTACATGCAAAACATTAAGCACAATTCCTTAAAGGGTGATAATTTGCATTATATGCAGGATAGAGTTATTTAACTTAATTATTTTAATAGGAGTGATAGTTAGGAAGGGATGTATAACATTCAATGGAATGCATTAAGTAGTTAATAAGATATGGACTCTTAATGTAGTTGCACGCAAACCTTTAACCATAATTTCTAAGTAAAAAACCGGCAACAATTTGCATCATCTGCAGAATAGAGTTATCTTAATTGGTTGTGTTTATAGTTGTGAAATTAGGAAAGGTTGTATAAAGTTTCAATACAATGCTTCTAGTTGTTAATGAGATTACACTCTAAATGTAGTTGCAAAACTTAATCCAGAATTTCTAAGTCCAAAAAGGGCCATAACTTGCATAAAATGCTGGATAGAGTTATCGTATAAAGTTCCAATGCAATGCAGGAAGTAGTTACTAAGATATGTTCTCTTAACCCTTTCCCTCATATAGACGCTTTCTGACGCCTCTGCAGCAGACGGCCTTTTGAAAACATAGTGACAAAAGAAGAAATTGCACAAAACATGCAATTTCTCCTTTTACCACAATGTTTTCCACTTTTGGTCATAGGTTATCCATTCAATTATGGAGATTTTCTATTTTTTGACAAAATACGTTCAAAGTTGTCTGATGTAAAATTGCCATATGAGGAAAAGGGTTAATGTAGTTGCATGCAAAACTTTAACCAGAATTTATAAGTCCAAAAAGGGCCATAACTTGAATAAAATGCAGGATAGAGTTATTTAACTTGAAAATCAACATAGGTGTGATAGTTGGAAAGGGTTGCATAAAGTTTCAAAGCAATACATGAAGTAAATACTAGGATATCGACTTTTAATGTAGTTGCATGCAAAGCTTTAACCAAATTTCTAGTTAAAATAGGGCCATAAACTGCAAAATATACTGAATAGAGTTATCATACTTGATTGTTTACATAGGTGTGATGGTTGGGAAGGACTGTGTAAGGTTTCAATGCAATGCTTTAAGTAGTTACTAAGAGATGGTCTCTTAATGTAGTGTATGCAAAACTTTAATCAGAATTTCTAAGTAAAGAAAGGGCCATAACTTGCATAAAATGCAAGGATCAAGTTATCATACTTGATAATCTACATAGGTGTGATAGTTGGGTAGGATTGTATAAAGTTTCAATGCAATGCATCTAGTAAATACTGAGATATGGACTCTTTAATTTAGTTGCACGCAAAACTTTAACCAGAATTTCTAAGTAAAAAAAAGGGCCATAATTTGCATAAAATGCAGGATAGAGTTATCTAACTTGATAATCTACACAGGTGTGATAGTTGGGTAGGGTTGTAGAAAGTTTCAATGCAATGCATCAGGTAAATACAGAGATATGAACTCTTAATTTAGTTGCACACAAAACTTTAACCAGAATTTCTAAGTAAAAAAAGGGCCATAACTTGCATAAAATAGAGGATAGAGTTATCTAACTTGATAATCTACATAGGTGTGATGCTTGGGTAGGGTTGTATAAAGTTTCAATGCAATGCATCAAGTAAATACTGAGATATGGACTCTTAATTTAGTTGCACGCAAAACTTTAACCAGAATTTCTAAGTAAAAAAGGGCCATAACTTGCATAAAATGCAGGATACAGTTATCTAACTTGATAATCTACATATGTGTGATAGTTTAGTAGGGTTGTAGAAAAATTCAATGCAATACATGTAGTATTTAAGTACTTTCATGCAAAACCTTAACCAAAGTGTGACGTGGACGCCGACGCCAGGGTGAGTAGTATAGCTCTCATATTCTTCGAATAGTCGAGCTAAAAATGTAATTTTGTTCTCGGATGAATGCTGGAAAACCGCTATTGCTCCATATCAATACCACATTTGCCCGCATCAAATATAGAAGGCCTTTGAAAACACTGTGTAGGAAGATTTAAGGCTGCTCGTAATGAGCAATCTTTACTCTTCCTGCATTGTTTTCCACTTTTTCAGTAATGTAATCATAATTCACCCATTATTGATAAGTGTTGAATTAATGCTTTAAATTTTGAGTCCAATAAAATTCTTATGGAGGAAAGATTTAATTGAATGTCATTAAATAATATAGCTCATACCTGTAATTATGAGAATTCCTAACTCATTATTATTATAATCCATAATCACTCTTAATTAAGTTAATAGTCCCCATCGAGCCATTACACAACTTGGTTTTAAAAATGGCTCTTTGAGAACTTGAAAGAGAGGACAGTGTGCAATGACGACACAAATATGTTGATTGGCATACATGCCATAAAGGGACATGTCATGTCAGCCACTTGCAGAGTATTTGTGTGGAGTACAGTTGGTTAAAATCCCAGGAAGCATGGTAATAGGGTAACTGACTGCTGTATATAACTGAAACTTTGTTGAAACAGCATTAAACCCCATTCAAACAAAAACCCTTTGCTCCATAGTACAGCATTTTCCCGCACCCAATACAGAAGGCTTCAAAAAACAGTAGGGAGAGTTCAGATTGCTTGTCACAAGCAATATTAACTCTTCCTGCATTGATTTTCACTCTGTTGAAGTAAATGTAAACATAATTCACCCATTACTGATAAGAAGTGAATTAACCCTATGCTCCATAATACCACATTTTCCCGAACCCGATACAGAAGGCCTTTAAAAACAGTGTAGGAAGAATTCAAAATGCTCGTAGTGACTACACTGTTTTCACTCTGTCAGTACATGTTTTAAATTTTATAGCTCAGGGGGTAAAGCAAATCGCCCTGTAAGCGGGCGGTCCCTCGTCCCGGACTGGCTGCATATTTTTCAATGTCTGGTTACATTTGGCACCCAACAGGGGGCCATGACTAGACTGTAGGTGCTTTGGGATCGTACCACAAATGATCTATAGGTGTATCAGATTAGAAATTCAAGGATGAATACTGTTGTTCTGGGGGTGTATGTAACTATGTGTAGTTGGTAACCTACTCCAGATGAATATGTGCAAGCGGCCTGGTTAGCTCTGTCGGTACAGCAATAGCACGGAAAGCGAGAGACTTATGTTTTCAATTTGGATGAGTTAAAGAAAATGGTTAATCACTTACTGTAATCGACAGACTGTCAGTTTAATATATATAGGTATAATTCCGTTTTATTATGGTTCAGTTATATTGGTCTCTGTAAATTTGAAATACGTGAGTAGTCCAGATTTATTACACAACACAGCTGACTCGCGTTAAATATACATGTTACACATTTATCGAGGGGTTGTCTAAGTACAGTGTGTGTATAGGGATTTTCTCAAAGTTTTCGGGCATAAGTTGGAAATTCCGGACGTTCAAAATTGTCTTTAATTTCTGGACGTTAAACTTTGAACTTTTTGGGAAATATGGTAGCCGTACCTGTTATGGTTCAAAAGAAGTGGTCAAGGTTAAAGTTTTTTTCGACAGACAGACAGACAGGCCAAAAACTAGATGCCCACCGAATCGGTGATTCATGAAAATATGGAAGCCGTACCTGTAACGGTTCAAAAGGAGTGGTGAAGGTTAAAGTTTTCTTTGCCACAGACAAAGAAGTTTTCAAAATGTAGGTCAAAGGTCAAGGTCGCAAGGTGAAAAATCTTGGTACTGACAGAAAGGTCATGTCACAAGGAATACACATGTGAAATATGGAAGCCGTACCTGTTATGGTTCAAAAGTAGTGGTGAAGGTTAAAGTTTTCTTTGCCACAGACAAAGAAGTTTTCAAAATGTGGGTCAAAGGTCAAGGTCGCAAGGTGAAAAATGTTGTTACTGACAGAAAGGTCATGTCACAAGGAATACACATGTGAAATATGGTAGCCGTACCCGTTATGGTTCAAAAGTAGTGGTGAAGGTTAAAGTTTTTTTCGACAGACAGACAGACAGACAGGCCAAAAACTAAATGCCCACCGAATCAGTGATTCCGGGGGCATAAAAATATCTACGAACCTCTAGTTTCGCGCTTTCTCGTAGGCGTATCCGTTCTCCAATTGTACTTATTCCCAAACGGGTCAAATCCTCATCAGTCATCGAGCAAATGATGTTTGGTTCAATCTTTTCCTTCAGAAAAGTGTCTGTAAGTGCCGGCAATCCGGCACGCGAAAGAATTGCGGAAATTTGCCCGCTACATATTGTGTCGCTTTCCGCCATTTTGAATTGTGGTTTCGCGCCAATAAAAGTTCGTCAACAACATAACGTCGTGTGAACATAATACCATACTTGTTTAACAAGATGGTACAGTCAGAGAACAACATGATCGTTTGACATAATAACACGTCATATTGACAAGATAGCATGGCACTTTGACAAAATAACATGACCGTTTGACATAATAACATGTCAGATTGACAAGATAGCATGACACTTTGACATGATAACATGTGCGCTTGACATAATAACATGTTCTATTGACAAGATAACATGTGCGCTTGACATAATAACATGTTCTTTTGACAAGATAGCATGACAATTTGACATAATAACATGAGCGTTTGACATAACAACATGTTCTATTGACATGATAGCATGACACTTTGACATAATAACATTAATGGTTGACATAATAACGTGTCCTATTGACAAGATAGCATGACGTTTTGACATAATAACACGTCATATTGACAAGATAACATGACCCTTTGACAACACGTCACACTGACAAGATACCATGACACGTTGACATAATAACATGATCGTTTGACATAATAGCACGTCATATTGACATGATACCATGACACTTTGACATAATAACATGATCGTTTGACATGATAACACGTCATCTTGACAAGATAACACGTCATCTTGACAAGATAACACGTCATCTTGACAAGATAACACGTCATTTAGACAAGATAACATGACACTTTGACATAATAACATGAGAGTTTGACATAATAACACGTCATATTGACAAGATGACATGGCACTTTGACATAATGACATGAGCGTGTGACATAATAACATGTTCTATTGACATAATGACATGTTCTATGGACAAGATAGCATGACACTTTGACAAAATAACATAAGATATCTCAACATAAGACAGCTACGGCGTTCCATAGAGTTGGATTCATCGGGCGCATGTATTCTGCTCAGCTCATTTATATTGTATGTCTGAATGCAGTTGGAAGTATAGTAGCATGTTCGAAAAATGTTACTCATGTGTATTATGATTTTAACTTATGATTGCCTGTATCTCTTTCTGGCAATTGACTTGTATATATAAAATATAATTATGCATTTTTCTCTCATTTTCTCAATCTCTCTCTCGTTCTCATTTTCTGTTTTTACGTTTCTTTGTAGTTGCTTGTTTTTGTAATAGTTAATTTGTGATCTGTTTGTATTGTTTGTGAAATCTTCAAATATGGAGGAAATAAAGATAATAATAATTTACATAATATGTAGGCCGTGGTAACTTCCCATTTCGTCTAATCCCATTTGGTCTACTGTTTTTTGCCCCATTTGGTCTACACCTTAATTCCCATTTCGTCTACTGTTCATAACATGAATATGCAAAGCTTTATTTCTATGGAGCTTGCTAATTTATCTGACATTGACATTAAAGCATTTTAGCATTTATGCCTCCTAAAATAACACATATTATCTTTAATTATCTTTCACACCTGAATGGTGTGAAAACTTACTTTTGAGGGTCTCAACATAATGTAGACTAGGACTGGCTGCTGCAGTTTATACTGAACTGACAGGTAGTCTGAGTCTACATTAAAGATAAGATGATCTTAGTTTACACTGTTTGCAGTGTTTGAATGCCATCTCATTATTAACCCACATATTTTTAACAAAAGATGTTTGTCTTATTGAATAAGTGTATAAGGGGCTGTCTGTCAACTTAAATATAAGTGAAGACGAAATGACACTGGGGTCCAAACTGGGTGTAGACCAAATGGGACAAAGTGTAGACCAAATGGGAATAAACCGTAGTCCGTAAACTTTGAAAACATCGTGACAGGATAAAATTGTGGTCAAAGGAGGAATGCACATACATGGTGAGAAATGGGAAACTTTTACATGATGGGTAGGCCGTATACTTTGAAAACATCGTGACAGGATAACATTGTTGTAATAGGAGAAATGTACAAACATGGGGATAAATTGGGACATGTACATGATATGTAGGCAGTAGGCCGTATATGTGGTAAAAGGAGAAATGTGGACATATGTACATACAGGGTGAAAAATGGGAAACTTTTACATGATATGTAGGCCGTATACTATGAAAACATCGTGACAGGATAACATTGTGGTAAAAGGAGAATTAGGCAAGGTTTCATCTTTTAATCGTTTGTATGTATCAGGTGTTAATAATAAAGTTTTACATGTTTATATTAATTGCTTAATTCATCTCAATTAACAATAAGTTTCTTTAACTTTCTTTATTGCTTTAAATGTTATATACGATTAATTTCAGCGCAATTAACAATTATCTAATAGTAGTGTAAACAACAATTAAATTAACTATCGATTACAATAGACGTATTCATTAGGTATTTTAATACAATTATTACACCAACAATAACATTCATCAAGAACAACAAAATCGTACGTTTGCATGACCGAACTCTCCGTGTTTAACCCTTTACATGATAGAATACACAAATTAAAGGGATATAAATACATCAAATGTTGATTGATTGGGGTTTAATGCCGCTTTTAACATTATTCTCAGTCATATCACGGCGGTCACCTACTCATGCGTTTCCTGATGTTTTCACACTAGAACTCCACACAACAACCTCCCAAGCAACTGGCTGCTTTTACGTATAGACTTAGCCCATGTGTGGAAGACGAATGATGTATTGACTTGTGTCAAACGACGGAAAAAAGTTATCCGAGCCGCGATTTGACTCACAGCCACTGGATTGACAGCCCGCGACGCTACCAACAGAGCTTCCGGGACTCGACTAGGATACATTTAAAAAACTTTTCTAAAAAATATAACAATTACTCAAAACCACTTATTCCTCCTTTTTACACAATGTGTCGACCCTCTTCCAACTTTCCAACTAATCAATAAATCAATCAACTAATTGGAGTTCCTACCGAGTTAAATCAACGTTTAGATACAGATACAAAATAGGTCAATAGCTGTTAAAGACCTACATTCCACGAGAGACTTAAGTAGGACACTTTTTAATAGAAAATAATTTCTTGAGTATTCGACGTTTAGTAAGTTCAGATGTTTAATACACATGAAGAGAGTAACTTATGCGATTTCATATCGGTGAAGTATTTATCTTAATGTCTAGTATTTATTATCATGTTATATTGTGTAACCCCAGGCTAAGAAAAGCTCCATTTATGGAATACCCCTGACAAATTCATTCATATTAGAAAGTTATTCTTATTTGTAATTCACATTGTCTAGTGAAGTTGTTGCTTTTCTTGAAGTCCTTCTTGATCAAAGACAGTTAAACTTTTTAACCAGTGGCCAGATTTTTGTATATATTTATTGTTGTTTTTTTAAAACATTTTTGTATTGTTAGCATGTGGATAAAAGAACAAGCATTAGCTATGGACAATGAATGAATGTATATTGTTTTATAACGCATCGACAGCTAAGGTCATTTAGAGCGCTTGATTATTATTCATGATCCCTGGGTAATCAACCCAGTACTAGGCTATAAAATGTGCCTTGCCCAAGAACACTCCACCATGACCGTAGTGCCTCAACCGGGGATCGAACCCGGGACCCGCATTTTTAAGATTTAATTTCTTTGTTTCATTTATTCCCCTTTCGTTCCTATCCACACATCGTAGCCATGATATGTGCGTAACTTGCATAAATTTCATTATCCCATCTGCACCTGGTTGACATAATCTTAAATCACCTTCCATCAGTACTTTCAGTACTTTGATTATAATACCGCCTGCTGTAGACACGTCAAATGTTAACCCTTTCCCTCACACAGACGCTCTCTGACGCCTCTGCAGCAGAAGATTTTTTTTAAAACAGTGTGGCAATAGGAGAAATTGCTCGAGATGAGCAATATGTCCCATTGCCACATTGTTTTAACTTTATTCAACAAATATACTATGATATGTACAGAGTGGCAATAAACCTAGCATAGTTTGCATAGTCATCTACTGCGGATGTGTTGTGTGCGGAAAGGGTCAAATAACATCCTTCTCTCAAGACACAGGCGTCCGAATTTCTATTACAGCAAAAACTGCAAAAAAGTACACAATACCTTGTTAAAATACTCAAAAAGTCTCTCTATATTATATATACGCTATGATAAAAATGATTGTAATGGTAATTTGGGCAGTGGTCGAGTGGTTAGCGTCGGGGAATTTCGAGACCGGGTGTCCCGGGTTCGATCCCCAGTCGCGACACTACGGTCATGGTGGAGTGTCCTTGGGCAAGGCACATTTTTTTCTAGCCTAGTACTGGTTTGTTTACCCAGGGATCATGAATAAGTGAACTGTCGCCGTGATATAACTGAAATAATGTTGAAAACGGCGTAATTTGGGCAATCCCGCACATGTTACTATAAATAGCCTCTCTATACGTCCATATAGTGTAATAATTGGGATTCGCTAGGTATCCCTTATTGTCAGGCTTTTCCGTGTGTGTGTGTGTGTGTGTGTGTTTGGTTTCGTTGCTAAGGACCCAACCGTTGCTATGCAACAAGCAAAAAAATCGCTTTTTAAGAACAAAAACCATTTTCCTATCCTCTCCTATAGTTTTGAATATGGAGTGCTGAAACTTCGGTTAAAGATATTTCGTGATATTTAGAAAAAACGTATTAATTAAGGCCTTTGTTTCAGAATGGTAGCCTTTCAAAGATAGCCGTTGCTATGCAGCTAGCAAAAAAAACGCGTTTTAAGAACTCAAACCATTTTCTATCTTCTCCTACATTTTTTAAAGTGGAAAAATGAAACTTCGGTTATAGATACTTCGAGATATTTAGAATGAACGTTCAAAGATAGGGTTTCTTTTTACAGTCGTTTTTGACTTCAATCGCCCCTAGCGCTGCAGTGGTAGTATTCGATAGCGATAGTTGGAGTATCAACTTTGGTAATGATACCACCTTTTTTCATTCTAGATAACTCGCGTTTAAGCGTCTGCTTTAGACCTATTTGAACTCTTCTCACTGGCATTTTGACTGGAATGACCGTTTCATCAGTTTCTGAATGGAGCTCTCCTTCAAAACAACCATCACCTTCGAAAACTGATCGATATTTGTTAAGGATGTCATTCATGTTTACCGGTGGGACACTACAGCTGGTCTGTTCAATATGTCAGATGTTTTCATACTGTATCTTAATCAGTTTCATAGATTTTATCGCAGCTAAACCCAAACGAGGAGTAAAATCATCATCCACAACAATAAACTGGACTGAATATCTTTCAGATGTCTTTGGGTTTTTAAGAGTAAGCTGACATGCTCCATATGTTTTCATTTCTGACTTGTCATACATTCTCAAAGTGTTTGTTTTCCCTTTAAAGAGATTATGTGGCACATACCTTTGTGGAATAAGGTTTGCTGTTGCACCACTATCTAATTGGAATTTTAAAGTCTTCTGTGCATTTACAAGAAGTACTGTGGCAAATATCTTTGACTTATTGTGTCCATTGGTCAGCATCATAATTTCAATTTCACCATTGCTTTCTGAATCAGTATTTTCCTCTGTTTGTCGGCACACTGGGGCAAAATGGTTATACTCTCCACAGTTTGTACATGTCTTTCCAAAGGTAGGACAGTTTCCTTTCTCACATGTTTTGCCACAGTATATACATTTTTTTCCTGAATCTGAGACTTTTTTCTGAAAGTGAGCCTTCCTGTATGCATTCAATTTCTGTTTGATTGCGTTGACTTCGTCTGCAGTTCCACAGGCTGATCCAGACATAGTTTTCACTTTTGCTTGGGTGGATTCAGCAGCCCTGGACATATCAATGCATCTATCAAGATTTTATTTGTCTTCTTGTAGAAGCCGTTCTCTCAAACCGTTATTTCTAATGCCAATAACTAGCCTATATTTAATCAAACTGTCTGTAAGTGTGCCATATTCACAGGTTTTCGCCAGTTTTCTCAATTTTGACAAATAGGAATTAAAAGTTTCATGTTCTTGTTGACAGCGCATGTTAAAAAGGTATCTATCATAAGTGGCATTTGTCTTCCCAATACAAAACGACTGAAATTTATCTTATACTCTATCTATCTTCTGCTTATCATCCTCAACATGGAATTGGAATCCATCGAAAACATCCATTGCTTTCGAGCCTATACAGGTTAGTAGGGTCGCCGTTCTCAATATGTTTTCTTTGGAACTAAGCCCCGATGCAATTTCATAGTTATTCTACGATCTGCAAAATCGCTTCCAATTATCGCTGATGTTTCCATCCAATTTTAGCTTAGCAGGGAACGGAATGAGCGAGGGAACAGCCATTAGTATGTGTGGGTGGGGTACGATACCGTGCGATTCGTCTTCTTCTTCAGACAAGCTCATATCCTGGTACAGTTTCGATAGTGCCTCGTCTTAGCTTCAATCGAATAAAGATTCATCTAATGGAGTGGGTTGTACACTGCTGAAACCATGTTTAAAGTGTTTCATCAATAAAATAACACTAGGTTGTAGAAAGTCCACGCTTGGCTTTATTGAGCATAAATTATAATAAGGGAAACAACTCCTATTCTACGACAAGTAACTTTCAAAGGATAGTCAACGCAAACAACTGATCTACTATTGTAGGATAGTTTCATGTACATGTACTGTTAACAAAATCCCCAAAGCGAGTCCACAGGGAGCTGCTCCTGTGTGATCTAGAACAGAATATGATCCTATGCATAAATTCAGACATACAGGAGCACGTCCCTGTGATTCAACTCTGTGTTGGTGTATTTGGGTAGACACATCAATACATGTCTCTGATTTGGGTCACAGATTCACACTACAGCTTGATTTTATATCAACGCCAAAACGAAATTTTCTGTGTTAATTTATGTTATTCAATGGGAAACGAGAGCGATAAAAAGTATTTCCTGAAGTACAGAAAGTCGCAGTCGAATAAGTTCGTGCAAAGTTGCTGTGCTCAATATAAATAAAGATCCACCAGGTTGTCCAAGTGTATACTGTTTGCGAGGCGTTTCTTATAAAGTTATGTTACTAATCTGTGGTCAATGCAGAGCATATCTTTACACGAATTTAATTTTTTCTAAAATAGCATAGACTGTCTCATTTCGATCTACATTGTTCTATAAATGAAAACATGTAAACATATTTATAACATACAGTTATAAAACATTGTGGCAAATGGCTAAAAGTCTCATTATGAGCAAACTCTTCTTTTGCCACTATGTTTTTAAAAGTCGTCTGCGTCATAATTCGTCTGCAGGTTGGAAAGAGTTAATAAATATTATCCTTGTATGTACGACTTTGTAGGAAACATGCAGCTATCACCATAGACATAGATCAGCATGGGCGAGATTTTCAACGTTTTTCAATTATCATAGTAAAGTCTTATTTTGATCTGCCTTGTTCTACAAATGAAAGCATATTTATTAAATTGAGTAATAAAACATTGTGGCAAATGGAGAAAGATCTCATTAGGAACAATATCTTCTTTTGTCATTATATTTTTAAAAGACAGAATTCGTCCCTGTGGAAAAGGTAATTTAATCTTATCTTGGTGTGCATAACCTTTTATACATTTTTAAATTATAATAGACATAGATCAGCATGGGCACGCATTTCAACGTTTTTTCAATTATCATAGTCAAGGATCAACCTGCCTTATCTTGATCTACATTGTTCTATATTTACAATCATATGTATACTATATAGTTAGAATTCATTGTGGAAATAGAAGAACAAATCGTCACCTTAGTGCAAAAACTCAATAAGTACGTTTTTGTAATTTTACAGGAGAGCATATTTAAACTGATTTTCTTAGAGAAATGACACTTGATTTTAATTTTTTTTATAGTTTTTATTTAAAAACAAAGAAACGAAATAGTCCAAATAATATTTTCTGAAAAAGATTTGTAATAAAAGAGATATTTGGAAAAAATGCACTTATATGTTTATATTTCACTGAACTTGTTTGGTGCAATAAAATTATAAGTGCACCTATCACTTTATTGCACTTGATATTTTGGAGCAAAAACTACATGAGTGCCATTTATCCTTTACTAGATGTGAACAGATAGACAAATATTGATTTATTATTACAAGATTGATATTAACCCTTTTCATCATATGACAATTCTGCAGCAGAAGACTTTGAACATATTTTGTCAAAACATAGAAAATCTCCATAATTGAATGGATAACCTATGACTAAAAGTGGAAACATTGTGGCAAAATGAGAAATTGCACGTTTTGTGCAATTTCTTCTTTTGTTACTATGTTTTCAAAAAGCCGTCTGCTGCAGAGGCGTCCGAAAGCGTTTATATGAGGTAAAGGGTTAATATTTACTCTGTTCTATGGGTAACCTAAGAAATGCTTTGAGTAAAACTGAAATACAACTGAATCAAGACTAAAATGCAACCAAATTAAAACAATAAGCTTATATATTGTAAATTTAGATTTAGAATAAATAAAAGAGTTGCCTCAGTTTAATAATAAGTAATAATAATAAACTTTATTATATATTCAAGATAGAAGCACCGTTATGGGAATAATTTATGTAATTAACTGATGACCACCAGCGTGGTACCATTGAAAGATATGTTGATTCAAATTTCTTTAATTTTTCGCAGTTCCTGATATGCAGTGGATTCCATATTTTTGGTCCAGAGTATGTCAAAGATTTTCTGTAAAATTCTATTCTTGGTTTAGGAATGCAAAGTGTATGCTGGCGCCAGATCTGGGTGATGGACAGGAGCAAACCTATAGTCCGCAAACAAATCTCCGACCGGTTAGGGACTAATAAGTAATATGTTCCCAATCAGGTAGCCAGGGAGACTAGGTTTTCTCATCATTTGACCGACCATCCAGTTTTATTTTGTCAAGGCCATATTTAAATCCTATTATGTATAATTCTCTTTAAAATGGAGAGATCTTAGAAGAAAATGTGAAGTCTGACAAAATGAAACTTTTTAAAAAATCTGATAAAAATTGAAAAAAATATTTTTAGACATGAGCATTATTTCCCTTTTCTGCAATGTTTCTGAAAGTTGTTTTCTACAGGTGTCAAAAGTTGTATATATTATGGAAAGAATGAAGAAACAGAAATTAGTGTTATTTATTCAGCTATTTTGTATACAAATATAGACATATATCTTTCTTGCACCAAATAGTTGTTTGAAAAATTAAAATGATGTGGTGCAATACATCACTATGTGCACATATTGGTGTTTTTGGCACAACAAAATAATATCAGCGTACTTATCACTTTATGCCTCTTTCTTATAAAAGCATATTTTGAGGTTGAATTTGGTTTTAATACTTTTTGAGGACATGTATCTTTATATCTTAAATCATTTTATGCAAAAAAGTGATTTTGTGAAAAAATGGACTTATTGAGTTTTTGCACTAAGGTGACGAAATACTTATTTATGAGCAATTCCTCCTTAAACACAATATTTTCAAAAGTCGTCTGCATCAAAATTCGTCTGCATGTGGGAAAAGGTTGTTTAATCTTATATTGGTGTGCAACTATATTTTATGAATGTTCAGTTATGATATACATAGATCAGCCTATACATTCTAATCTTGATCTGTATTTTTCTATAAAGGAAAACATGTTTTTTACATAAAGCTTAAAAAAACCATGGTGGCAAAATGAGAAATTGTATATTATTGCCACTATTTGTTTTCAAAAATCGTTTTGGCGGTAAAACGTAGTATACAGTTAGGGAAGGATTAATTAATCTTATTTGTGAATTTTGCAATTATTATATACATGGTTCCGCCCGTACAATCTAATATTGATCTACATTGCTCTACAAATGAAAATATATTAATTGCAAAGAGTTGAAAACATTGTGGCAAAAGTCGTCTGTGTCAAAACGCGTCGTCATGTGGGATAGTGATATTAATTTTGCGCGCACGAGATTTTACGTATTTTGCAATTATACTAGTCATAGATGAGCAATAACATGTTGTTTGTAGGAGAAAAACGTTAAGTGAAAGCTAATCTTAGCGAAAATAACACGTGAAATCAAGTGGGATTCAGCAATAAACATGCCTATTAACTAGCGTATTACTTCTTAAAATACATGTTATAGTCCAACAACGTTTTATGCTTAGTCCATGTGCAATAAAGATTATATTTGAGTGCCCGTCCTAAAAGGAGTATCTTGTTGCATCTCATCAAACACATATCATGTTCGTAGTGAAACATGTAGGGCTAACATTTCAGTTTTTAGTAGGCCTATACAGTAAAACATATATATGTGTGTTTTACTAGAAATAGACGAGGTAGATAGGGAAGGCCGTTGTTATCATGTGCATATCTGTGGCGCATATGTATCCAGAACCTAATACGCCTGACTTGGCAAACGTGCATTAACTTTTAATCTATTAATCAGACACATTTTTAAGTAATTACCAACCAAAATTACCATATATTTGCACGTATACCGCACTAAGTGCATCAACGTCATTTTGCATAAATAATATGTTTCTATTAATAGTTATTACCCTCTCTTTTCACATAAATGCAGGCATATGACGGCAGTTTCTAGGTAGGTTACAAGTACTGGGTGTTTTTCCTGTCCTGAAACCAGCCTAGCTATTCCCACAACCCTGAGCGCCAAGGTTGTAACTCAACTCTACCATTGGTAAAGTTGTTCATATGTCCGACTTAAAATCGAATCCCTGGCTCCACCTCTTTTCACATCATTTGCTACTAAAGCGAACTTTTAGGACTGGTTTCTGACGAGATTGCCCAAAATCCGTAGAAGTGTCGACAAATGACGTCCACTGTATATGTGTCTCAATGCGTCTATATGTGGGAAAGAGTGACAGGGTAGACAGTGTTTAACACACTGGACCGTACATATAGAGGTCTGGATTTCAAATCCCGGTTCGGGATCTGACTAATTTAAGAGGTGCTTTTAAGCGTCTCCCACTCAACTCGAGTTCAAGTACTGGTTCTTTCCAGGAAAGATAACCTCGTGTGTATCGGTGCTTTACACCGAGCACGTAAAATAACCAAGGGTTCTTTTCGGAAGGAGCTAAGGTATCGAACCCGGACTCCCTTGTATCTAACTTTGTCTGCACGGCAAATAATTAATTCTGCACGGCGTGGGTAAATAAAAACAAACAAACACACGAATAAAACAAAGTGGTGCCGCGTAAGGCGTTTAGGTGTTTTATCGCATGGCCGTTACGGGATTACAAAGCCGGATATGGTAGTAAGACCGTCGGTATTATAATGTCACTTTTCTTTACGTTGTTTACATATGGGCATATGCAACATACAAAC